>CM022303.1:655018012-655164611 GCA_011799875.1 Thinopyrum elongatum | reverse complement strand
CACGCCACCGAGTATGGTTAAATTTGACACGGTTCATATAATACAATCGTTTGCGATATTAACGTGGCAGCGATTTGTTTCAAAAAGGACTTCATTGGCTATAATGTGTGCGGCCTTGTCTCAAACTGGACGATTTTTTTACCACGGCATATATGTGCCATGTCATGAAACCATGCCAAGTTTCATGTTTTTTGGGTGAGTTTTCGATTACTGGGATTTAAAAAACCGAGATTCTCAATGTTCAGGACCACAAGAAGTTTGTAATTCATTCCATTCCTAAGTGAGACCTAAACATGCAACCCAATGACACATGTACGATTTCCGACCCATTTTGCTTAACTAGAGCATGTGCTTGTAGTTCAAAATTGAATTAGGACTACATTAAAGCCTACAAAACTTATTAATATATACAATGGCCAAACGAACTCTGAACAGTTTCAAATTTCAGCAACGACACTCCTGTTATTCTATGTTGAATGTAGAAAACAAAAGTTCAAGGCGAGAAGAGGCAACGTTATCATTTCCGCCACACAGAGGGGCATGTTTCCTTACCGGAACCACGAGGGTTGCGACAAGCTTCGGTTTGTAAGAGGCTTGTAATATAGCTTCGTCCAAATTGGACAATTATATGTCCATGTAGTGACACCATGCCAGGTTTCATGATTTCCTGGTGAGTTTTCGATTTACAGAGATTTAAAACTGAGATTCGCAATGTTTGTGGCCAAGCCAGACGGCGAGACGGTTGATTCATTCCCATTCGTTCCATGTGACCCAAACATGCACCCCAAGGACACATGTACGTTTCTTCTAGCCATTTTGGTGCACTGGAGCATGTATTTGTAGTTCGGATTGAATTATGGAAGAAATGCCTAGAAAACTCAATTATGATAAAAAGGGTCAAACGAACCCTGAATAATTTCAAAGTTCAGCGCGATCATGTAGAAGAAATACAAGGCTAGAAGAGGGAGCGATTACGTTGTCGCCACAAGGGGACACGTTTCCCTATCGAAACCACGAAGGTTCTTGCGACAGGCTCCGGTTTGTAAGAGGTTTATAATAAAGCTTGGTCCAAATTGGCAATGTTTTTACCACGACATATATGTACCATGATGTGACACCATGCCACCTTTGATGACTTTCTGGTGAGTTTTGGATTTATGGGATTTAAAAACCAAGATTCCAAATGTTGAGGACGAGCCAGGACGCCGGTACGGTTAATTCATTCCCATTCCCGGCATGGGACCTAAACCTGCACCCAAGGACACATGTATAATTTTCTAGCCATTTGGTGAATTGGAGCATGTATTGTAGTTCAGATTTGAATTATGGACATTAAATGCCTAGGAAACTCAATTAGTGTATAAAAAGGCCAAACGAACCCTAAATATGTTTAAATTTCAGGCATGGATATCCTGTCGTTCCATGTTGCCGTAGAAGAAAATACAAGGCGAAAAGAGGGGCGCGATTACGTTTCGCCCAAAGGGGAACAGTTTCCCTATTCGGAACCACGAGTCTTCTTTGAGAGAAGCTCGGTTTGTAAGAGGTTTGTAATAAGCTTGGCCCAAATTGGACAATGTTTTTAGCACGACATATATGTCCATGACGTGACACCCATGCCAACTTTCATGACTTTCTGGTGAGTTTAGGATTTACGGGATTTAAAAACCGAGATTTCAAATGTTTGAGGACGAGCCAGGACCCGGTACGGTTGTAATTCGTTCCCATTCCTGGCATGGACCTAAACAGCACCCAAGGACACATGTATAATTTTTCTAGCCATTTTGGTGAACTGGAGCATGTATTTGAAGTTCAGATTTGAATTATGGACATTAAATGCCTAGGAAACTCAATTAGTGTAAAAAGGCCAAACGAACCCTGAATAAGTTTAAATTTCCGCACGATATCCTGTCGTTCCATGTTGCCCGTAGAAGAAATACAAGGTAAAAAGAGGCAGTGATTATCGTATCGCCCACAAGGGGGACACCTTTCCTATCGGAACCACGAGACTTCTTTGAGAGAAGCTCCGGTTTTGTAAGAGGCATGTAATAAAACTGCCACCAAAATGGACGAAAAAAATTCCTCGACATATATTGTGCCATGTCGCGACACCATGCCAAGTTTCATGATTTTCGGGTTAGTTTTGGATTACGGGGATTAAAACTGAGATTCTTCTCACGGAAAGTTTTCAAATAGCACACGGTTCACTCACGAAGGCTGTGTGCCTACCAACCATAGCCGATGCCACCGCGACCCCGCGCTGCTGCGCGCGATCTGAGTCGTGCATTCGATTGGCCAGAACCCAAACCCCAACGGATCGTACGTCTGCAACCGTTGGATGCTCCTAGATCGAACGGCAATCCTCAGCCCTTTCGATAGCACATGCAGTACATGGGTAAGCACTGTGCGCATGCGCGTGCTAGCTCACGCTTCCTTCTCTACTAAGTTTTCTAGACAGGCTACCGTTTCCGCCCTCTCCTATCGGTTTCCCGCCTCTTCTCTCCCAGTTTTCCGCTACCAGTGTTAGTGCTCATTACTAAAATTTTCTGTTTCATAACACATGGTGTTATCTCCGGACCGGTGCGATGCACCATAATCAAAATTTTCAATAGCCCCGACATTTCTCTCCCGCTGTTGACTCCCGCGTTGTAAAAATTCAGTACCCGCGTCATTTCTCAGACACACCCAGCTCCCCCCCTCCAAACACCACACACACCAAACCTCCTTGGGCGCACGCCGCACACACACACACACAACAAACACACACACACACCCTCCCTCGCTTGAAACCCTAGCAGGTCCCCCTTGCCGCCTGCCGCAAGGCCTCCATTGTCAATACTGCCGGTTTTTCCGTGCAGTTACACCACCGATCTCCATACCCAGGCGCCCAGAGTTTCCTAGATGACGCTGCCAAACGCCCCCTTTCCCAGAGATCCCCATCCCCCACTCCAGACGTCGCAACCTAAGCCCAGCTACGCTTCCCGTGGAGCCGAGGAGCGACTGGGCCAAAAGAGGTGTATTATTGGATCTTCGCCCGACGTCGCCGAGGAAGCTGACGACCATTAACTGGCCACACGCACTCAATCAGCAGGCTAGAGTATGCGGGTATGTACGGAAGTCCTGGCTACGACATCGAGGTATCGACAGCGACGGCCTGAGGTGGGCTATGTCACAGGTTAAGTGGCCCACCCCCAACCCCTCGGGTCCAACTGTTGGGGAACGTAGTATCTCAAAATTTACATACGATGACGCAAGATCTATCTATGTGATGCACAGCAACGAGCGGGAGAGTGTGTCCACATACCCTTGTAGACCGAAAGGAAGCGTTTAGTAACGCGGTGTGGCGGCCCCCTGCTCAATCGTGCACTAATCATACACGCAAATGCACACGATCAGCCTAAGGACTCACTTGAAGATATCACACAACACTATAAACATAAATAAAGTCATACAAGCTTTATATTACAAGCCAGGGCCTCGAGGGCTCGAATACATAAGCTCGATGGATACAAGCGTCAGCGGAAGCATCAATATCTGAGTACAGATATAAAAAGAAACAAGAAAGGCCTTTAGAAAGGCGGGGAAAATAAAACACTATGATCGAAAGCGTAGGCCTCCTGCCTAGGTCCCTCCGATCCTACTCCTGGTCGATAGCCACTCGTAGTAGAAACATCCCCGGGGTATGTATAGTAGCGATCGTCGGCAGGCAGCTGTCTCAGGGGCTCCGTCATCTGGACACGACAGACTGACATGGGGAGAAAAGGAAAGCAAAGCAACCGTGAGTACTCTGAAGTACTCGCAAGCAAGGATCTACACTACATATGCAACATTATCAGAAGGGGCTGTATATGTGACTGGGCTGCAGATATGCCAGAATAGAGAGGAAGCCTAGTCCTATCGAAGACTAGCATCTTCAAGCATCTTCCAGCATCTTCGAGCGTCTTGCAGCAATAGAAGAGTACAGAGTAGCATAGTAATGTAGTAGTGGTAGTAACAAGTCAACAGTCTCGCCCAGAGATCCTTCCTCGACTCCCTGCGAGAAAGCAATCCTGGAGCCATCATATCTAGTTATCATCTCAGGTCTGTTGTATTATGATGGGATACAACTCCGAGTGTCCTTTACCATAGGACCGGCTATCGATAGATGTGTTCTTCCCTGCGGGGTGCACCAACTTACCCCACCACGCGCTTAACTCCGGCCGGACACACTTTCCTGGGTCATGACTGGGTAGAACAACAACGAGACCTAATGATTAAGTGCTGACCGCCAGCCCCCGCGCCGCCCCTGCTCGCCTAGCGTCGCTGCTCCGCCCGCTCTTGCCACGCCATCCCCCTTGCCTCGCCCGCGCTGCTGCGCTTCGCGCGCGCGCCGCCGCGCTCGCGCACTCCGCTCGGCGCGCGCTCCCGCGCACGCGCGCAGCGCCGCGGCCCGTGCCCTTGTGCCACTGACCGTGGGGCCCAGTGCCCCTGTGACGCTGAGAACGGGCCCAGCCCTTAAAAACGAAAAATAAAAAAATAAAATAAATAATTAACTAGTTAATTAATAGTTAATTAACCCTGTTTAGATTAGTCTAATTTAATTAATTAGTTTAATTAAATGTTAATTAATTAGTTAATACTAATTAGCCTAATGTGAGTATGACAGGTGGACCCACTGGTCCTGACGTCATGCTGACGTCATGCTGACGTCAGCAAGACACTGTTTCGGATAATGTTAATTTAAATAATTAATTAAATTCCAGAAATTAATAAAAAACTTTAGAAATCTATAAATAATCCGTAACTCAGATCGAAAAACTTTGTACATGAAAGTTGCTCAGAACGACGAGACGAATCTGAATGCGCGGTCTCCGTTCGCCCGCCCACGCGTCCTAACTATCCGAACTTGCAACCGTTCCCCTCTTATCCTCTGTCCGACAATTCCAAAGACGGGAAATATCGTCAGATATTCTCCCGCTCCGTCTGTTACGTGTGATGCTGCGTTAGACTACCCCTAGCACGTGTATCGTATTTGTCATGCTCATGTTTGCTATTATACTGTTTCCTCCCCCTCTTCTCTCTCGATAGCCCCCGACCCCGACGTCGTCCCCGAGACCGACGCAGCTCGGCCCCGAAGGACAACATAGACGAAATGCAAAATTGCACCAGTCCATATCTCATACAGCTCCCTACCCTCCTCCCTTAACCCTTACCTCTCTCCCATCCTCTTACCCCCTAGATTTACGCAGCTTTTTTACCCCACCCACTCCCCTCTTCCTCCCCTCTACCCCCCTTTTCCCCCTTTTCTTCCCCCACACTCCCCCCTCCTAACCTTCCCCCCTAATCCCTACCCCTCTCCGTTACCACCCCACCCTCCCCTTACAACCCCCCCCCCTCAACCTCACTATCCTCCTACCCTCCCCCCACCCCAACCCCGCGTCCCCAACCATTCCCCGGGCCCGCCCTTCTCCTTCCCAATCTGCTCCCATCACCTCACCCTTCCCTCCCCTTACACCACACCACCACACACACCCCCCAACACACAACACATCCCATAACAACCAACCACCACCACCCACCCACCACACACACCAAACCCCCCACCCTCCCATCTCAACCCACCCCACCACCCTCTTCCTCCCCAAATCCCCGACCCTCGCCTCCCCTCTATCCCCCCACACCCCACTTGAAAACTCAGAAAACCAACCACCAACCCCCCCCCGACACCAGGACCCGTTGTGCGAGCTCCAAGCCCCTCCTTTGATCCATCCCGATATCGCCCATTCTATTTCCCATGCTTGCATTATGAAGTCGCATGGCTGCTGTTACTATTCTGATGCATGAGCCGTGTTCATGTACTGTGTTAGATAATTACCTGCATATCCTAACTATAGGTGTCTGGCTGGGTAGAGAGCATCAGTGACACCCACTTATCCCGAATGCCGGCTGGTCGTCAGAGACCGATCAACGGGATTGAAGACCACGGCCCCGACACGCCACATCACCCCCCCACCTTAGTTATGTAACGGACACTGCAGCGGGTTACTATCGAGTGTACGCGGGTGAAAACTCAGGTAGCACTTCATGATGTTAACTCTGTAGGAGTAAGTTATTCGGTCGTGGGTCTCGAGGGTGATCCTCCTCACGCTTCCAAGTAACGACGCTGTCGTACAAACACCTCAAGGTGGACCAGGGAGGGTGATCCTCCTAGTTCACCTTGACGGATAATCGAGGAGAATTCATATGAGGGTGATAACTCGGATTCCCTGATGGTATGACCACACGGAACTGGGACGTTACAATGTTACTTGGAAAGGCGGTCGACCCTGAGGGGGATACCCGCGTGTGTGATGTGAAGGGGGTTGCCAGTGCGGTGCCGAGGGTGATATACGAGGCTAGGGCCGGGCATTCTGAACCATTGCCGCAAGTCCTCGGAGAGGGGCGACGGGGCGGAACATCTTTGGAGGTCTCTGCTCGTTACCGCAAGCCCTAGGCCTAACGATTGGATCATTTATGATCCGAAGCATAGGCCTCGTGGCCTGATAGCACTAACAATCAAGTGGGAATAGTAAATAGTATGGGCGTTCTGCATCGTATTGCATCAGCCGAAAACTCTGTCAGACGTCCAGTTCAGCACTCGGACGGGCTGGGCCGGGCACATCCTGAGGGGTTGGAGCTGGTTCGCCCGGCACGCAAAGACCGGAGGGCGAGAGGGGGATGCCAAGACCCACTTTGCGCTTTAGGCTGGTAGACGGCGGGGACCTCTCTGCGGAGTTGTAGATCGAGGTGGCGATTGTGTCGTTTGGCAAAGGACGGCATTGACCCTGGAATTTTATAAGTGGATGCCCGGACGGACCGAGTTAATACGAGCGTGTGGGTTAGTTGGGCACTTCTCCTGAGGGAATGAAACCACTTCTATCGATAGCCGGTCCTACGGTTAAAAGGACACTCGAGAGTTGTATCATGATTGATAAATTTAGAACTGCGGATTACCTGTGATGCGACCAGATGTATTGGCTCTGGGATGCTTCGCAGGAGTCGAGAAGGATCTAGGACGAGGTTTTTTTGAAGACGTTATGGCTTGGGATGCTTTTCGCAGGGAGTCGAGAAAGGATCTTGGGTGAGGTGATATTATTACGCTACATTATATGGTATGGTTCTACTCTTTCTCCTGACGAGCAAGACCCGCTTGCACAGAGATAGTCCTCGATAGGACTAGGCCTTCTCTCTATTCTGGCATCTGCAGCCGTCCACATATACAGCCTCCCTTGAAAATGTTGCAATGGTAGTGTAGATCCTTGCTGCTGAGTACTTCAGAGTAATCACGTTTTGCTTTGTTTTCCTTTTCTCCCCATATCATGCTGACGTGAACAAGAGTGACGGGGCCCCATGAGACAGATGCCCCGGGACGATCGTTACTACTACTAACCACAGAGGATGGATTACTACTACGAGTGACTGACGACCCGGGAGTAGGATCGGAGCAGGTCTCCCAGGCAGGAGGGAGGCTGTATATGTGGACTGGGCTGCAGAAATGCCAGAATAGAGAGAAGGCCTAGTCCTATCGAAGACTAGCATCTTCAGCGGTCTTGCAGCAGTAGAAGAGAGTAGAACAATACCATATAATGTAGCAGTAATAATATCAACCTCACCCAGAGATCCTTTCTCGACTCCCTGCGAGAAAGCAATCCCAGAGCCATAACGTCTTCAAACCTCGTCCTGAGATCCCTTCTCGACTCCCTGCGAGAAGCAATCCCAGAGCCATACATACAGGTCTCATCACAGGTATCCAGTTCTAAATTGTATCAATCAGGATACAACTCCGAGTGTCCTTTACCGTAGGACCGGCTATCGATAGAAGTGTTCTTCCCTGCAGGGGTGCACCAACTTACCCAACACGCTCGATTAACTCCGGCCGGGCACACTTTCCAGGGTCATGCCCGGCCTTGGCCAAACGACACATCGCAACCCTACCTACAACTCCGCAGAGAGGTCCCCGCCGGTCTACATCCTAAGCGCAAGGGGGTCTTGGCCATCGCCCCTCGCCCTCCGGGTCGTTGCGTGCCGGGCGAACCAGGCTCCACCCCTCAGGATGGTGCCGGCCCAGCCCGGCCGCAGTGCTGAACTGGACGTCTGACAGAGTTTTCGGCTGATGCATACGATGCAGAACGCCCATACTATGCCCACGTGATTGTTAGTGCTATCAGGCCAGAGGCCTGCTCGGATCAAATATCCAAATCGTTAGGACTAGGGCTTGCGGTAACGAGCAGAGACTCACGAAAGATGTGACCCCGTCGCCCCGTCTCGAGGACTTGCGGCAAGGGTTAAGAATGCCCGGCCGCGCCTCGTATTCACCACTCGGGCACCGCACTGGCAACCCGCCTTCACATCACACGCGGGTACCCCTCAGGGTCGACCCGCCTTTCCAAGTAACATTGTAAAGTCCAAGTATCCGTGTGTCCATAACATCAGGGAATCCGAGGTATCACCCTCATTGAATTCTCACTCGATGTATCCGTCAAGGTGAACTAGGAGGAATCACCCTCACTGGGTCCACACTTGAGGTGTTTGTACGACAGCGTCGTTATCGGAAGCGGTGAAGGAGGAATCACCCTCGATGACCACGACCGAATAACTACTCTACAGAGTTAACATCAGAAGTGCTACATGAGGTTTCACCCTCGACACTCGATAGTAACGCTGCAGTGTCGTTACAACTAAGGGGGGGGGGTGATGTGCGGTGTCGGGGCCTGGTCTTCAATCCCGTTGATCGGGTCTTCTGACGATCCAGCGCGGCAGTCGGGATAAGTGGGGTCACTGATAGGTCTCTACCCAGCCTAGACTAAATAGTTTAGGATATGCAGGTAATTATCAACAGCAGGTTACAATGAACAGGCTATGCATCAGAATAGGTAAAGCAGCAGCAGCAGCAATTCTAATGCAAGCATGGGAATATAGAATGGGCGATATCGGGATGATCAAAGGAGGGGCTTGCCTGGTTGCTCGGCGGCAAGGGCAAGGTCGTCTATGGTGTCTTCGGGCTCCGGAGCTGCGTCGGTCTCGGGGACGACGTCGGGGTCGGGGGCTATCGAGAGAGAAGAGGGGGAGGAAACAGTATAAATATATAGCAAACATGAGCATGACAAATACGATACACGGTGCTAGGGGTAGTCTAACGCAGCATCACACGTAACAGACGGAGCGGGAGAATATCTGACGATATTTCCCGGGTCTTTGGAATTGTCGGACAGAGGATAAGAGGGGAACGGTTGCAAGTTCGGATAGTTAGGGACGCGTGGCGGGCGAACGGACCGCGCATTCAGATTCGTCTCGTCGTTCTGAGCAACTTTCATGTACAAAGTTTTTCGATCTGAGTTACGGATTATTTAATATGATTTTCTAAAGTTTTTATTAATTTCTGGAATTTAATTAATTATTTAAATTAACATTATCCGAAACAGTGTCTTGCTGACGTCAGCATGACGTCAGCATGACGTCAGGACCAGTGGGTCCCACCTGTCATACTCACATTAGGCTAATTAGTGATTAACTAATTAATTAACATTTAATTAAACTAATTAATTAAATTAGACTAATCTAAACAGGGTTAATTAACTAATTAATTAACTAGTTAATTATTTATTTTATTTATTTTTATTTTTCGTTTTTAAGGGCTGGGCCCCGTTCGTCAGCGTCACAGGGGCACTGGGCCCCACCGGTCAGTGGCACAAGGGCCACGGGCGCGGCGCGGCGCGCGTGCGCGGGCGCGCGCGCGCGTGGGAGTGCGCGAGCGGCGGCGGCGCGTGCGCGCGAGCGCAGGCAGGCGCGGGCGAGGCAAGCGGGCGATGGGCGTGGCAAGAGCGGGCGGAGCAGCGACGCTAGGCGAGCAGGGGCGGCGCGCGGGCGGTCGGCAGCAGGTAGGTAGGGTTGCGGTGTATTGTTTGGCTGAGGCCGGGCATGACCCAGGAAAGTGTGTCCGGCCGGAGTTAAGCGAGCGTGGTGGGTAAGTTGGTGCACCCCTGCAGGGAAGAACACATCTATCGATAGCCGGTCCTATGGTAAAGGACACTCGGAGTTGTATCCCGATCAATACAACTAGAACCTGAGATGATAACTAGATATGATGGCTCCAGGATTGCTTTCTCGCAGGGAGTCGAGGAAGGATCTCTGGGCGAGACTGTTGCTTGTTACTACCACTACTACATTATACTATGCTACTCTGTACTCTTCTATATGCTGCAAGACGCTCGAAGATGCTGGAAGATGCTTGAAGATGCTAGTCTTCGATAGGACTAGGCTTTCCTCTCTATTCTGGCATATCTGCAGCCCAGTCCACATATACAGCCTCCCTTTGATAATGTTGCATATGTAGTGTAGATCCTTGCTTGCTGAGTACTTCAGAGTACTCACGGTTGCTTTGCTTTCCTTTTCTCCCCATGTCAGTCTGTCGTGTCCAGATGACGGAGCCCCTGAGACAGCTGCCCTGCCGACGATCGCTACTACTACCCCGGGGATGGTTTCTACTACGAGTTGGCTATCGACCAGGAGTAGGATCGGAGGGACCTAGGCAGGAGGCCTACGCCTTTCGATCATAGTGTTTTATTTTTCCCCGCCTTTCTAAAGGCCTTTCTGTTTCTCTTTTATATCTGTACTCAGATATCTGATGCTTCCGCTGACGCTTGTATGCCATCGAGCTTATGTATTCGAGCCCTCGAGGCCCTGGCTTGTAATATAAAGCTTGTATGACTTTATTTATGTTTTAGAGTTGTGTTGTGATATCTTCAAGTGAGTCCTTAGGCTTGATCGTGTGCATTTGCGTGTATGATTAGTGCACGATTGAGCAGGGGGCGCCACACCGCGTTACTAAACGCTTCCGCTTTCGGTCTACAAGGGTATGTGGACACACTCTCCCGCTCGTTGCTGTGCATCACATAGATAGATCTTGCGTCATCGTATGTAAAATTTTGAGATACTACGTTCCCCAACAGTTGGACCCGAGGGGTTGGGGGTGGGCCACTTAACCTGTGACATAGCCCACCTCAGGCCGTCGCTGTCGATGACCTCGATGTCGTAGCCGACGTCCGTGACATACCCGCATACTCTAGCCTGCTGATTGAGTGCGTGTGGCCAGTAATGGTCGTCAGCTTCCTCGGCGACGTCGGGCGAAGATACCATGATACACCTCTTTTGGGCCAGTCGCTCCTCGAGCTCCACGGGAAGCGTAGCTGGGCTTAGGTTGCGACGCTCTGGAGTGGGGGATGGGGATCTCTGGGAAAGGGGGCGTTTGGCAGGCGTCATCTAGGAAACTCTGGGCGGCCTGGGTATGGAGATCGGTGGGTAAGCTGCACGGGAAAACCGGCAGATGTTGACAATGGAGGCCTTGCGGCAGCGGCAGTGGGGACCTTGCTAGGGTTTCAAGCGAGGGAGGGTGTGTGTGTGTGTGTGTGTGTGTGTGTGTGCGGGCGTGCGCCCAAGGAGGTTTTGGTGTGTGTGTGTTTGGAGGGGGGGCGGGGGTGTGTCTGAGGAAATGACGCGGGTACTGAAATTTTTACAACGCGGGAGTCAAACGCGGGAGAGAAATGTCGGGGCTATTGAAAATTTTGATGATGGTGCATCGCACACGGTCCGGAGATAACAACCATGTGTTATGAAACAGAAAATTTTAGTAATGAGCACTAACACTGGTAGCGGGAAAACGATGGGAGAAGAGGCGGGAAACCGATGAGAGGAGTGGCGGGAAACGGTAGCCTGTCTAGAAAACTTAGTAGAGAAGGAAGCGTGAGCTAGCACGACGCATGCGCACAGTGCTTACCCATGTACTGCATGTGCTATCGAAAGGGCTGAGGATTGCCGTTCGATCTAGGAGCATCCAACGGTGCAGACGTACGATCCGTGGGGTTTGGGTTCTGGCCAATCAGAATGCACGACTCAGATCGCGCGCGCAGCAGGGGGTGGCATCGGCTATGGTTTGGTAGGCACACAGCCTTCGTGAGTGAACCGTGTGCTATTTGAAAACTTTCCGTGAGAAGAATCTCAGTTTTTAAATCCCCGTAAATCCAAAACTAACCCGAAAATCATGAAACTTGGCATGGTGTCGCGACATGGCACATATATGTCGAGGAATTTTTTTCGTCCATTTTGGTGCAAGTTTTATTACATGCCTCTTACAAACCGGAGCTTCTCTCAAAGAAGTCTCGTGGTTCCGATAGGGAAAGGTGTCCCCCTTGTGGGCGATACGATAATCACTGCCTCTTTTTACCTTGTATTTTCTTCTACGGGCAACATGGAACGACAGGATATCCGTGCGGAAATTTAAACTTATTCAGGGTTCGTTTGGCCTTTTTATACACTAATTGAGTTTCCTAGGCATTTAATGTCCATAATTCAAATCTGAACTTCAAATACATGCTCCAGTTCACCAAAATGGCTAGAAAAATTATACATGTGTCCTTGGGTGCTTGTTTAGGTCCCATGCCAGGAATGGGAACGAATTACAACCGTACCGGCGTCCTGGCTCGTCCTCAAACATTTGGAATCTCGGTTTTTAAATCCCCGTAAATCCTAAACTCACCAGAAAGTCATGAAAGTTGGCATGGTGTCACGTCATGGCACATATATGTCGTGCTAAAAACATTGTCCAATTTGGGCCAAGCTTTATTACAAACCTCTTACAAACCGGAGCTTCTCTCAAAGAAGACTCGTGGTTCCGATAGGGAAACATGTTCCCCTTGTGGCGAAACGTAATCGCTGCCTCTTTTCGCCTTGTATTTTCTTCTACGGGCAACATGGAACGACAGGATATCCATGCTGAAATTTAAACATATTTAGGGTTCGTTTGGCCTTTTTATACACTAATTGAGTTTCCTAGGCATTTAATGTCCATAATTCAAATCTGAACTACAAATACATGCTCCAATTCACCAAAATGGCTAGAAAAATTATACATGTGTCCTTGGGTGCATGTTTAGGTCCCATGCCGGGAATGGGAATGAATTACAACCGTACCGGCGTCCTGGCTCGTCCTCAAACATTTGGAATCTTGGTTTTTAAATCCCCATAAATCCAAAACTCACCAGAAAGTCATCAAAGGTGGCATGGTGTCACATCATGGTACATATATGTCGTGGTAAAAACATTGCCAATTTGGACCAAGCTTTATTATAAACCTCTTACAAACCGGAGCCTGTCGCAAGAACCTTCGTGGTTTCGATAGGGAAACGTGTCCCCTTGTGGGCGAAACGATAATCGCTCCCTCTTCTAGCCTTGTATTTTCTTCTACATGATTCGCGCTGAACTTTGAAATTATTCAGGGTTCGTTTGACCCTTTTTATTCATTAATTGAGTTTTCTAGGCATTTAATGTCCATAATTCAAATCCGAACTACAAATACATGCTCCAGTGCACCAAAATGGCTAGAAGAAACGTACATGTGTCCTTGGGGTGCATGTTTAGGTCACATGGAACGAATGGGAATGAATTCAACCGTCTCGCCGTCCTGGCTTGGCCACAAACATTGCGAATCTCAGTTTTTAAATCTCTGTAAATCGAAAACTCACCAGGAAATCATGAAACCTGGCATGGTGTCACTACATGGTACATATAATTGTCCAATTTGGACGAAGCTATATTACAAGCCTCTTACAAACCGAAGCTTGTCGCAACCCTCGTGGTTCCGGTAAGGAAACATGCCCCTCTTGTGGGCGAAATGATAATCGTTGCCTCTTCTCGCCTTGAACTTTGTTTTCTACATTCAACATAGAATAACAGGAGTGTCGTGCTGAAATTTGAAACTGTTCAGAGTTCGTTTGGCCATTGTATATATTAATTAAGTTTTGTAGGCATTTAATGTAGTCCATAATTCAAATTTGAACTACAAGCACATGCTCTAGTTAAGCAAAATGGGTCGGAAATCGTACATGTGTCATTGGGTGCATGTTTAGGTCTCACTTAAGGAATGGGAATGAATTACAAACTTCTTGTGGTCCTGAAACATTGAGAATCTCGGTTTTTAAATCCCAGTAAATCGAAAACTCACCCAAAAAACATGAAACTTGGCATGGTTTCATGACATGGCACATATATGCCGTGGTAAAAAAATCGTCCAGTTTGAGACAAGGCGCACACATTAATAGCCAATGAAGTCCTTTTTGAAACAAATAGCTGACACGTTAATATCGCAAACGATTGTATTATATGAACCGTGTCAAAATTTAACCATACTCGGTGGCGTGCATGCAGCTGTTTGATTAGACAGGACGAGCGCGAGAAGTCCGCCGTGCAGGCTCGACAGGACGCATGCTACCAGTCTGCCGCTCAGGCTCGACGGGACACATGCATCATGTCGACCTCGCAGGCTCGACGGGACACGTGCGAGCAGCAAGGCCGCCCATGCTCACCGGGAAGCGAGCTCTTTGACCTCCATCCACCAGCCACCGCCCGCCTCACTCACAACTTCTTCATTAAAGCACCTGGACGGAGGGTGTTTGCTTGTGATCCCATGGCAGCATTTGCTTTGTTCGTGTTTTCAACTCGTATTCCGGCCTAATTTAAATTGCCACATAGGGCAACGGATAATACAACGACAAATAAAATGGCAACGGATAATGTGACGACAAATTTACAATGGCGCAGATAATAATTGTCTTACATATTCCGGATAATTTAAAATGCCATATGCGGCAAAGCCCGGTAGACACGGGGGCAAGAGAAGAAGGAAATCGCAGACAACGATCTGGGTCGCTACTGTCTCTACTTGTCGATGGATCGCCGGGCGACGACATCCTCCAGCTCCTTCTTCAATTCCTCTCGACTTTGCTTGAAAGCAGCCACGGATTCCTCCACCTCCTGCTCGCGCTCGATCCGGAGCTTCCTCAAGTCACCCATCAGTTCCTCGATGACCGCTGTCAGCTTCATCCCCGAGGCACTGCTCTGCTCATGCAGCATCTTCCAGCCGGTGGCCTCCTCCTCCTTCTCGGGGAGCGCCTTGAGGAGCTTCGCATTGTCACCCATGAGTTGCTCGACGAGGCCGGTCGCCTTGTCAACCGAGGCATCGCTGATCTCGAGCAGCTTCATCAAGCCGTCGACTAGCTCCTGCTGCTTAATGAGGCCAGCGAGAATGTCGTCGTCGCCGGCCAAGGACTTCAGCAACGCCAGCTCGTCACGATCGCTGACGCGGCGAGTGTGCTTGTGAGAGCCTTCGCGTGCCCGTGAGAGCTCGTTCGAGGGCTGCGCGGTGCGCCAGGACATCTCTGCTGCGGCTGCCGCTTCGCGGCGGGACCTCTCTAGTGCTTCCGTGGCCTTGGTCTTTGCTGCCTGGTTATATATCCACCCGAAACTCCTCCTACCGGTCATGGCGGAACGACTAGACAGGAAAGACCAGTTATGTGGGTGATGAGGAGAGGAACTGTGAAGTAATTTTCAAGTGGGTAGTTTTTATAGCCCGGTGCTTAGTGTGAACACATATTAGTTTGATCGGTGTGAACACATATTTGTTTGATCGGTGTGAACACATATTAGTTTGATCTGTGTGAACAGATTTGCAATTACTTATTGTGTTGTAATCTGCAATCTGACGAGAAACAAAGTCAAAATTTATTGATGGTTCTGGGCCTACAAAGCCCTGTTTCTATTGTTCTGTCTCATCGCAAACAGTTCTTTTGGATCAACTGTATGCCACGCATCGGAAGCCCGAAACGTGGGCCGTTGTTCTCGGATGTACGTGTACGTGTTTGCCCACTATCACACACGGTCATGATATCACCATCGTGTCCTATGGATGCGCTATCGCTTCTGCCACGGGGTGCCAGAAGGTTGACTACGTGGTTGCTCGCCGTTGAGGCGGCCGCGGCGCGCTCTGCTCGTGTCCGTCCGCGCGTTTTGCTCACCATTGAGGCGTTCGCGGCGCGCTCCGCTCTGGCGTCCCTGCGCGCGCTCTGCTCGCCGTTGAGGCAAATTTACAATGGCAACCGTTAATAATTGTCTTACATATTTAGAATAATTTAAAATGGCACATGCGGCAAGGCCCAAAACACTCACGACCTACTTATGCATACAATTATAATAAAATATAGGCTAAAAGGCTGAGCCGGCGGCATTCTGACGACGGTCTTCTCGGACTCCATGATCAGCATATCACCCTTGCGGCCGTTCATTATGTGTAACTTACTAATCATAGCACACGAGTACTCGCAGACGCATCGTGTGCGATACTCCTAGCCACCGCAAGCAACTAGTTTGCATTTTTCAAAGTTTTTTGTACGAACAGAATTGCACACGAACTTAGTATAGTAACCGTCTGTGTTATAATTTCTCATCGCAAACAGTTCATCCGAGTGGGCTGTTTGCTGCGTATCACACACGTCTTGTTTACACGAATCGTTTGTGTTCTTTTGGCTCATCGCAAATGCTGCATATCACACACATCTTGTTAAGTTGAACCGTTTCTGTTCTATTGCCTAATCGAAAACAGTTTGTCCGAGTGAACCGTATGCCGTATATCACACATACCTTGATATGGCTGACCGTTCCTGTTGCATTCCCTAATAGCACACAGTTCATCGGAGCGAACTGTATGCCATATATCGCACACACATTGATATGGCTGCCCGTTTCTGTTGTTCTGACTCATCACAAACAGTTCTGCTGGATCAATCGTATGTCCAGCATCGCACACGTAACTAAAATCTGAACTGTGTTTGATGTCTTCGCCATCGCAAACGTTTTGAATCTTTTTTGACGGTTTTTTACATCTCAGTTTGCGATTAATGCATCGCACACAGTTTCGTCAAAGGGTCTCTGATCGTAGCGCCGCGTTAGCAGCATCCTGCAGTAGTGACTGCGTGCATGTGGCCCAAACATATATATGTATGAAGTGTCATGTGGTGTTTGAATATACCCAATGCACAACTTTGATGTGGCCGCGTGCTTTTGGAATCAGAAAGTCCCCACACGGAGCGAGGGTTTACGACGCATAGTATACTATATATATATATATATATATATATATATATATATATATATATATATATATATATATATAGGGATTCATGTGTATGCGAGCCCTCGAACTTAGGTCTCAAATCTCAACATGATCGACGTACGACTATACGGTAACGCGAACCAAGAGAAGAAGAATGCACCCTGGTAACCTCTCTCGCGTTGTTGGTCGAGTGATGGATGTCCACGCGGGCCCATGAATATATAGGCCGTCGATAATAACCAAGCGAGTGAGAGTGTCCAAAGACAACCACTGCATGTATATATGTGCCCCAAACATATGTATGGACATGCGTGATACATGCATATATGTTTGAATACCAAAAGCACAACATTTTGATGTGGCGCATGCATGCGTCGAAAAATGCACAGTCCCCACACAGATCTGGTTCATGATGCGTCGCGTGCTTGTGCCCCCCCCCCCCACTTCGACCCGGTGGGAGGGATTCGTGCGTACACATGCGCGCGAAGTATAGTTGCATGTACTGAACCGTATAAGATGAACCAAAATTTAATCCCCTCCTAATTATAAGTCAAATTGACCTCTATCGCTGTCGATCGAAGTGATTGACCAAGCGGGCACACAGAGATGGACGAAGGATCTCGCTAATAACCCCGTGAGTGGGTGCTAGAGGACAACCGCCATCGCTTGCTTGTGGGCCAAACACATGTATGGAGATGTGTGGTTGTGATGTTTGAATACCAAATATATATGCAGAACTTTGATGTGGCACCTGCCTCGGAAACCTTTAAGTCCCCCACATGAACCGAGGTTCATGACACGTAGTATATATATGTTGCCCCCCTTCCCTCTTCGACGCGTAATATATACTCCTACGTACCGTAACACACCCCAAAAATAATCCTCCTTGTTCGTCAAATTACCTTTCTCGTTGTGTCATATATTAGATGGACGACGACCTCGTGGACCCATGGAGGGAAGAGTCGCAGGCAAATGAGTGACAACCATCGTCTGCATGTGGCCCAATGTGTTGGTGATGTTTTTAATACCCAATATGCACAACTTCTTTGCGGCACCTGCCTCGAAAACCGAAAAGTCCCCACACGGAGCGAGATCGATTCATGACGTGTGTGTAGTATATATGTGCTGCCCCGGCCCCTCCTCTCTTCAACGCGTACTTTATACTCCTACCGCAACACAACCCAAAAAGAAACCTCCTTGCTGGGTCAAAGTGATGGAGGACAACCTCGCGGGCCCACGGATGGAAGCATCGCACGCGAGTGAGTGTCCTATATGACGTGTAGTATTGCCCCCGGACACCCTCTTCAACGCGTACTATATATAGAATCCTGCCGTACATATAACAAAAACCAAAAAATGACCATCCTTATTGGTCAAATTAACCACTCTCATCGCATGTCATAGTGTTGGACGGCGACCTCGCGGGCCCACGCGAGTGAGTGTCCTAGGACCACCGCGTGCATGTGGCCCAAAGATGCATGTCAAACTTTTTCTGCCGCGAACATGCGACCAAAAGAGTTTAGTGTTAAAAATTGAAAAAAAAAATAACAACTATCCATTTTTTATACATTGATTGATTTCCTATGGATTTAAATGTGCAAAAATCAAATTTGATCTACATGAGACCCATGATAGTGCACGAAAATGGATTGCAAAATCATATGTGTACGTGTCCCTGGGTGCATTTTTAGTCCCCATGGCAGAAATTTCTAACATCTAGAATCTTGATTTTAAAATCCAATAAATCCAAAACTAAGTTGAAATTCATGAAACTTATCATGACTTATCGTGGTGTCATATGGACACCAATAGACCGTGATATTATTATTATTTTTAAATTTGAGACAAGTTTTGATATAATCTTCTTAAACCAATATCGCAAAGGAACTCTTTATTCGAACCGTATGCTTTAGACCAACAATGTAAGTGCAGTGCTTCAGTTAAGCAATAAAGTGGCAGAATTAGTCATCAAAAAGAAAAAAATCAATATAATACGTGCCGCAAACGCGTCCCGTGTGCCGTACGAGCATGCGTGAGTTGACGAGACGCATGCTAGCAGGCAGACCGGGAGGCCAAGGCATGCGCGTGTTTGCTATGCACTCACCGTGGGGCGTGCTAGTAGCTGTGTGAAATGAAGGTTGGCATGCCAGCAGTCCGCCACGTAGGCTCACCAGGAGGCGAGCCAGCCCTTTGACCGCCGCCCACCTCGCTCCCACTACTCCATATTAATGGCGCGCCCGATCCACTGGTCATAATAGGCGGCCGCACACCCCGTCCACAGTTGTCACCGCCGCATGGAGTGTATTAGAATTTTGCCGAAGCGCACCATCGGTGGGAGTGGTGACGCCGGGGCTGGTGAAGCACCCGCGCAACGCATGAAGCTGGGCGCAGAGGTTGCTGGCGCGGCCAACGAGGTCTCGTGCGGGTTAGCGTGCGTGCTAATAATTCGTAGCCAGATCTTGAGAATTGATTTTGACCGCCGCCCGCCTCGCTCTGTGAAATAATGGTATAGGAATGCTAGAAGTCCGCCGCGCAGGCTCACCGGGAAGCGAGACAGCCTTTGACCGCCGTCCGCCTCGCTCCCACTGGTCCGTATTAATGGCGCGTCCGAGCGGCCGCACCCCCCATCCTCGCCACACACACAATCCTATCTCTCCGCCCGCATCCTCGACGCCGCTCTCAGTCCTCGAAGCCGGCACCCCCCATCCTCGCCACACACACAATCTTCTCTCTCCGCCCACATCCTCGACGCCGCTCTTAGACCTCAAAGCCGTCAGTGTATGAGGATACCGCCGAAGCGCCCCATCGGAGTGAGTGGCGACGCCGGGGCTGCTGACGCACCGGAGCACGGCGTGAATATGGAGACAGAGGTTTCCGTCGCCGACGACGAGGTGGAGAATGAGGCTGCCAACAAGCGGAGGCGGGTCGAGAAAGAACCGCAAGCGACTCCAGCAGGCCTAGACTTCATCAGCAGCCTCCCCGATGATATGTTGACAGTCATCACATCCCTCTCACCAATCAAATATGGGGCGAGGACAACCGCCCTTTCCCGGCGGTGGCACCCCCTATGGCTCTCCACCCCTCTCGACCTCCTCGACGCCCACGAGCTCTGCCATGGCTATCGCAAAAGCTTGGATGCGTTCTCCCAGATCCTCGGCAGTCACCATGGCCCAATCAGAGGCCTTATCACGGGCAAGTTCCGCTCCAATGGTAAGGACCGAGACAAGCTTGACGAGTGGTTCCGATCCCCCGCCCTAGATCAGCTCGAGGAGCTCAGTTTTAATGATGGGCATATGCACTCGCTGCCAATGTCCGTGCTCCGTTTCGCGCCCACACTGCGCCTCACCAAGTTCATGAACTGCCATTCCCCCCTCCCCACGAACTGCGCCCACGCTCACGATTTCTGAAGGAATTTTGGAGGATTTCAGGACATACACCCCCACCCCATATTGGTTGCTTGATTTGGTTACAATCCATAAGCATTTCTCCTTTGGATTCATCTGTACTAGTTTTCTTAGCGAATTTTTCATCCACTCCAACCTCTTGTGAAGAAGGCTACATTTTTCTAGACTGTAATCAAATGCCCATGTTAATCATGTCAGATCGAAGATGGCACGTTGGTGCATTTTACAAATCCTACAAACCAAATAGGCGTGTAGTAGTGTTCAAAACTGCATGTAGGCAGTAACACGTTCTCTTCTTTTGCAGATAATAATAGGCCCGGAGAAGGATAATGTTTATAACGACAATCACATCGAATGCCTTGATCTGCATCTCTCAAAAATTACTTTGAACTCCTACCGACGGACCTTACCGAAGATTACATTCGTCAGGTTCTTTGTTGCCAGAGCAACGGTGCTAAAGGTAATGAGGTTGAACATGCATTTAAATAGGAAATATGAATTGTTTGTTGATCAGAGCCGGCAGCTACTGCAGAATGGAAGAGGCTCAAAAAAGCTAAACTTCGTATTGGAAGTGCATATGACGGAGTAATTGGAACTCATTGTGTCAAACCGATACATGACTTGTCAGCGACTGATCCCTTTGCAGAAATGACGAGGTTTCGAAAGCGGCCTTACTATTTTTATTTTTAGTTTGAACCTCTCTTATATCCATGTTCTGCTGATCAGCACGGGCGTTTGCAGTTGTATGAGCTGAATTTCATTTCTAATATCAGTTTGAACCTTGTAATCTTCGAATTTGAGTCATGTAACTCTGGAATTTGAACATTATAATATTTTGGGAATTTGTGGTACAATCGTTGAAATGGCATCGTATGAGACTCGTAAATTGGTAGTACTATTTTAACCTTAATATGCAATAGACTTAGATTTTATTAACTATTCACGACCAGGGATCCAGCCGGAAGCAGAGCAATGGCAAACGTCATCGCAACAAGATATAGAAGATTAGATGCTCGTT
Organism: Thinopyrum elongatum; assembly: GCA_011799875.1. Taxonomy (NCBI): domain Eukaryota; kingdom Viridiplantae; phylum Streptophyta; class Magnoliopsida; order Poales; family Poaceae; genus Thinopyrum; species Thinopyrum elongatum. The sequence continues at coordinate 655,143,235 of CM022303.1, read as the reverse complement.
TCTCCTAGTTTAGTATGCATGTAATTGCTTACTTTGCTGTGTGAAAATGTTATGTGTGTAGTCACTTATGTAATTGCATGCTTAATTTGGTCATGCAATGCTGTTCTTATAAGTATATATGTTGATGTTCTATAGATAGATCATATCACATCGCACACGGACCACACTAGGGAACCCGTCACTCATGAATTCATCAATCGCAAACGGTTGTATACCAGCAAGTGTTTGCCCACAACACACATGGCTTATTCCATCACAAACAGCTCGGATGGATCAACTGTATGCCACGTATCGCACACGCAACTCTAATCTGATTCGTGCTTGATGTCTCCGCCATCGCAAGCACAGTTCATCTTATTTGCCACGTATCACTGTGCCGGCCTCTGCTCGCGTCCAACGGCGCGCTGTGCTCACCGTTAGGCGCCGCAGCGCGCTCTGCTAGCCGTTAGGCGCCGTGGCGCGCTCTGCTGTCCGTCGGCGCGCTCTGCTCGCGTACCTCCGCGCGCTCGGCTTGTGCACAGTTTTTTCTTGCGTGTTCAACTGCTATATGCATATATATATGGTTGCTCGCCGTTGCACTCTGCTCACGTCCCTCCGCGCGCGCTCTGCCAGCAGTTGGGCTTGCGCACGATCACGTCAGGGGCCCCATATGCATGCGGTTGCGCCGCGTGCGTCGCCATGATGCAGTTACATGCGGTACGATGGAGTTACGCGCTGCAAATTAGAACTGCCATCCGGGCGTGCCAATATTCCAGGCCGTCCGGCTTCCCCTTTAATTCCCGCGGCCATTATAACCTTAGACTCTTCAACCTTTCGATCGCGCCCGACAACACAACAAGCACACCCACAACGACACATAGAGAAGGGGTGTCTAGCGGCGCTCCAATGGAGTTCGGCGAGCATAAAGTGGAGACCGACGCGAGGGAGATGGATCTCTCGGTGGTGTAAACCATCGACCCGGCCGTGGTGGACGACTACATCAACACCGTTGAGCAGTTGCTTGCTCGAGAGAAGTACAAGGTGGTCGGCATCGACCTCCAGTACACCGACGGTCGTCCCAACATAGATCGGAAGGTTGTCGTCGCCCAGTTGTGCTTGCGACATCATGTCCTCATCTACCACTACTGTATGGGCACAGAGCCTTGCGACCGTTTCGCCAGGTTTGTCAACATCACCGACTACAAGTTCGCTATGGTGGAAACCACCGACGATGTAAAAGCGCTCAGGGTTACGGGCTTAGCTTGCAAGAACCTTGTCGAAATCCGTGAGCACTATAGGGTCTGGGGCAGCACGAAGAAGGACTCCCTGGTTGAACTCGCCTCGGCCATCATCGACCCATACTACGAAAAGATGAAGCGGGATGCCAACAGAACACGTCCTGTATCCTAGCACGGGGCCTGGATGCGGCAACTGGATGAACCTCACCTCAGGTGCGGCCAAGAGCATGTATACATGCTACGAGATGCACAGGCGGATCATTGACATGAGGAAGTGCCTCGTTACCGAAATCGACAAGGCCGGATCGAGCCACAAGCAGAGCAGTAGCGGCAAGTGTCACAAGAAGTAGATGATGATCAGATGATCGTTTATCCTAGTTAATTATGCATGTAATATATAGTTTCTTTGGTGTGTGGAAATGTCATGTGTGTAGTAGCCACCTATGTAATTATGTATGTAATAGATTACTTTGGTGTGTGCAAATGTCATGTGTGTAGTAGCCACCTATGTAATTGGATGTTTAATTTGGTTATGCAACCATGTCCTTATAAGTGTGTATATATACATATATATATATGTTGTTGTTCTGTATGCAATCCCAACGCACAACATAGACATCTTATTAGCAGCAATCGTCTACGTTATTATCGGTCTTCGCACACATTTCTGATTACGACCTATTTGCCGCGTATCACACACATCATGTTAAATTGAACCGTTTCTGTTATCTAGGCTCAACGCAAACAGTTCATCCGAGTGAACTGTTTGCTCTCTATCGCACACACCTTGATCTGGCTGACTGTTTCTTTTGTCCCACCTAATCACAAACCGTTCATCCGAGTGAACCGTATGCCGTATATCGCACACACCTTCATCTGGCTGCCCGTTTCTGTTTTTTTGCCTCATCGCAAACAGTTCATTGAACTGAACCATATACCCCTTATCGCACACGCAACTAAATTCTGAACCGTGTTTGATGCATCCGTCATCGCAAACGTTTTGCATCTTTTCTGACGGTTTTATTACATCATTGTTTGCGATTATTGCATCGCACATAGTTTCGTCAAAGTGTCTCTGATTGTAGTGTCGCATTAGCAGCATCCTGCAATAGTGTTTATAAGAGAGTTTCCTCACTATTTTCTACCGTTCGGCTGTGTACTTTTGTTGTTGCTTTAGCTATAAAGCAGGGCAAGAGCTTGTTTTGAGAGATCTGAAGAAAGGGAGCAGTCAAATCTGAACTCTGAAGCAACAACAGCGACATCGGTTCAGCTCCGACACACTACGCAACCATGTCGATCGAACCCAAAGTTCGCTGGCAAGGATTGGGTGCACTGAGTACATAAGGCTGGGCGTGATACACTTCTGGGTCCACGATGGACCAAGATTTAGAAGAAATGGCTCCCAGCTCACCTGTCTTTCTCTTCCTCGCTTACATGTCTTCTTCCAGCTTATCATCCTCTTCATGTACCAAGATCGCAGCAACCTTCCCTCAAATATTTGTGTATGCGAGTTGAGTCGATAATACATTTCATAGAGTTGGTGGTGAGTTTACACGAACGAAAAAAATAGTGAGCTATCTCGACGATATAGCATCGCTATGGCATATTTGGAAGGCCCATGTTACATTTTAGCTAATTTGCTCACTAGGGTGCTACTCGCACGATAGTGCACTATTTTTACGCTAAATGGAATAATGTTGTATCTTTTAGCATGTACTCCCTCCGTCCTAAAATAACTGTCTTAACTTTGTACTAACTTTAGTATAAAATTGCATTAAAGTTAAGACACTTATTTTGGGACGAAAGGAGTACCACATAATATCCCATCAGGCATCACCGCATCGTATCGGCCCAACTCAGTCTCACTCTCTTAGACGCAAACGCAACACATACAGCCTAACCTAGCCAACTCATCACCAATTTACACCAGCTCGTGACCGAGGGCGGAGATGACGGCGGAGTTCATGTCTCGTGAGGGAAGGTGGCGGCGCCAGGTCGTGAGCAGTAGCAGTTTCTCTTTCCCCTCTCCAAGCAGCAGCATCAGCCACGCCTCCAACCACAGCAAAACAGCGCCGATGTCAACCACGCTGCTGGCGCCGACAAGTCAGCCACATGTGCTTCTCTGTTTAATTAGGAGTTTACATGCCCTAAGACTAGCTCTCGTATGCTTCTGTCTTCAATTTGGAGTGTTCCCTTTCCTTGTAAATTATGGAAGACTTAAATTTGGTGATATATTTGACATTTGCAAAAGAAAATTTTCAAATATTGCACGCTATTAGCATGCTATTACTTTTATAGCATTTGAAGAAGGGTGGTGCTAAATCTTATAGCACGCTATTTTTTGATTAGTTTTCACACAGGACCAACATCCTTTACCAATAAACAAATGCACTCATACCCACAAGAAGGACCAACAACCTTCCAAGACAACATGAAGTAATCAAAGTACTTTGACTCACATGTGAGACTATCAACAATAAAAAGTACCCTGCTACATTCTTGTGAGACCAACAATTATAGAATGCACAAATAAAGATGTATAAATGCGACTCCAACATAAAACTCTTCCCGACAAGTTCTTCCATTTCTATGAAAGAAAAAGATAGTGAATAAATTGTAATTCCAAAAGCGACGATAGACATTGTCCTCTGATACGTCTCCAACGTATCTATAATTTTTGATTGTTCCATGCTATTATATTATCTGTTTTGGATGTTTTATATGCATTTATATACTATTTTATATTATATTTGGGACTAACCTATTAACCTAGAGCCCAGTGCCAGTTTCTATTTTTTCCTTGTTTTTGAGTTTTATACAATAAGAATACCAAACGGAGTCCAAACAAGCTGAAACTTTACGACGATTTTTTCTGGACCAGAAGAAGCCCACGGAGTATCAGAGATGTACCAGAGGAGCCACGAGGCATCCACAAGGGTGGAGGGCGCCCCCCAAGGCGCGCCCCCCTACCTTGCCGGTGCCTCGTGGACCCCCCTGACTTGAACTCAACGCCAAAAATTCCTATAAATCCAGAAACCCCCAGAAAGAAACCTAAATCAGAAGTTCCATTGCCGCAAACCTCTGTATCCACAAAAACCAATCGGGAGCCCGTTCCGGCACCCTGCCAGAGGGGGAAACCATCACCGGTGGCCATCTTCATCATCCCGGCAGTCTCCATGACAAGGAGGGAGTAGTTCACCCTTGGGGATGAGGGTATGTACCAGTAGCTATGTGTTTGATCTTTCTCTCGTGTTCTTGATTTGGCACGATCTTAATGTACCGCGAGCTTTGTTATTATAGTTGTATCATATGGTGTTTCTCCCCCTCTACCTTCTTGTGATGAATCGAGTTTTGCTCTTTGAGGTTTTGTTATGTTGGATTGAGTATTGGATTTGAGAATACTTGATGTATGTCTTGCGATGGATATCTGTGGTGACAATGGGATGTTCTGTTGATTCACTTGATGTATGTTTTGGCACTCAACTCGTGGATTCCCGAGGTGACATTGGGGTAATCTATGCATAGGGGTTGATGCACGTTTTCGTCCTACGTTCTCCGATAGAAACTTTGGAGTGATTCTTTGTTGCACGTTGAGGGATTGTTATATGATCCAATTATGTTATCATTGTTGAGAGAACTTGCGCTAGTGAAAGTATGAACCCTAGGCCTTGTTTCCAAGCATTGCATTACCATTTTTCCTCACTTTTGTCACTTGTTACCTTGCTGTTTTTATTTATTCAGATTACAAAAACCTATATCTACCATCCATATTACAGTTGTATCACCATCTCTTCGCCAAACTAGTGCACCTATATAATTTACCATTGTATTAGGTGTGTTGGGGACACAAGAGACTCTTTATTATTTGGTTGCAGGGTTGTTTGAGAGAGACCATCTTCATCCTACGCCTCCCACGGACTGATAAATCTTAGGTCATCCACTTGAGGGAAATTTGCTACTGTCCTACAAAACTCTGCACTTGGAGGCCCAACAACGTCTACAAGAAGAAAGGTTGCGTAGTAGACATCAAGCTCTTTTCTGGTGCTGTCGCCGGGGAGGCTAGGTAAGCGGCACTCACATTCCGTCAATGAAGCTCTTTTCTGGCGCCGTTGCCGGGGAGGTGAGTGCTTGAAGGTATATCTTTACATCTTGCAATTGAATCCTTTAGTTTCTTGTCTTATCACTAGTTTAGTTTATAAAAGAAAACTACAAAAAAATGGAATTGAGGTTGCCTCATATGCTTCATTTTTTTAATGTCTTTCATGAAAATTATGGAAAGGAAAATTGTGCCAAAGTGTTAGAGGAAGAAGTCAATAAAATGTTTGGCACTAAATTTTTGAATGATGAGCATGATTGCAATGTTCTTAGTTTGAATTCTTTGAATATCCATGACGCTAATGATATGCAAAGCCACAAGCTTGGGGATGCTATATTTGATGAAGATGATATTTTTAGTCCCCCAAGTTTTGATGAGAATATTTATTATGATGATAGCATGCCTCCTATTTATGATGATTATATTGATGAAAGTGGGTTTGAAAGAGTGTCAACTCTACGTAATGATCCCACTATTTTGGAGGGTGTTGAATCTTTTCACAATATTGATAAAAGTGGATTTGGAGAGGTTATGACTTAATTTAGTGATGAATCCACTATTTTGGAAGTGGTTTCAATTGATTATTACGAGCACAAAGTTGCTATCTATGATGATTATTGTGATGACACTTATTATATAAAGAATAATGATAACCATGGAACTTGTCATCATGATTTTAATTTTTAATTGGATTATGCCTCACATGATAGTTATGTTGTTGAGCTTGCTCCCACTACTAATCCTGAGAATAAATTTGCTTATGTGGAGAGTAATAAAATTTCTATGCTTGTGGATCATGAAAAGAATGCTTTGTGTGATAGCTATATTGTTGAATTCATTCATGATGCTACTGAAAATTATTATGAGGGAGGAATATATGCTTGTAGGAATTGCAATAATATCAAGTTTCCTCTCTACGTGTTGAAAATCTTGAAGTTATGCTTGTTTTGCCTTCCGATGCTAGTTGATTTTTACTCCCAAAAATTGTTTGCTCAAAAAATCCCTATGCATAGGAAGTGGGTTAGACTTAAATGTGTTAGTCATATGCTTCATGATGCTCCCATTATGTTTCAATCCTTATCTTTTATGCGAGCATTATTGAAATCATCATGCCTAGCTAAAAAGGCATTAAAGAAAAGCGCTTGTTGGGAGACAACCCAATATCTACCCCTACTGTTTTTATATGTTAACATGATTAAGCTACTATAGCGATCATGTTTTATAGCTTTTGTTGTAGGGTAACGCAGTAGAAACAAAAAATTTCCGACCTACGCACCAACCCAGGACCACAATGGAGACTGCATACAAGGTTTGATCATTTTCGTTACCGACTCGTAGCGCAGCGGAAGTAGAGTCGATGACGATCGGCGGTGTAGATCCCCGCAGCTAGGATTTACAACCTCCCAACCGCGAGGATGTATACCCTCATCCGCGCCCAGGACAGCCCTCCGGGAGGTGGTCGAACAGTCCCCCGGACGGTGTCGCGGACAGCCCTTCGGGAGGACCTTCGAAACTCAGACGGTCACTCGGACAGCCCTTCGGGAGGCACTCTCGAACAGCCCCTCGGGCACTAAGATCGAAACTACGACCTCTCTATAGAGTTGCACACATACGGTGTCATCTATCCGGCAGGGCTTCGCCGTCCAGAACTAGTTCCCACCGGAACCCAGACAGCCTTTCGGCTCTACGAAACTATTTCGCGGGGAGGGAGAGAGAAGCCAGATCATTGCAATGGCACTTGTATGTGAGAAGGAGTGAGTCTTTAGGCAGCCCCCTCCACCCCTATTTATAGGCCAAGCCCAAGGGTGGCTTCTCCAAGAAGCCAAGGGGAAAAATACCAAAGGACCCTCAAGGTGGCTTCTCCAAGAAGCCACCCAAAAAGCACTTTCACTATTCACGACGACATTTTTCAGCGTCCGTTCGAATTGAAAATATTTATGTGGGCTTAGAACATTTCCAGTACCCACTAAAATAATTTTCAACGCGTTCTGGAACAATTCCAGGTTAGTGATTTTCATCTGCGAAAAGCACCTGAAGTGGTTCCGGCAGCTCCGGAACATTTCCGGTTTTTCTTCCAGAAAATTCCCAAAAGATTCCAGAATGATTCTGGCACCCTCCAAGAATTATCGGGCATGTGCCGAAACCAATTTGACTTTATGGTATCCTCTGAAACAACTTTTCAGTTTCACCAGAACTCATCCGGTGACCTCTCTCTGCGGAACTTTTCCGCTGTCCGAAACTTTTTCGGTGTCCGAAACTTTTTCGGTGATTTTCTCTCAGACTCCCTGTCTAGTATTCAGCAGATAGATGACCCTTAAGCGTGTGACCCTATAGGTTCGGTGAAGTATAGACATGACACGGAACCCCTTCCGATCAATGATCAACATCGGAGCCGTGGACACCCATATTGACCCCTATACCCACACGAATGATTATTCGAGTGAACCTCCAGTTGCCATGTGCTATTCCTGTTGCTTCGCGATATGTTACAAATACCCGAGTTGAGACATGTTGGCATTCCCGTGGATCAACAACTTGTCCACTAAGCCAGTTACCTCGTTACCGGTATTGTTCTCTTTTCTCGTTACATGTTCCGGCATCCCCGTGATCAAATCACACAGTGTCTGGCCAGACGATGATGGTCACCGTAAAACCGAGAGGGCCCAGAGATATCTCTCCATCGTCGGAGGAGCAAATCCCAATCTCGAGCTATCTAGTTACTTGACATACTTTCCCATGAACCCGTAAGCCGCCGTAATAGCCATCCATTTACGGATGACGTTTAACAAACCCCAAAGTTCATGAATCAAGCATGAAGAAACTCGATACTCTCATGGTCTAAGGAATCATGCAAACCTTAACCATCTCTGTGTTATTAACCATTAACTCATGACGAATGTATCTCATAGCATAACATTAATTCGGGTCGATTCAACACAAGTGTTCTCCTAACATTGTGCCCTCAAAAGTTGCTGGCATAGACATGCCCATGATCAGGAAAACAGAACCATCATGCAACAATTGAGGTAGTCTTAGAGGCCAGACTAGGAATACATTTTACCGTTTATTATTCCACACGTGCATATGAGTCTTCCTCCAAGCCTCGTTTTATTTGTAGACTCGAGAACCATAGCAGTTATAGCATAGAACATAAACCTAATTATGAACATGGAGATATATAATAGTATTTATTATTGCCTCTAGGGCATATCTCCTACAGACTCCCACTTGCACTAGAGTCAATAATCTAGTTAATGCTAATGCACTTTACACCTATGGCACATTGGTGTAAAATATGCTTCGCATGTGGTATAGCCTGATGTCCAACGGATCTGACGACTTCAGCTCCGTGTGTATCTTTGCATATCCTCGTGTTTTCACGCTTTCACAAAATTCATATTTTGTGTGGACTTGGCTTTGTATGTATGTGAATCACAGGTCGAACCTGGATTCCTCAGACTGAGTTTATGGAGCAACTACCTGCAGTAGTGTCCCATTTACAAAAGCCATCTTGGAACCATACTAAGTTCATGAATGAACTATATGACTCAACATCTTCTTTGTCGTTTTTAAAAGCGGCAACATACTTCGCCTCTGTTATAGAATTCGCCACAGTAACTTGTTTGGAACAATTTCCAACTACTGTGCCACCATATTGTGTATTACACAAAAAAAACCTTAACTTAAATCGAAAATCGCATGGAGCATTGATGAAGACTGTATGAATGTAAGCTTTTACAACGAACTCTTCATAATCTCCGCTTGCGAGAAAACATGTCATCAGTGCTACTATAGTACTCAATGACCCTTTTTCACTGTTGTCCCATGATCAGTACTTTTTCATCACTTTGGTATCTATACTCGCAACAACTTTGGGAGTATTGGACATATCTGGTTGTTTTACATACCATGGAATACATGATTAATCCAAACATGAAGGTGTGTGGAATCTCCATCATGTATTTTGCTCATCAGGGTTTTTGGGACACCGAGTCTTGCAAAAACTCTTTCCATGTGACTTCGGCAAGATTTACTCCTTGACATTTTTAATGCTAAAAGGTTTTAGCATCTTGTCAATATGTATCTTTGCTCAGCCCCATTAGGTAAATCTATCTCCATAGATCATCATGCCTAATATAAAGGCTATTTAGCCCAAGCACTTCATCGAAAAACTCTTTTCAAATGAAGTCCTATTTCGTGTCAAGAAATTTATTTCCAATTAACAATGTGTCAAGCACACAACGTTTTTAGAAATTTTATTATGCTCCCACTTACTTTCTTGAATCATAAGCATCTTCGTTACCCATTGATGAAGTCAAACCCCTTTTGACTATTTCATCAAAACACGAAGATTCCAACTCCATTTTGCTCTCTTCTGTCCATTGCTGGAACTCTGAAGTTTGCATACTTACTAGCATCCTCTGGATTGACAAAATACCTTGGACTGTAACACATGCAAGTCCGTGGTTTCATTTCCATCAGATGGAAATCCTATTGTCATCCATGTTTCATATCTCATGATTGAAATATGTATTAATTGCTAGTTCAACCCGAACTGACTTTAAGCATCGCTACGATGAAACAACCTTATCGTAGTCAACTCCTTGAACTTGTTATTGCCACAAGTTGAGCTTTATGGATAAAACATTTTTATCCGTATCAGTTTTAAGTTCCATAAATATTCGTTAGACTCTAAGTCTTCCGAAAGGTGTATCAAGGTTTTAATCTTGAATCACTTATATGGAAACTAACTCGGGTTGTATTGGCATTTAGCCAATTCCGGAGTCAGGGCCCATCAACGCTTCCTTGTGTATCGTAGGTATATTGTTGTGTAACAACAATATCTCGTTTGCGCACTTGAGAGGTTTGCACGAACTTTTGCCTACGTGGTTCAGCTGCAAGTTCGACCGAAGTCCATACATTTTATTGTAGAGACTTCCGTATCAGTCGCAGTAGGAAAACCTGGAATTACTTCCAAGGTCTCTTTCCTTTGATCTGATGACGAAGATACTATTTATCTCGTCGAGTTGCACTATTCTCCCACTCACCTTTTTGAAAGAACCATTTTCGTCAAAAATCATACCATTCTTTGTGGCAAACCTATTTGCCTCGGTATAGTGAGGGAGGAATACCCAATTACTTGGGATAACCTACAAAGTAGCACTTGTCTGATTTGGAATAGGTTTGTAACCTTTTACACAAGCCCCATATTCCAAATGTTTAAGAAAAGATATAACATGGTTGGGCGTACCATACCATGGCATCATTTCAACAGACCTGATGGAGCTCTTTTCAGTGTAAAAGCCGCAGTCTCTAAAGCATCACTCTTTAAAAGGGGTAATGGCAAATTTATTTATGTCATCTTTGATCTTACCATGTCATAAATGGTTCGATTACATCTTTACGGACTTTCCACTTGCAGTGGTGTTCCGGGAGGTGCAAGTTATGAAACCCCTTTCACAACTCATCAGACATTCGCTAAACTTGTAACTCAAATATTCCTTTCTGCAATCGAATTGTAGAAACATAATTTTCTTGTTACAATAACTTCTACTTCATATTTGAAAACCTTTCGAATGATTTCTAAAGATCCAGACTTACGTCTCATCAAGTAAATATCCATATATCTACTTGAGTCATTTCTGAAGATAGATAAATCCACTACTTATAACATTTATCGGACTACACACATCAAATGTATGATCACCAATAAGTTTGTTGTCCATTCCTTATGGCATGTGAATGGTATTTTAGTCACTAAACTTTTCGGAGGAAATTTGCAAGTGTCAGATGATTCAAAATCAAACGACTTCAAAATCCATCATAATGGAATTTATCCATGCGGGTTTCTCCAATGTGACTAAATGTAGTGCCACACTTATGTGGTATTCTCTTAGTCTTACGACATTTAGCGTCAGTGTTATGGATGTATCATATTACCATCAATATTCATAACATACATCCCGTCTTGGATGGAAGCATGGCCCTTCATGTTATTCATAATACTGAACAACAATTGTTATTTTTATGAACAACTTTTTTTGCAACAAACATTATGCAATGGGCTAGAGTGTATGAAACTCTAAAATGAATTATGAAAGTAAACCCAGAGGTAATGTATTATTATCAATATTCATAACATACATCTCATTCATAATGAAAGTATGGCCCTTATTATTCATAACATCGAACATCAAAAGTTCTCTTATGAACAACCTTCTTGCAAGATACCTTATGCAATGGGCTAGAGTTTGTGAAACTCTAAATGAATTATGAAAATAAAAACAGACGGTAATACACCGATGGAAGGTATAATAACATTTACTATGTTCCCTGTGTATACCTAAACCTCATTCCTGGCTAGTCTTTCAGGCCATAGTAGTTCTTACATCGAGTTGCAACAGAATGCAATCGAGGGGGTATCTTTGTGATTAACTCACAATACCCAAGAATTAGTGATTAACATGTTTAACCATAATTCCCAAGAACTATATCTTTGACCAGCCTTCTATACATCAAAAACTTGTATGACATTCATACATGAGCTGGATATTCCAGTCTTCTTTCTTATTGTCATTATACTTCTAACAGTTTAACTTTTAGCATTTCTCCTACTCTCAGAAGAAGCACCCAACTTAAGAGTGGCGTTAGCCCTGGACTTCCTAGGCGTGAAAGTTTCACTAACACCCTTCGGATACTTCCTTTCTCTTTAAATTGTTGTTTCATTCACCTTTCATCATATGACAGGCGTTCTTCTGGATCCCTTTCTTATCAGTCTAATGCATAGTAAACTCCTTTACTAATAGTTTGGAAACAAACATTGCTTTGGATATCTCATATCTTTTAGCCTTTGTCTGTCTCTGAAAATGATTTTCAGATTCCATGAATATCACATAACTATCCAAACTTTCAAAGTTCGGGTCTCATGGAAGCAAATGTATTGCACTTGACTGAAACGGAATTCTAGCTTTTGGATCGAAGGACAAGAGTCATATGATCCATAGCATAAGCAAGAGAATACCAAAGTACGCGATAGGACAACGTCCTTCTCGGCACTCTTGAGGACAATCCTCACATTATGTTACCAACCGTAAAGTTTTAACCAGATATTTAACAGCTATTCAATTTTAATAGGGAAGGTGGAAACGCGAGCCATTATTCGACAACTATTATGCAAACCACACTTAGACAGTGTTCAAAATTAATTGCACTGAGAATTAAACAAGTTAATTCAATAGTGCGCTCCCACTCAAATCAATATCTCTCATAATTGATTTTGAGTGATACAAGATCCACATTTCAATTCAACGCCATTGATGTGGACATCACTGATGACGAGAATTTCAATTGGTGGGCAAACATGCCGATCACATCTCTATGTGACTCCTGTTCATCTTTCGATGGGCGTGTTCCGAGCTCAGGACGATCAAGCCAGAACGTCAAGGCAACCAAGTGATCTCGCTGCGAGGTCTGACCTCACCCGCCTCACACTTCTCTAATCGTTCGTACCCATGTGGACATGGCGCACCCCGAAAAGTTAGGTGCCGTGACGGTGCTACACTTGGGAGAACACTAACTACTTGATATTTTTGTGAGAGATCACCCTAATAAAAGCGACTACCGCGCAATCAAGAAGGGTGCATCATAAGGGATAAACATCTCAGGCAATTCATAATAGCATGATATGGTATAGCCCTTTCTGACGGAGAAGTCTTGTATTTCTTTGTCTTCGGCATTCGCGTCGGTGTTCACCTTCGCGAAGATTGCCACCACCTTGTCGATGCACCAGATAATATTGCTATCTCTATAGCTAATAAAATAATGCATTACTTAAGGTTGACACGCAGGTCAATAAAGTGACAATCATATGGCTCCAGCCATCATGCCGAATCATGACACGCAGGTCATGTTAATCAATTTACATTATATAGTCATCTCATACATAATCAAATTATTATGAGCACTGCTATACCACATCACATGCACATGCAAACCCTCCTGCAAAACCAAGTTAGACGCCTCTAATCGGTTCAGCAAAAACTTGTTTTACGTGGCTTCTAAGGTTTCGAAACAAACCGAAGCTACCAACGTCCATCATCAAGTATGATAATCCAAGTCGCTAGATTAACATCGCGGGGTGTATGAGACACGAGATAATAAAATCTCGAGCCCCATACTGAACTTCGTCATACGCATGACCCCCGTGCAGATCACACCTGCATTGCCCTTTCGTCTGCGAAATTTCATCTTTCTTTTTAACTACGATGGAATTCAATGAACTGTTAGCACTTCGTTGATCAATCAGGATCGCGGATTGCCAAAACATTGAAACTCCACCATGCTATTTATCAAGATCAGAAATATGCAAATTCCAGGGAAGCAACAAGAATATCGGGTAACAGATTTCATCTGCTACCCACACAAATAATTTTCAGTAATAGAACTCATCTACTACCTAATTATATTGTGCAACACCCATACATCTCATGTATTCTAGATCGCAACCTGCATCTACGCATAGCACGGCTCATGATGCCACTGTAGGGTAACGCAGTAGAAACAAAAAATTTCCGACCTACGCACCAGCCCAGGACCACAATGGAGACTGCATACAAGGTTTCATCATTTTCGTTGCCGACTCGTAGCGCAGCGGAAGTAGAGTCGATGACGATCGGCGGTGTAGATCCCCGCAGCTAGGATTTACAACCTCCCAACCGCGAGGATGTATACCCTCATCCGCGCCCAGGACAGCCCTCCGGGAGGCGGTCGAATAGTCCCCCGGACGGTGTCGCGGACAGCCCTTCGGGAGGACCTTCGAAACTCAGACGGTCACTCAGACAGCCCTTCGGGAGGCACTCTCGAACAGCCCCTCGGGCACTAAGATCGAAACTACGACCTCTCTACAGAGTTGCACACATACGGCGTCATCTACCCGGCAGGGCTTCGCCGTCCAGAACTAGTTCCCACCGGAACCTAGACAGCCTTTCGGCTCTACGAAACTATTTCGCGGGGAGGGAGAGAGAAGCCAGATCATTGCAATGGCACTTGTATGTGAGAAGGAGTGAGTCTTTAGGCAGCCCCCTCCACCCCTATTTATAGGCCAAGCCCAAGGGTGGCTTCTCCAAGAAGCCAAGGGGAAAAATACCAAAGGACCCTCAAGGTGGCTTCTCCAAGAAGCCACCCAAAAAGCACTTTCACTATTCACGACGACATTTTTCAGCGTCCGTTCGAACTGAAAATATTTATGTGGGCTTAGAACATTTCCAGTACCCACTAAAATAATTTTCAACGCGTTCTGGAACAATTCCAGATTAGTGATTTTCATCTGCGAAAAGCATCTGAAGTGGTTCCGGCAGCTCCGGAACATTTCCGGTTTTTCTTCCAGAAAATTCCCAAAAGTTTCCAGAATGATTCTGGCACCCTCCAAGAATTATCGGGCATGTGCCGAAACCAATTTGACTTTATGGTATCCTCTGAAACAACTTTTCAGTTTCACCGGAACTCATCCGGTGACCTCTCTCTGCGGAACTTTTCCGCAGTCCGAAACTTTTTCGGTGTCCGAAACTTTTTCGGTGATTTTCTCTCAGACTCCCTGTCTAGTATTCAGCAGATAGATGACCCTTAAGCGTGTGACCCTATAGGTTCGGTGAAGTATAGACATGACACGGAACCCCTTCCGATCAATGATCAACATCGGAGCCGTGGACACCCATATTGACCCCTATACCCACACGAATGAATATTCAAGTGAACTTCCAGTTGCCGTGTGCTATTCCTGTTGCTTCGCGATATGTTACAAATACCCGAGGTGAGACATGTTGGCATTCCCGTGGATCAACAACTTGTCCACTAAGCCAGTTACCTCGTTACCGGTATTGTTCTCTTTTCTCGTTACGTGTTCCGGCATCCCCGTGATCAAATCACACAGTGTCTGGCCAGACGATGATGGTCACCGTAACACCGAGAGGGCCCAGAGATATCTCTCCATCGTCGGAGGAGCAAATCCCAATCTCGAGCTATCTAGTTACTTGACATACTTTCCCATGAACCCGTAAGCCGCCGTAATAGCCATCCATTTACGGATGACGTTTAACAAACCCCAAAGTTCATGAATCAAGCATGAAGAAACTCGATACTCTCATGGTCTAAGGAATCATGCAAACCTTAACCATCTCTGTGTTATTAACCATTAACTCATGACGAATGTATCTCATAGAATAACATTAATTCGGGTCGATTCAACACAAGTGTTCTCCTAACATTGTGCCCTCAAAAGTTGCTGGCATAGACATGCCCATGATCAGGAAAACAGAACCGTCATGCAACACTTGAGGTAGTCTTAGAGGCCAGACCAGGAATACATTTTACCGTTTATTATTCCACACGTGCATATGAGTCTTCCTCCAAGCCTCGTTTTATTTGTAGACTCGAGAACCATAGCAGTTATAGCATAGAACATAAACCTAATTATGAACAGGGAGATATATAATAGTATTTATTATTGCCTCTAGGGCATATCTCCTACAGACTACCACTTGCACTAGAGTCAATAATCTAGTTAATGCTAATGCACTTTACACCTATGGCACATTGGTGTAAAATATGCTTCGCATGTGGTATAGCCTGATGTCCAACGGATCTGATGACTTCAGCTCCGTGTGTATCTTTGCATATCCTCGTGTTTTCACGCTTTCACAAAATTCATATTTTGTGTGGACTTGGCTTTGTATGTATGTGAATCACAGGTCGAACCTGGATTCCTCAGACTGAGTTTATGGAGCAACTACCTGCAGTAGTGTCCCATTTACAAAAGCCATCTTGGAACCATACTAAGTTCATGAATGAACTATATGACTCAACATCTTCTTTGTTGTTTTTAAAAGCGGCAACATACTTCGCCTCTGTTATAGAATTCGCCACAGTAACTTGTTTGGAACAATTTCCAACTACTGTGCCACCATATTGTGTATTACACAAAAAAAACCTTAACTTAAATCGAAAATCGCATGGAGCATTGATGAAGACTGTATGAATGTAAGCTTTTACAACGAACTCTTCATAATCTCCGCTTGCGAGAAAACATGTCATCAGTGCTACTATAGTACTCAATGACCCTTTTTCACTGTTGTCCCATGATCAGTACTTTTTGATCACTTTGGTATCTATACTCGCAACAACTTTGGGAGTATTGGACATATCTGGTTGTTTTACATACCATGGAATACATGATTAATCCAAACATGAAGGTGTGTGGAATCTCCATCATGTATTTTGCTCATCAGGGTTTTTGGGACACCGAGTCTTGCAAAAACTCTTTCCATGTGACTTCGGCAAGAATTACTCCTTGACATTTTTAATGCTAAAAGGTTTTAGCATCTTGTCAATATGTATCTTTGCTCAGCCCCATTAGGTAAATCTATCTCCATAGATCATCATGCCTAATATAAAGGCTATTTAGCCCAAGCACTTCATCGAAAAACTATTTTCAAATGAAGTCCTAATTCGTGTCAAGAAATTTATTTCCAATTAACAATGTGTCAAGCACACAACGTTTTTAGAAATTTTATTATGCTCCCACTTACTTTCTTGAATCATAAGCATCTTCGTTACCCATTGATGAAGTCAAACCCCTTTTGACTATTTCATCAAAACACGAAGATTCCAACTCCATTTTGCTCTCTTCTGTCCATTGCTGGAACTCTGAAGTTTGCATACTTACTAGCATCCTCTGGATTGACAAAATACCTTGGACTGTAACACATGCAAGTCCGTGGTTTCATTTCCATCAGATGGAAATCCTATTGTCATCCATGTTTCATATCTCATGATTGAAATATGTATTAATTGCTAGTTCAACCCGAACTGACTTTAAGCATCGCTACGATGAAACAACCTTATCGTAGTCAACTCCTTGAACTTGTTATTGCAACAAGTCGAGCTTTATGGATAAAACATTTTTATCCATATCAGTTTTAAGTTCCATAAATATTCGTTAGACTCTAAGTCTTCCGAAAAGTGTATCAAGGTTTTAATCTTGAATCACTTATATGGAAACTAACTCGGGTTGTATTGGCATTTAGCCAATTCCGGAGTCAGGGCCCATCAACGCTTCCTTGTGTATCGTAGGTATATTGTTGTCTAACAACAATATCTCGTTTGCGCACTTGAGAGGTTTGCACGAGCTTTTGCCTACGTGGTTCAGCTGCAAGTTCGATCGAAGTCCATACATTTTAATGTAGAGACTTCCGTATCAGTCGCAGTAGGAAAACCTGGAATTACTTCCAAGGTCTCTTTCCTTTGATCTGATGACGAAGATACTATTTATCTCGTCGAGTTGCACTATTCTCCCACTCACCTTTTTGAAAGAACCATTTTCTTCAAAAATCATACCATTCTTTGTGGCAAACCTATTTGCCTCGGTATAGTGAGGGAGGAATACCCAATTACTTGGGATAACCTACAAAGTAGCACTTGTCTGATTTGGAATAGGTTTGTAACCTTTTACACAAGCCCCATATTCCAAATGTTTAAGAAAAGATATAACATGGTTGGGCGTACCATACCATGGCATCATTTCAACAGACCTGATGGAGCTCTTTTCAGTGTAAAAGCCGCAGTCTCTAAAGCATCACTCTTTAAAAGGGGTAATGGCAAATTTATTTATGTCATCTTTGATCTTACCATGTCATAAATGGTTCGATTACATCTTTACGGACTTTCCACTTGCAGTGGTGTTCCGGGAGGTGCAAGTTATGAAACCCCTTTCACAACTCATCAGACATTCGCTAAACTTGTAACTCAAATATTCCTTTCTGCAATCGAATTGTAGAAACATAATTTTCTTGTTACAATAACTTCTACTTCATATTTGAAAACCTTTCGAATGATTTCAAAAGATCCAGACTTACGTCTCATCAAGTAAATATCCATATATCTACTTGAGTCATTTCTAAAGATAGATAAATCCACTACTTAAAACATTTATCGGACTACACACATCAAATGTATGATCGCCAATAAGTTTGTTGTCCATTCCTTATGGCATGTGAATGGTATTTTAGTCACTAAACTTTTCGGAGGAAATTTGCAAGTGTCAGATGATTCAAAATCAAACGACTTCAAAATCCATCATAATGGAATTTATCCATGCGGGTTTCTCCAATGTGACTAAATGTAGTGCCACACTTATGTGGTATTCTCTTAGTCTTACAACATTTAGCGTCAGTGTTATGGATGTATCATATTACCATCAATATTCATAACATACATCCCGTCTTGGATGGAAGCATGGCCCTTCATGTTATTCATAATACTGAACAACAATTGTTGTTTTTATGAACAACTTTTTTTGCAACAAACATTATGCAATGGGCTAGAGTGTATGAAACTCTAAAATGAATTATGAAAGTAAACCCAGAGGTAATGTATTATTATCAATATTCATAACATACATCTCATTCATAATGAAAGTATGGCCCTTATTATTCATAACATCGAACATCAAAAGTTCTCTTATGAACAACCTTCTTGCAAGATACCTTATGCAATGGGCTAGAGTTTGTAAAACTCTAAATGAATTATGAAAATAAATACAGACGGTAATACACCGATGGAAGGTATAATAACATTTACTATGTTCCCTGTGTATACCTAAACCTCATTCCTGGCTAGTCTTTCGGGCCATAGTAGTTCTTCCATCGAGTTGCAACAGAATGCAATCGAGGGGGTATCTTTGTGATTAACTCACAATACCCAAGAATTAGTGATTAACATGTTTAACCATAATTCCCAAGAACTATATCTTTGACCAGCCTTCTATACATCATAAACTTGTATGACATTCATACATGAGCTGGATATTCCAGTCTTCTTTCTTATTGTCATTATACTTCTAACAGTTTAACTTTTAGCATTTCTCCTACTCTCAGAAGAAGCACCCAACTTAAGAGTGGCGTTAGCCCTGGACTTCCTAGGCGTGAAAGTTTCACTAACACCCTTCGGATACTTCCTTTCTCTTTAAATTGTTGTTTCATTCACCTTTCATCATATGACAGGCGTTCTTCTGGATCCCTTTCTTATCAGTCTAATGCATAGTAAACTCCTTTACTAATAGTTTGGAAACAAACATTGCTTTGGATATCTCATATCTTTTAGCCTTTGTCTGTCTCTGAAAATGATTTTCAGATTCCATGAATATCACATAACTATCCAAACTTTCAAAGTTCGGGTCTCATGGAAGCAAATGTATTGCACTTGACTGAAACGGAATTCTAGCTTTTGGATCGAAGGACAAGAGTCATATGATCCATAGCATAAGCAAGAGAATACCAAAGTACGCGATAGGACAACGTCCTTCTCGGCACTCTTGAGGACAATCCTCACATTATGTTACCAACCGTAAAGTTTTAACCAGATATTTAACAGCTATTCAATTTTAATAGGGAAGGTGGAAACGCGAGCCATTATTCGACAACTATTATGCAAACCACACTTAGACAGTGTTCAAAATTAATTGCACTGAGAATTAAACAAGTTAATTCAATAGTGCGCTCCCACTCAAATCAATATCTCTCATAATTGATTTTGAGTGATACAAGATCCACATTTCAATTCAACGCCATTGATGTGGACATCACTGATGACGAGAATTTCAATTGGTGGGCAAACATGCCGATCACATCTCTATGTGACTCCTGTTCATCTTTCGATGGGCGTGTTCCGAGCTCAGGACGATCAAGCCAGAACGTCAAGGCAACCAAGTGATCTCGCTGCGAGGTCTGACCTCACCCGCCTCACACTTCTCTAATCGTTCGTACCCATGTGGACATGGCGCACCCCGAAAAGTTAGGTGCCGTGACGGTGCTACACTTGGGAGAACACTAACTACTTGATATTTTTGTGAGAGATCACCCTAATAAAAGCGACTACCGCGCAATCAAGAAGGGTGCATCATAAGGGATAAACATCTCAGGCAATTCATAATAGCATGATATGGTATAGCCCTTTCTGACGGAGAAGTCTTGTATTTCTTTGTCTTCGGCATTCGCGTCGGTGTTCACCTTCGCGAAGATTGCCACCACCTTGTCGATGCACCAGATAATATTGCTATCTCTATAGCTAATAAAATAATGCATTACTTAAGGTTGACACGCAGGTCAATAAAGTGACAATCATATGGCTCCAGCCATCATGCCGAATCATGACACGCAGGTCATGTTAATCAATTTACATTATATAGTCATCTCATACATAATCAAATTATTATGAGCACTGCTATACCACATCACATGCACATGCAAACCCTCCTGCAAAACCAAGTTAGACGCCTCTAATCGGTTCAGCAAAAACTTGTTTTACGTGGCTTCTAAGGTTTCGAAACAAACCGAAGCTACCAACGTCCATCATCAAGTATGATAATCCAAGTCGCTAGATTAACATCGCGGGGTGTATGAGACACAAGATATTAAAATCTCGAGCCCCATACTGAACTTCGTCATACGCATGACCCCCGTGCAGATCACACCTGCATTGCCCTTTCGTCTGCGAAATTTCATCTTTCTTTTTAACTACGATGGAATTCAATGAACTGTTAGCACTTCGTTGATCAATCAGGATCGCGGATTGCCAAAACATTGAAACTCCACCATGCTATTTATCAAGATCAGAAATATGCAAATTCCAGGGAAGCAACAAGAATATCGGGTAACAGATTTCATCTGCTACCCACACAAATAATTTTCAGTAATAGAACTCATCTACTACCTAATTATATTGTGCAACACCCATACATCTCATGTATTCTAGATCGCAACCTGCATCTACGCATAGCACGGCTCATGATGCCACTGTAGGGTAACGCAGTAGAAACAAAAAATTTCCGACCTACGCACCAGCCCAGGACCACAATGGAGACTGCATGCAAGATTTCATCATTTTCGTTGCCGACTCGTAGCGCAGCGGAAGTAGAGTCGATGACGATCGGCGGTGTAGATCCCCGCAGCTAGGATTTACAACCTCCCAACCGCGAGGATGTATACCCTCATCCGCGCCCAGGACAGCCCTCCGGGAGGCGGTCGAATAGTCCCCCGGACGGTGTCGCGGACAGCCCTTCGGGAGGACCTTCGAAACTCAGACGGTCACTCAGACAGCCCTTCGGGAGGCACTCTCGAACAGCCCCTCGGGCACTAAGATCGAAACTACGACCTCTCTACAGAGTTGCACACATACGGCGTCATCTACCCGGCAGGGCTTCGCCGTCCAGAACTAGTTCCCACCGAAACCCAGACAGCCTTTCGGCTCTACGGAACTATTTCGCGGGGAGGGAGAGAGAAGCCAGATCATTGCAATGGCACTTGTATGTGAGAAGGAGTGAGTCTTTAGGCAGCCCCCTCCACCCCTATTTATAGGCCAAGCCCAAGGGTGGCTTCTCCAAGAAGCCAAGGGGAAAAATACCAAAGGACCCTCAAGGTGGCTTCTCCAAGAAGCCACCCAAAAAGCACTTTCACTATTCACGACGACATTTTTCAGCGTCCGTTCGAACTGAAAATATTTATGTGGGCTTAGAACATTTCCAGTACCCACTAAAATAATTTTCAACGCGTTCTGGAACAATTCCAGATTAGTGATTTTCATCTGCGAAAAGCATCTGAAGTGGTTCCGGCAGCTCCGGAACATTTCCGGTTTTTCTTCCAGAAAATTCCCAAAAGTTTCCAGACTGATTCTGGCACCCTCCAAGAATTATCGGGCATGTGCCGAAACCAATTTGACTTTATGGTATCCTCTGAAACAACTTTTCAGTTTCACCGGAACTCATCCGGTGACCTCTCTCTGCGGAACTTTTCCGCAGTCCGAAACTTTTTCGGTGATTTTCTCTCAGACTCCCTGTCTAGTATTCAGCAGATAGATGACCCTTAAGCGTGTGACCCTATAGGTTCGGTGAAGTATAGACATGACACGGAACCCCTTCCGATCAATGATCAACATCGGAGCCGTGGACACCCATATTGACCCCTATACCCACACGAATGAATATTCGAGTGAACCTCCAGTTGCCGTGTGCTATTCCTGTTGCTTCGCGATATGTTACAAATACCCGAGGTGAGACATGTTGGCATTCCCGTGGATCAACAACTTGTCCACTAAGCCAGTTACCTCGTTACCGGTATTGTTCTCTTTTCTCGTTACGTGTTCCGGCATCCCCGTGATCAAATCACACAGTGTCTGGCCAGACGATGATGGTCACCGTAACACCGAGAGGGCCCAGAGATATCTCTCCATCGTCGGAGGAGCAAATCCCAATCTCGAGCTATCTAGTTACTTGACATACTTTCCCATGAACCCGTAAGCCGCCGTAATAGCCATCCATTTACGGATGACGTTTAACAAACCCCAAAGTTCATGAATCAAGCATGAAGAAACTCGATACTCTCATGGTCTAAGGAATCATGCAAACCTTAACCATCTCTGTGTTATTAACCATTAACTCATGACGAATGTATCTCATAGCATAACATTAATTCGGGTCGATTCAACACAAGTGTTCTCCTAACATTGTGCCCTCAAAAGTTGCTGGCATAGACATGCCCATGATCAGGAAAACAGAACCATCATGCAACACTTGAGGTAGTCTTAGAGGCCAGACTAGGAATACATTTTACCGTTTATTATTCCACACGTGCATATGAGTCTTCCTCCAAGCCTCGTTTTATTTGTAGACTCGAGAACCATAGCAGTTATAGCATAGAACATAAACCTAATTATGAACAGGGAGATATATAATAGTATTTATTATTGCCTCTAGGGCATATCTCCTACAGACTCCCACTTGCACTAGAGTCAATAATCTAGTTAATGCTAATGCACTTTACACCTATGGCACATTGGTGTAAAATATGCTTCGCATGTGGTATAGCCTGATGTCCAACGGATCTGACGACTTCAGCTCCATGTGTATCTTTGCATATCCTCGTGTTTTCACGCTTTCACAAAATTCATATTTTGTGTGGACTTGGCTTTGTATGTATGTGAATCACAGGTCGAACCTGGATTCCTCAGACTAAGTTTATGGAGCAACTACCTGCAGTAGTGTCCCATTTACAAAAGCCATCTTGGAACCATACTAAGTTCATGAATGAACTATACGACTCAACATCTTCTTTGTCGTTTTTAAAAGCGGCAACATACTTGGCCTCTGTTATATATTTCGCCACAGTAACTTGTTTGGAACAATTTCCAACTACTGTGCCACCATATTGTGTATTACACAAAAAAAACCTTAACTTAAATCGAAAATCGCATGGAGCATTGATGAAGACTGTATGAATGTAAGCTTTTACAATGAACTCTTCATAATCTCCGCTTGCGAGAAAACATGTCATCAGTGCTACTATAGTACTCAATGACCCTTTTTCACTGTTGTCCCATGATCAGTACTTTTTGATCACTTTGGTATCTATACTCGCAACAACTTTGGGAGTATTGGACATATCTGGTTGTTTTACATACCATGGAATACATGATTAATCCAAACATGAAGGTGTGTGGAATCTCCATCATGTATTTTGCTCATCAGGGTTTTTGGGACACCGAGTCTTGCAAAAACTCTTTCCATGTGACTTCGGCAAGAATTACTCCTTGACATTTTTAATGCTAAAAGGTTTTAGCATCTTGTCAATATGTATCTTTGCTCAGCCCCATTAGGTAAATCTATCTCCATAGATCATCATGCCTAATATAAAGGCTATTTAGCCCAAGCACTTCATCGAAAAACTATTTTCAAATGAAGTCCTAATTCGTGTCAAGAAATTTATTTCCAATTAACAATGTGTCAAGCACACAACATTTTTAGAAATTTTATTATGCTCCCACTTACTTTCTTGAATCATAAGCATCTTCGTTACCCATTGATGAAGTCAAACCCCTTTTGACTATTTCATCAAAACACGAAGATTCCAACTCCATTTTGCTCTCTTCTGTCCATTGCTGGAACTCTGAAGTTTGCATACTTACTAGCATCCTCTGGATTGACAAAATACCTTGGACTGTAACACATGCAAGTCCGTGGTTTCATTTCCATCAGATGGAAATCCTATTGTCATCCATGTTTCATATCTCATGATTGAAATATGTATTAATTGCTAGTTCAACCCGAACTGACTTTAAGCATCGCTACGATGAAACAACCTTATCGTAGTCAACTCCTTGAACTTGTTATTGCAACAAGTCGAGCTTTATGGATAAAACATTTTTATCTGTATCAGTTTTAAGTTCCATAAATATTCGTTAGACTCTAAGTCTTCCGAAAGGTGTATCAAGGTTTTAATCTTGAATCACTTATATGGAAACTAACTCGGGTTGTATTGGCATTTAGCCAATTCCGGAGTCAGGGCCCATCAACGCTTCCTTGTGTATCGTAGGTATATTGTTGTCTAACAACAATATCTCGTTTGCGCACTTGAGAGGTTTGCACGAGCTTTTGCCTACGTGGTTCAGCTGCAAGTTCGACCGAAGTCCATACATTTTATTTTAGAGACTTCCGTATCAGTCGCAGTAGGAAAACCTGGAATTACTTCCAAGGTCTCTTTCCTTTGATTTGATGACGAAGATACTATTTATCTCGTCGAGTTGCACTATTCTCCCACTCACCTTTTTGAAAGAACCATTTTCTTCAAAAAGCATACCATTCTTTGTGGCAAACCTATTTGCCTCGGTATAGTGAGGGAGGAATACCCAATTACTTGGGATAACCTACAAAGTAGCACTTGTCTGATTTGGAATAGGTTTGTAACCTTTTACACAAGCCCCATATTCCAAATGTTTAAGAAAAGATATAACATGGTTGGGCGTACCATACCATGGCATCATTTCAACAGACCTGATGGAGCTCTTTTCAGTGTAAAAGCCGCAGTCTCTAAAGCATCACTCTTTAAAAGGGGTAATGGCAAATTTATTTATGTCATCTTTGATCTTACCATGTCATAAATGGTTCGATTACATCTTTACGGACTTTCCACTTGCAGTGGTGTTCCGGGAGGTGCAAGTTATGAAACCCCTTTCACAACTCATCAGACATTCGCTAAACTTGTAACTCAAATATTCCTTTCTGCAATCGAATTGTAGAAACATAATTTTCTTGTTACAATAACTTCTACTTCATATTTGAAAACCTTTCGAATGATTTCAAAAGATCCAGACTTACGTCTCATCAAGTAAATATCCATATATCTACTTGAGTCATTTCTGAAGATAGATAAATCCACTACTTATAACATTTATCGGACTACACACATCAAATGTATGATCACCAATAAGTTTGCTGTCCATTCCTTATGGCATGTGAATGGTATTTTAGTCACTAAACTTTTCGGAGGAAATTTGCAAGTGTCAGATGATTCAAAATCAAACGACTTCAAAATCCATCATAATGGAATTTATCCATGCGGGTTTCTCCAATGTGACTAAATGTAGTGCCACACTTATGTGGTATTCTCTTAGTCTTACGACATTTAGCATCAGTGTTATGGATGTATCATATTACCATCAATATTCATAACATACATCCCGTCTTGGATGGAAGCATGGCCCTTCATGTTATTCATAATACTGAACAACAATTGTTGTTTTTATGAACAACTTTTTTTGCAACAAACATTATGCAATGGGCTAGAGTGTATGAAACTCTAAAATGAATTATGAAAGTAAACCCAGAGGTAATGTATTATTATCAATATTCATAACATACATCTCATTCATAATGAAAGTATGGCCCTTATTATTCATAACATCGAACATCAAAAGTTCTCTTATGAACAACCTTCTTGCAAGATACCTTATGCAATGGGCTAGAGTTTGTGAAACTCTAAATGAATTATGAAAATAAATACAGACGGTAATACACCGATGGAAGGTATAATAACATTTACTATGTTCCCTGTGTATACCTAAACCTCATTCCTGGCTAGTCTTTCAGGCCATAGTAGTTCTTACATCGAGTTGCAATAGAATGCAATCGAGGGGTTATCTTTGTGATTAACTCACAATACCCAAGAATTAGTGATTAACATGTTTAACCATAATTCCCAAGAACTATATCTTTGACCAGCCTTCTATACATCAAAAACTTGTATGACATTCATACATGAGCTGGATATTCCAGTCTTCTTTCTTATTGTCATTATACTTCTAACAGTTTAACTTTTAGCATTTCTCCTACTCTCAGAAGAAGCACCCAACTTAAGAGTGGCATTAGCCATGGACTTCCTAGGCGTGAAAGTTTCACTAACACCCTTCGGATACTTCCTTTCTCTTTAAATTGTTGTTTTATTCACCTTTCATCATATGACAGGCGTTCTTCTGGATCCCTTTCTTATCAGTCTAATGCATAGTAAACTCCTTTACTAATAGTTTGCAAACAAACATTGCTTTGGATATCTCATATCTTTTAGCCTTTGTCTGTCTCTGAAAATGATTTTCAGATTCCATGAATATCACATAACTATCCAAACTTTCAAAGTTCGGGTCTCATGGAAGCAAATGTATTGCACTTGACTGAAACGGAATTCTAGCTTTTGGATCGAAGGACAAGAGTCATATGATCCATAGCATAAGCGAGAGAATACCAAAGTATGCGATAGGACAAAGTCCTTCTCGGCACTCTTGAGGACAATCCTCACATTACGTTACCAACCGTAAAGTTTTAACCAGATATTTAACAGCTATTCAATTTTAATAGGGAAGGTGGAAACGCGAGCCATTATTCGACAACTATTATGCAAACCGCACTTAGACAGTGTTCAATATTAATTGCACTGAGAATTAAACAAGTTAATTCAATAGTGCGCTCCCACTCAAATCAATATCTCTCATAATTGATTTTGAGTGATACAAGATCCACATTTCAATTCAACGCCATTGATGTGGACATCACTGATGACGAGAATTTCAATTGGTGGGCAAACATGCCGATCACATCTCTATGTGACTCCTGTTCATCTTTCGATGGGCGTGTTCCGAGCTCAGGACGATCAAGCCAGAACGTCAAGGCAACCAAGTGATCTCGCTGCGAGGTCTGACCTCACCCGCCTCACACTTCTCTAATCGTTCGTACCCATGTGGACATGGCGCACCCCGAAAAGTTAGGTGCCGTGACGGTGCTACACTTGGGAGAACACTAACTACTTGATATTTTTGTGAGAGATCACCCTAATAAAAGCGACTACCGCGCAATCAAGAAGGGTGCATCATAAGGGATAAACATCTCAGGCAATTCATAATAGCATGATATGGTATAGCCCTTTCTGACGGAGAAGTCTTGTATTTCTTCGTCTTCGGCACTCGCGTCGGTGTTCACCTTCGCGAAGATTGCCACCACCTTGTCGATGCACCAGATAATATTGCTATCTCTATAGCTAATAAAATAATGCATTACTTAAGGTTGACACGCAGGTCAATAAAGTGACAATCATATGGCTCCAGCCATCATGCCGAATCATGACACGCAGGTCATGTTAATCAATTTACATTATATAGTCATCTCATACATAATCAAATTATTATGAGCACTGCTATACCACATCACATGCACATGCAAACCCTCCTGCAAAACCAAGTTAGACGCCTCTAATCAGTTCAGCAAAAACTTGTTCTACGTGGCTTCTAAGGTTTCGAAACAAACCGAAGCTACCAACGTCCATCATCAAGTATGATAATCCAAGTCGCTAGATTAACATCGCGGGGTGTATGAGACACGAGATAATAAAATCTCGAGCCCCATACTGAACTTCGTCATACGCATGACCCCCGTGCAGATCACACCTGCATTGCCCTTTCGTCTGCGAAATTTCATCTTTCTTTTTAACTACGATGGAATTCAATGAACTGTTAGCACTTCGTTGATCAATCAGGATCGCGGTTTGCCAGAACATTGAAACTCCACAATGCTGTTATCAAGATCAGAAATATGCAAATTCCAGGGAAGCAACAAGAATATCGGGTAACAGATTTCATCTGCTACCCGCACAAATAATTTTCAGTAATAGAACTCATCTACTACCTAATTATATTGTACAACACCCATACATCTCATGTATTCTAGATCGCAACCTGCATCTACGCATAGCACGGCTCATGATGCCACTGTAGGGTAACGCAGTAGAAACAAAAAATTTCCGACCTACGCACCAGCCCAGGACCACAATGGAGACTGCATACAAGGTTTGATCATTTTCGTTGCCGACTCGTAGCGCAGCGGAAGTAGAGTCAATGACGATCGGCGGTATAGATCCCCGCAGCTAGGATTTACAACCTCCCAACCGCGAGGATGTATACCCTCATCCGCGCCCAGGACAGCCCTCCGGGAGGCGGTCGAATAGTCCCCCGGACGGTGTCGCGGACAGCCCTTCGGGAGGACCTTCGAAACTCAGACGGTCACTCGGACAGCTCTTCGGGAGGCACTCTCGAACAGCCCCTCGGGCACTAAGATCGAAACTACGACCTCTCTACAGAGTTGCACACATACGGTGTCATCTATCCGGCAGGGCTTCGCCGTCCAGAACTACTTCCCACCGGAACCCAGACAGCCTTTCGGCTCTACGAAACTATTTCGCGGGGAGGGAGAGAGAAGTCAGATCATTGCAATGGCACTTGTATGTGAGAAGGAGTGAGTCTTTAGGCAGCCCCCTCCACCCCTATTTATAGGCCAAGCCCAAGGGTGGCTTCTCCAAGAAGCCAAGGGGAAAAATACCAAAGGACCCTCAAGGTGGCTTCTCCAAGAAGCCACCCAAAAAGCACTTTCACTATTCACGATGACATTTTTCAGCGTCCGTTCGAACTGAAAATATTT
Organism: Thinopyrum elongatum; assembly: GCA_011799875.1. Classification (NCBI taxonomy): domain Eukaryota; kingdom Viridiplantae; phylum Streptophyta; class Magnoliopsida; order Poales; family Poaceae; genus Thinopyrum; species Thinopyrum elongatum. The sequence continues at coordinate 655,114,083 of CM022303.1, read as the reverse complement.
ATGTGGGCTTAGAACATTTCCAGTACCCACTAAAATAATTTTCAACGCGTTCTGGAACAATTCCAGATTAGTGATTTTCATCTGCGAAAAGCATCTGAAATGGTTCCGGCAGCTCCGGAACATTTCCGGTTTTTCTTCCAGAAAATTCCCAAAAGTTTCCAGAATGATTCTGGCACCCTCCAAGAATTATCGGGCATGTGCCGAAACCAATTTGACTTTATGGTATCCTGTGAAACAACTTTTCAGTTTCACCGGAACTCATCCGGTGACCTCTCTCTGCGGAACTTTTCCGCTGTCCGAAACTTTTTCGGTGTCCGAAACTTTTTCGGTGATTTTCTCTCAGACTCCCTGTCTAGTATTCAGCAGATAGATGACCCTTAAGCGTGTGACCCTATAGGTTCGGTGAAGTATAGACATGACACGGAACCCCTTCCGATCAATGATCAACATCGGAGCCGTGGACACCCATATTGACCCCTATACCCACACGAATGAATATTCGAGTGAACCTCCAGTTGTCGTGTGCTATTCATGTTGCTTCGCGATATGTTACAAATACCCGAGCTGAGACATGTTGGCATTCCCGTGGATCAACAACTTGTCAACTAAGCCAGTTACCTCGTTACCGGTATTGTTCTCTTTTCTCGTTACGTGTTCCGGCATCCCCGTGATCAAATCACACAGTGTCTGGCCAGACGATGATGGTCACCGTAACACCGAGAGGGCCCAGAGATATCTCTCCATCGTCGAAGGAGCAAATCCCAATCTCGAGCTATCTAGTTACTTGACATACTTTCCCATGAACCCGTAAGCCGCCGTAATAGCCATCCATTTACGGATGACGTTTAACAAACCCCAAAGTTCATGAATCAAGCATGAAGAAACTCGATACTCTCATGGTCTAAGGAATCATGCAAACCTTAACCATCTCTGTGTTATTAACCATTAACTCATGACGAATGTATCTCATAGCAATTCGGGTCGATTCAACACAAGTGTTCTCCTAACATTGTGCCCTCAAAAGTTGCTGGCATAGACATGCCCATGATCAGGAAAACAGAACCATCATGCAACACTTGAGGTAGTCTTAGAGGCCAGACTAGGAATACATTTTACCGTTTATTATTCCACACATGCATATGAGTCTTCCTCCAAGCCTCGTTTTATTTGTAGACTCGAGAACCATAGCAGTTATAGCATAGAACATAAACCTAATTATGAACAGGGAGATATATAATAGTATTTATTATTGCCTCTAGGGCATATCTCCTACAGACTCCCACTTGCACTAGAGTCAATAATCTAGTTAATGCTAATGCACTTTACACCTATGGCACATTGGTGTAAAATATGCTTCGCATGTGGTATAGCCTGATGTCCAACGGATCTGACGACTTCAGCTCCGTGTGTATCTTTGCATATCCTCGTGTTTTCACGCTTTCACAAAATTCATATTTTGTGTGGACTTAGCTTTGTATGTATGTGAATCACAGGTCGAACCTGGATTCCTCAGACTGAGTTTATGGAGCAACTACCTGCAGTAGTGTCCCATTTACAAAAGCCATCTTGGAACCATACTAAGTTCATGAATGTACTATATGATTCAACATCTTCTTTGTCGTTTTTAAAAGCGGCAACATACTTCGCCTCTGTTATAGAATTCGCCACAGTAACTTGTTTGGAACAATTTCCAACTACTGTGCCACCATATTGTGTATTACACACAAAAAACCTTAACTTAAATCGAAAATCGCATGGAGCATTGATGAAGACTGTATGAATGTAAGCTTTTACAACGAACTCTTCATAATCTCCGCTTGCGAGAAAACATGTCATCAGTGCTACTATAGTACTCAATGACCCTTTTTCACTGTTGTCCCATGATCAGTACTTTTTGATCACTTTGGTATCTATACTCGCAACAACTTTGGGAGTATTGGACATATCTGGTTGTTTTACATACCATGGAATACATGATTAATCCAAACATGAAGGTGTGTGGGATCTCCATCATGTATTTTGCTCATCAGGGTTTTTGGGACACCGAGTCTTGCAAAAACTCTTTCCATGTGACTTCGGCAAGAATTACTCCTTGACATTTTTAATGCTAAAAGGTTTTAGCATCTTGTCAATATGTATCTTTGCTCAGCCCCATTAGGTAAATCTATCTCCATAGATCATCATGCCTAATATAAAGGCTATTTAGCCCAAGCACTTCATCGAAAAACTATTTTCAAATGAAGTCCTAATTCGTGTCAAGAAATTTATTTCCAATTAACAATGTGTCAAGCAGACAACGTTTTTAGAAATTTTATTATGCTCCCACTTACTTTCTTGAATCATAAGCATCTTCGTTACCCATTGATGAAGTCAAACCCCTTTTGACTATTTCATCAAAACACGAAGATTCCAACTCCATTTTGCTCTCTTCTGTCCATTGCTGGAACTCTGAAGTTTGCATACTTACTAGCATCCTCTGGATTGACAAAATACCTTGGACTGTAACACATGCAAGTCCGTGGTTTCATTTCCATCAGATGGAAATCCTATTGTCATCCATGTTTCATATCTCATGATTGAAATATGTATTAATTGCTAGTTCAACCCGAACTGACTTTAAGCATCGCTACGATGAAACAACCTTATCGTAGTCAACTCCTTGAACTTGTTATTGCAACAAGTCGAGCTTTATGGATAAAACATTTTTATCCGTATCAGTTTTAAGTTCCATAAATATTCGTTAGACTCTAAGTCTTCCGAAAGGTGTATCAAGGTTTTAATCTTGAATCACTTATATGGAAACTAACTCGGGTTGTATTGGCATTTAGCCAATTCCGGAGTCAGGGCCCATCAACGCTTCCTTGTGTATCGTAGGTATATTGTTGTCTAACAACAATATCTCGTTTGCGCACTTGAGAGGTTTGCACGAGCTTTTGCCTACGTGGTTCAGCTGCAAGTTCGATCGAAGTCCATACATTTTATTGTAGAGACTTCCGTATCAGTCGCAGTAGGAAAACCTGGAATTACTTCCAAGGTCTCTTTCCTTTGATCTGATGACGAAGATACTATTTATCTCGTCGAGTTGCACTATTCTCCCACTCACCTTTTTGAAAGAACCATTTTCTTCAAAAAGCATACCATTCTTTGTGGCAAACCTATTTGCCTCGGTATAGTGAGGGAGGAATACCCAATTACTTGGGATAACCTACAAAGTAGCACTTGTCTGATTTGGAATAGGTTTGTAACCTTTTACACAAGCCCCATATTCCAAATGTTTAAGAAAAGATATAACATGGTTGGGCGTACCATACCATGGCATCATTTCAACAGACCTGATGGAGCTCTTTTCAGTGTAAAAGCCGCAGTCTCTAAAGCATCACTCTTTAAAAGGGGTAACGGAAAATTTATTTATGTCATCTTTGATCTTACCATGTCATAAATGGTTCGATTACATCTTTACGGACTTTCCACTTGCAGTGGTGTTCCGGGAGGTGCAAGTTATGAAACCCCTTTCACAACTCATCAGACATTCGCTAAACTTGTAACTCAAATATTCCTTTCTGCAATCAAATTGTAGAAACATAATTTTCTTGTTACAATAACTTCTACTTCATATTTGAAAACCTTTCGAATGATTTCAGAAGATCCAGACTTACGTCTCATCAAGTAAATATCCATATATCTACTTGAGTCATTTCTGAAGATAGATAAATCCACTACTTATAACATTTATCGGACTACACACGTCAAATGTATGATCACCAATAAGTTTGTTGTCCATTCCTTATGGCATGTGAATGGTATTTTAGTCACTAAACTTTTCGGAGGAAATTTGCAAGTGTCAGATGATTCAAAATCAAACGACTTCAAAATCTATCATAATGGAATTTATCCATGCGGGTTTCTCCAATGTGACTAAATGTAGTGCCACACTTATGTGGTATTCTCTTAGTCTTACGACATTTAGCATCAGTGTTATGGATGTATCATATTACCATCAATATTCATAACATACATCCCGTCTTGGATGGAAGCATGGCCCTTCATGTTATTCATAATACTGAACAACAATTGTTGTTTTTATGAACAACTTTTTTTGCAACAAACATTATGCAATGGGCTAGAGTGTATGAAACTCTAAAATGAATTATGAAAGTAAACCCAGAGGTAATGTATTATTATCAATATTCATAACATACATCTCATTCATAATGAAAGTATGGCCCTTATTATTCATAACATCGAACATCAAAAGTTCTCTTATGAACAACCTTCTTGCAAGATACCTTATGCAATGGGCTAGAGTTTGTGAAACTCTAAATGAATTATGAAAATAAATACAGACGGTAATACACCGATGGAAGGTATAATAACATTTACTATGTTCCCTATGTATACCTAAACCTCATTCCTGGCTAGTCTTTCAGGCCATAGTAGTTCTTACATCGAGTTGCAACAGAATGCAATCGAGGGGGTATCTTTGTGATTAACTCACAATACCCAAGAATTAGTGATTAACATGTTTAACCATAATTCCCAAGAACTATATCTTTGACCAGCCTTCTATACATCAAAAACTTGTATGACATTCATACATGAGCTGGATATTCCAGTCTTCTTTCTTATTGTCATTATACTTCTAACAGTTTAACTTTTAGCATTTCTCCTACTCTCAGAAGAAGCACCCAACTTAAGAGTGGCGTTAGCCCAGGACTTCCTAGGCGTGAAAGTTTCACTAACACCCTTCGGATACTTCCTTTCTCTTTAAATTGTTGTTTTATTCACCTTTCATCATATGACAGGCGTTCTTCTAGATCCCTTTCTTATCAGTCTAATGCATAGTAAACTCCTTTACTAATAGTTTGCAAACAAACATTGCTTTGGATATCTCATATCTTTTAGCCTTTGTCTGTCTCTGAAAATGATTTTCAGATTCCATGAATATCACATAACTATCCAAACTTTCAAAGTTCGGGTCTCATGGAAGCAAATGTATTGCACTTGACTGAAACGGAATTCTAGCTTTTGGATCGAAGGACAAGAGTCATATGATCCATAACATAAGCGAGAGAATACCAAAGTATGCGATAGGACAAAGTCCTTCTCAGCACTCTTGAGGACAATCCTCACATTACGTTACCAACCCTAAAGTTTTAACCAGATATTTAACAGCTATTCAATTTTAATAGGGAAGGTGGAAACACGAGCCATTATTCGACAACTATTATGCAAACCACACTTAGACAGTGTTCAATATTAATTGCACTGAGAATTAAACAAGTTAATTCAATAGTGCGCTCCCACTCAAATCAATATCTCTCATAATTGATTTTGAGTGATACAAGATCCACATTTCAATTCAACGCCATTGATGTGGACATCACTGATGACGAGAATTTCAATTGGTGGGCAAACATGCCGATCACATCTCTATGTGACTCCTGTTCATCTTTCGATGGGCGTGTTCCGAGCTCAGGACGATCAAGCCAGAACGTCAAGGCAACCAAGTGATCTCGCTGCGAGGTCTGACCTCACCCGCCTCACACTTCTCTAATCGTTCGTACCCATGTGGACATGGCGCACCCCGAAAAGTTAGGTGCCGTGACGGTGCTACACTTGGGAGAACACTAACTACTTGATATTTTTGTGAGAGATCACCCTAATAAAAGCGACTACCGCGCAATCAAGAAGGGTGCATCATAAGGGATAAACATCTCAGGCAATTCATAATAGCATGATATGGTATAGCCCTTTCTGACGGAGAAGTCTTGTATTTCTTCGTCTTCGGCATTCGCGTCGGTGTTCACCTTCGCGAAGATTGCCACCACCTTGTCGATGCACCAGATAATATTGCTATCTCTATAGCTAATAAAATAATGCATTACTGAAGGTTGACACGCAGGTCAATAAAGTGACAATCATATGGCTCCAGCCATCATGCCGAATCATGACACGCAGGTCATGTTAATCAATTTACATTATATAGTCATCTCATACATAATCAAATTATTATGAGCACTGCTATACCACATCACATGCACATGCAAACCCTCCTGCAAAACCAAGTTAGACGCCTCTAATTGGTTCAGCAAAAACTTGTTTTACGTGGCTTCTAAGGTTTCGAAACAAACCGAAGCTACCAACGTCCATCATCAAGTATGATAATCCAAGTCGCTAGATTAACATCGCGGGGTGTATGAGACACGAGATAATAAAATCTCGAGCCCCATACTGAACTTTGTCATACGCATGACCCCCGTGCAGATCATACCTGCATTGCCCTTTCGTCTGCGAAATTTCATCTTTCTTTTTAACTACGATGGAATTCAATGAACTGTTAGCACTTCGTTGATCAATCAGGATCGCGGATTGCCAGAACATTGAAACTCCACCATGCTGTTATCAAGATCAGAAATATGCAAATTCCAGGGAAGCAACAAGAATATCGGGTAACAGATTTCATCTGCTACCCGCACAAATAATTTTCAGTAATAGAACTCATCTACTACCTAATTATATTGTGCAACACCCATACATCTCATGTATTCTAGATCGCAACCTGCATCTACGCATAGCACGGCTCATGATGCCACTGTAGGGTAACATAGTAGAAACAAAAAAATTCCGACCTACGCACCAGCCCAGGACCACAATGGAGACTGCATACAAGGTTTGATCATTTTCGTTACCGACTCGTAGCGCAGCGGAAGTAGAGTCGATGATGATCGACGGTGTAGATCCCCGCAGCTAGGATTTACAACCTCCCAACCGCGAGGATGTATACCCTCATCCGCGCCCAGGACAGCCCTCCGGGAGGCGGTCGAACAGTCCCCCGGACGGTGTCGCGGACAGCCCTTCGGGAGGACCTTCGAAACTCAGACGGTCACTCGGACAGCCCTTCGGGAGGCACTCTCGAACAGCCCCTCGGGCAGTAAGATCGAAACTACGACCTCTCTACAGAGTTGCACACATACGGTGTCATCTATCCGGCAGGGCTTCGCCGTCCAGAACTAGTCCCACCGGAACCCAGATAGCCTTTCGGCTCTACGAAACTATTTCGCGGGGAGGGAGAGAGAAGCCAGATCATTGCAATGGCACTTGTATGTGAGAAGGAGTGAGTCTTTAGGCAGCCCCCTCCACCCCTATTTATAGGCCAAGCCCAAGGCTGGCTTCTCCAAGAAGCCAAGGGGAAAAATACCAAAGGACCCTCAAGGTGGCTTCTCCAAGAAGCCACCCAAAAAGCACTTTCACTACTCACGATGACATTTTTCAGCGTCCGTTCGAACTGAAAATATTTATGTGGGCTTAGAACATTTCCAGTACCCACTAAAATAATTTTCACCGCATTCTGGAACAATTCCAGATTAGTGATTTTCATCTGCGAAAAGCATCTGAAGTGGTTCCGGCAGCTCCGGAACATTTCCGGTTTTTCTTCCAGAAAATTCCCAAAAGTTTCCAGAATGATTCTGGCACCCTCCAAGAATTATCGGGCATGTGCCGAAACCAATTTGACTTTATGGTATCCTCTGAAACAACTTTTCAGTTTCACCGGAACTCATCCGGTGACCTCTCTCTGCGAAACTTTTCCGCTGTCCGAAACTTTTTCTGTGTCCGAAACTTTTTCGGTGATTTTCTCTCAGACTCCCTATCTAGTATTCAGCAGATAGATGACCCTTAAGCGTGTGACCCTATAGGTTCGGTGAAGTATAGACATGACACGGAACCCCTTCCGATCAATGATCAACATCGGAGCCGTGGACACCCATATTGACCCCTATACCCACACGAATGAATATTCGAGTGAACCTCCAGTTGCCATGTGCTATTCCTGTTGCTTCGCGATATGTTACAAATACCCGAGGTGAGACATGTTGGCATTCCCGTGGATCAACAACTTGTCCACTAAGCCAGTTACCTCGTTACCGGTATTGTTCTCTTTTCTCGTTACGTGTTCCGGCATCCCCGTGATCAAATCACACAGTGTCTGGCCAGACGATGATGGTCACCGTAACACCGAGAGGGCCCAGAGATATCTCTCCATCGTCGGAGGAGCAAATCCCAATCTCGAGCTATCTAGTTAATTGACATACTTTCCCATGAACCCGTAAGCCGCCGTAATAGCCATCCATTTACGGATGACGTTTAACAAACCCCAAAGTTCATGAATCAAGCATGAAGAAACTCGATACTCTCATGGTCTAAGGAATCATGCAAACCTTAACCATCTCTGTGTTATTAACCATTAACTCATGACGAATGTATCTCATAGCATAACATTAATTCGGGTCGATTCAACACAAGTGTTCTCCTAACATTGTGCCCTCAAAAGTTGCTGGCATAGATGTAACACCCCCGGTGTTTAACTACAGTAATCCCATCTTGATTATGCCACGTCAGCATGATTAACAGTGCATGATCATCATTAACATCATATTGCATTTCAACTCCTAACCTCAAATTCAAATTTAAATGAAAGTGGAAAATAAAAGTTGTCAAACATAGAAACTAAATTGTTCATTAAATAGCAAATAAATCAGAGACAATTCTAAAATTGAAACCAACATCATTGGAGTTGGGTAAGTGACTCAAACATCTTCAAACAGCGACTAAAAACAATATTTAATAACCATTTATTAAATCTAATTTAAGTATGAAATGATGTTTTGCCCAAACTAATTTTAGGTGTTAGGAAATAAAGCACTGGTATTTATGGACTAGGTCTCCCTTTTTACAAAATTCGGTTTGGGGCCTAACTATTTACTAAACAGAGGTATATGAATTTATAAAAAGAGAAAAGAAAAGTAAAAAGGAAAAGCCCCCCCCCCCCGGACCAACTGGGCCAAGGCCCAGCCGGCCGGCCCACTCCCTCCCTATATGGCCTCCCCCGGGAGGCCAGCAAACCCTAGCCCACCCCGCACTCTTCCCTCGCTCCTCTGCTTCCCCCGACCCGATCCAGATCGAGGGGCGGCGACCCCGGCGACCGCGCCGCCCCGCTCCCCGTCGCCGTTCGACGCCACCAAGCCGGCGCCCCTTCGCCACCTCGTCGGACCGCCAGCCGCCGACGCCTCGCCTCCTCCCCGGAGCCTGCGCTCGCCGCCTCCCTCGTCGCCGTCGCTGCCCTCCCTCGCTGGAACCCGCCGCATCAACCTCCATCGAGCACGCTGCCTTGGACACTACTCCCCGCCGTGAGCCGCGCCGCCGCCTTCTCTCCCCCCTCCCCTCGGTCGCCGGTGCCGCCCGCGCCGCCCCTCCCTCTCTTTCTCTCTCCCTCACCGCGTCGTGCCCGCGCTCGGGCCGCGCCCTCGCCGCGCGCGCGCACGCGCCTACCCGCGGCCACCGCCGCCTCCGCGCTGCCCCGCTTCGGCCACCACCTCACGCCACCGCCGCCTACATCGCCCCGGCCAGCTCCCCTGCTCGCCATGCCGCTGCGCGTGCGCCCGACCCGCGCCTGGACGCGCCACCTCGCCGCACCCGTCGACCCCGCCGGCGCCTCGCCGCGCCCACGCGCGCGTGCCCTGTTCGGGCGGCCGGCGCCCACACGCCCGCGCGCTCGCTGCGGCCTCCCGGGTCACTGACCAGTGGGCCCGCCCCCCCCCTAGACGCTGACAAACGGGCCCAGCCCCTGTTAAAAAAAAATGTATATATATATATATATAAATAAAAATAAATAATCTAATTAAAATTAATAGTTAACTAATTAGTTAATTAACACTGTTTAGATTAGTCTAATTTAATTAATTAGTTTAATTAAATGTTAATTAAATAGTTAATCACTAATTAACCTAACAGTCTATGACATGTGGGACCCACATGTCAGGACGCCTGCTGATGTCATGCTGACGTCATGATGACGTCAGCATAACACTGTTTCGGATAATGTTAGATTTAAATAATTAAATAAATTCAGAAAATTAATAAAAGCTTTAGAAAATCATATAAAATAATCCGTAACTCAGATCGAAAAACTTTGTACATGAAAGTTGCTCAGAACGACGAGACGAATCTGAATACGCGATCCGTTCGTCCGTCACACGTCCCTAACTATCCGAACTTGCAACCGTTCCCCTTTTATCCTCTGTCCGATAATTTCAAAGACCCGGGAAATATCGTCAGATATTCTCCCGCTCCGTCTGTTACGTGTGATGCTGCGTTAGACTACCCCTAGCACCGTGTATCGTATTTGTCATGCTCATGTTTGCTCTATATTTATACTGTTTCCTCCCCCTCTTCTCTCTCGATAGCCCCCGACCCCGACGTCGTCCCCGAGACCGACGCAGCTCCGGATCCCGAAGACACCATAGACGACCTTGCCCTTGCCGCCGAGCAACCAGGCAAGCCCCTCCCTTGAGCATACCGATATCGCCCATTCTAAATTTCTCATGCTTGCATTAGAATTACTGCTGCTGCTGCTTTACCTATTCTGATGCATAGCCTGTTCATTGTAACCTGCTGTTGATAATTACCTACATATCCTAAACTGTTTAGTCTAGGCTGGGTAGAGACCTACCAGTGACCCCACTTATCCCGACTGCCGCGCTGGATCGTCAGAAGACCCGATCAATGGGATTGAAGACCAGGACCCGACACCGCACATCACCCCCCTTAGTTGTAACGACACTGCAGCGTTACTATCGAGTGCCGAGGGTGAAACCTCTTGTAGCACTTCTGATGTTAACTCTGTAGAGTAGCTATTCGGTCGTGGTCATCGAGGGTGATTCCTCCTTCACCGCTTCCGATAACGACGCTGTCCTACAAAACCTCAAGTGTGGACCCAGTGAGGGTGATTCCTCCTAGTTCACCTTGACGGATACATCGAGTGGGAATTCAATGAGGGTGATACCTCGGATTCCCTGATGTTATGGACACACGGATACTTGGACCTTACAATGTTACTTGGAAAGGCGGGTCGACCCTGAGGGGTACCCGCGTGTGATGTGAAGGCGGGTTGCCAGTGTGGTGCCCGAGTGGTGAATACGAGGCGCGGCCGGGCATTCTTAACCCTTGCCGCAAGTCCTCGAGACGGGGCGACGGGGTCACATCTTTCGTGAGTCTCTGCTCGTTACCGCAAGCCCCTAGTCCTAGCGATTTGGATATTTGATCCGAGCAGGCCTCTGGTCTGATAGCACTAACCATCACGTGGGCATAGTATGGGCGTTCTGCATCGTATGCATCAGCCGAAAACTCTGTCAGACGTCCAGTTCAGCACTGCGGCCGGGCTGGGCCGGCACCATCCTGAGGGGTGGAGCCTGGTTCGCCCGGCACGCAACGACCCGGAGGGCGAGGGGCGATGGCCAAGACCCCCTTGCGCTTAGGATGTAGACCGGCGGGGACCTCTCTGCGGAGTTGTAGGTAGGGTTGCGATGTGTCGTTTGGCCGAGGCCGGGCATGACCCTGGAAAGTGTGCCCGGCCGGAGTTAATCGAGCGTGTTGGGTAAGTTGGTGCACCCCTGCAGGGAAGAACATTTCTATCGATAGCCGGTCCTACGGTAAAGGACACTCGGAGTTGTATCCTGATTGATACAATTTAGAACTGGATACCTGTGATGAGACCTGTATATATGGCTCTGGGATTGCTTCTCGCAGGGAGTCGAGAAGGGATCTCAGGACGAGGTTGATGAATGTATGGCTCTGGGATTGCTTTCTCGCAGGGAGTCGAGAAAGGATCTCTGGGTGAGGTTGATATTATTACTGCTACATTATATGGTATTGTTCTACTCTCTTCTACTGCTGCAAGACCGCTGAAGATGCTAGTCTTCGATAGGACTAGGCCTTCTCTCTATTCTGGCATTTCTGCAGCCCAGTCCACATATACAGCCTCCCCTTGATAATGTTGCATATATAGTGTAGATCCTTGCTTGCTGAGTACTTCTGAGTACTCACGGTTGCTTTGTTTTCCTTTTTCTCCCCATATCAGTTTGACGTGACCAGAGGACGGAGCCCCCTGAGACAGATGCCCCGACGATCGTTACTCCTACTACCCAGAGGATGGATACTACTACGAGTTGACTGACGACCAGGAGTAGGATCGGAGGGTCCCAGGCAGGAGGCCTTGTGCCTTTCGATCGTAGTGTTTTCTTTTGCCCCGCCTTTCTAAAGGCCTTTCTGTATTTTCTTTTATATCTGAACTCAGATATCTGATGCTTCCGCTGACGCTTGTTCGCAAGCTTATGAATTCGAGCCCTCGAGGCCCCTGGCTTGTAATATAAAGCTTGTATGACTTATTTATGTTTTAGAGTTGTGTCGTGATATCTTCCCGTGAGTCCTTAGGCTTGATCGTGTGCATGTGCGTGTATGATTAGTGCACGATCGGGCCGGGGGCGTCACAAGTTGGTATCAGAGCCGACTGCCTGTAGGAACCCCCTTCCAACTCCTTGGCCGAAGTTGAGTCTAGAAACCGGAAAACTGTTTTACTAACTTGGCTGTGTGGCTTACGGGCCCACGTCGCCAATTGGGAGGTATTAGTATCTTTTATTCCTCATCTTTACTCTGGGACTCTGACCTCTCTTCCTTTCGGGTTAACTAAAGTTTACTAACGCCGACACTTAGGATCTCGTAATTCTCGTCCACCCGGAGAGCTGGATATATGTGCGATTTCCCTGACATTGATCTGATTAGTCTGATAATCATTTTCCTTTCCATTGTTTTGTCTAACCTTTCTCTCCGAGATCGGTTATACTTCTCCTTGTCTTTTGACAATCATGAGTTTCCTCTGTTTCAGATGGATCGTTTGTTTCCACCACACCCTGCGACGCAGCTACCAGCTGTTCGAGCAGGGATACATCCAGAGTACATCCTTTATCCACTGGGGCAGATGTCAATCCGTTACAATACCCCAGTACTATCTCCTCCAGATTCCCGCAAAGACTTTGTGATCTATTGTGACGCATCCCGTGAAGGATTAGGCTGTGTCCTAACGCAAGAGCGTAAAGTGATTGCTTATGGCTCTCGTCAATTGCGCCCACATGAAGAGAATTATCCGGTACATGATCTAGAACTAGCTGCTGTCATCTATGCACTGCAGTTGTGGCGACATTATCTCCTCGGTAATCGTTGCGAGATCTACACGGATCATAAAAGTTTGAAGTACTTGTTCACTCAGCCATCTCTGAATCTCCGTCAGCAAAGATGGATGGAGACCATTGCGGACTATGACTTGGGTATTTCTTATACCCCTGGCAAGGCTAATGTGATGGCTGATGCGTTGAGCCGCAAATCCTATTGCTGCGAACTTGAGGTTCAGCTACAGCAACCCCTTCTGTATGAAGAGCTTCGAAAGCTAAATCTCGAGATAGTTCCCCAAGGATACTTAAAAACCTTGGTTGTTGAACCAGACCTTGAGAAATCTGTTAAGAATGCGCAAGCTAAAGATGCTGAAATTGATCTGATGAAGAAAGACCTTCACCTTGTAAAGTACAGGGATTTCTCGCTGTCTGAAGATGGAACCTTGTATTTCAGAAACCGCATTGTCATACCTCGCTTCGAGCTTATGACTGACAAAGTCATGAAGGAGGCACATGATACCCCGCTGTCTATTCATCCGGGTAGCACCAAGATGTATCGTGATCTCCGTCAAAGGTACTGGTGGTCTAGAATGAAGCAAGACATTGCTCGATATGTTGCTGAATGTGATGTGTGTCGACGCGTTAAAGCAGAACATCAGAAGCCTGCTGGAATTCTGCAACCACTTCCTATTCCTTTATGGAAATGGGATAAGGTTCAGATGGATTTCATTACAGGACTTCCCAGGTCACAGAAGGGTCATGATGCTATTCTTGTCGTTGTCGACCAACTCTCCAAAGTTGCACACTTTCTGCCTGTCAAGGAGACGATCACTGCTAGTCAGTTAGCAGAGTTATATATCTCCAGAATTGTTTCACTCCACGGTATTCCGAAAGAGATCAGTTCAGACCGTGGCAGCATATTCACTGGTCATTTCTGGGAAAGTTTCCAAAAGGCTATGGGAACTCATATTACCTGGAGTTCAGCTTATCATCCTCAATCCCAAGGCCAAGTTGAACGAGTTAATCAAGTGCTTGAAGACATGTTGCGAGCTTGTGTTATATCGTTTGGCAAGAAGTGGGAAGAATCTCTTCCATATGCCGAGTTCTCCTATAACAACAGCTATCAAGCCAGTCTGAAAATGGCCCCCTTTGAAGTTCTCTATGGACGTAAGTGTCGAACCCCTCTGAATTGGTCAGAAACTGGGGAACGACCGCTCGTGGGTCCAGATATTATTCAACAAGCCGAAGAACAAGTTCGTATTGTCCGGGAAAATCTCAAGGCGGCTCAGGACCGCCAGAAGAGCAACTATGATCGCAAACGATGGGGTTTGACTTATCAACCTGGTGATCAAGCTTATCTTCGTGTCACTCCTATGAAAGGCACTCACCGTTTTGGAATCAAGGGCAAGCTAGCTCCGCGCTACATTGGTCCTTTCCGCATTGTTGCAAGACGTGGTCAAGTGGCGTATAAATTGGATTTGCCGCCGCAATTCTCTCATATCCACGACGTCTTCCATGTGTCGCAACTTCGTAAATGCTTCAAGGAATCTCCGCACCGATCTGTGGATCACGAGATGCTTGAATTGCAAGATGATCTATCTTATAAGGAGCATCCGATCCGCATTCTCGATGAAGCTGAACGTCGAACCCGTCAGAAGGTTACCAAGTTCCTCAAAGTGCAGTGGTCAAATCATACTGAAAATGAAGCCACTTGGGAACGCGAGGATAATCTTCGTGCGGAATACCCCGAACTTTTTCCTTCTACTTCTTAATTCTCGGGACGAGAATTCTTGTTAGTAGAGGAGATTTGTAACACCCCCGGTGGTTAACTACAGTAATCCCATTTTGATTATGCCACGTCAGCATGATTAACAGTGCATGATCATCATTAACATCATATTGCATTTCAACTCCTAAACCTCAAATTCAAATTTAAATGAAAGTGGAAAATAAAAGTTGTCCAACATAGAAACTAAATTGTTCATTAAATAGCAAATAAATCAGAGACAATTCTAAAATTGAAACCAACATCATTGGAGTTGGGTAAGTGACTCAAACATCTTCAAACAGCGACTAAAAACAATATTTAATAACCATTTATTAAATCTAATTTAAGTATGAAATGATGTTTTGCCCAAACTAATTTTAGGTGTTAGGGAATAAAGCACTGGTATTTATGGACCAGGTCACATGTTTTACAAAATTCAATTTGAGCCCTAACTATTTACAAAACAGGGGTATGGATAAATAAAAGGAGAAAAGAAAAGAAAAAGGAAAAGCCCCCCCCCCGGACCAACTGGGCCGTGGCCCAGCTGGCCACCAGGCCACCAACCAGGCCGGCCCATTCCCCCCTGGCCGGCCCACCCCATCCCCTTATCCCCTCACTCCCCGTAACCCTAGCCCACCGACACCCCACCCCCCCCGAACGAATCCCTCTCCTCTCTCCGTTCCTCTCGATCCAGATCGGGGGGAACTGGCCCCGACGCCGCCGGTCGCCGCCCCGCCGTGCCTCCGTCCTCCTCCGCGGAGTCACGTCGCCGGCGCCGTCCCTCCCGGCCTCCTGCATCTCCCTCCTGCACCGCGCCGTCTTCCCCGAGCCCCCCGCGCGCTCCTCCTTGGCCTTCGCCGTCGCACGCCGCCGTCCCCGTCTCTCCATCGCCGGCCATCACCGAGCCTCGCCGGCGCACATCTACAACGGGGGTGAGCCCTGGCGCTGCCTCCCTCGTCTCCTCCCCCCGCCCCCGTGCACACCTCGCGCGCTCGCGCGCCGGGCCGTCGTCCCGCCACCGCGCTGGCGCACGCACCTCGCACCACCGGGCCGCGCCCGGCTCCCCTCGTCCCTGCCCGTGGCCGCCATGGCCGAAGCCACGCTCGGCCCGCCGTTTCCCCTCGCCCCCTGCACCCTGACCACGTACCACCTTCCCCACTTCGCCCCGCAACCACCGCCCGCGCCCCGTGGCCTCACCCCTCGCACGCGCGCCCTGCCGCTGCTCCACCGGAGCTCCTCGCCGTCCGCCGCCCTCGCGCTACTGCCGCTGCAGCTCTGCTCCGCCGCTCGCCCCTACCGTTGCCTGCGCGCGCGTGCCTGACACGCCCCGCGCCACGCCGTGCTTCCCCTCGTCCGCCGCGACCTCACCCCCCCCCCTCACCCGCGCTGCAGCTGCTCGTCGTTCGCCGGCGCCTTCCCGCGCCTCCACCCGCTCCGGCCACCGGGCCGTCGCCCGCGCCGCGCCCCCCTAGGCGAGCGCCCGTGCGCCCGTGCCCGTGGTGGTCCGGACTTGTCCGGCCCCACGCAGCCGCGCCGCGGACATGTCCGCCCCTGGGCCACTGACCCCAGGGCCCCACCCCGAAACGTTTTTTTTTGAAAAATTAAAAATTATAATTAATAAAAATAATTAATTAATTAATTAGTTAATTAATTAAGTTAATTAACCCTGTTTAGATTAGTCTAATTTAATTAATTAGTTTAATTAAATGTTAATTAATTAGTTAATCACTAATTAGCCTAATGTGAGTATGACAGGTGGGACCCACTGGTCCTGACGTCATGCTGACGTCAGCAAGACACTGTTTCGGATAATGTTAATTTAAATAATTAATTAAATTCCAGAAATTAATAAAAACTTTAGAAAATCATATAAAATAATCCGTAGCTCAGATGAAAATACTTTGTACATGAAAATTGCTCAGAACGACGAGACGAATCTGAATACGCGGTCCGTTCGTCCGTCACACGTCCCTAGCTATCCGAACATGCAACCGTTCCTCTCCGGTCATCTGTCTGACAAATGTCCGGAACCGGGAAAACATTCCCGGATGGATTCCTCCTTCCTCGGTGACGTGCAACCACACGTTAGAACACACCCGGCACTGCATATTGTCATGCCGTACTTTGCGTTGCTCATGGGTTGCTGTGAATTTATACTGTTTCCTCCCCCTCTTCTCTCTCGTTAGACCCCGACACCGACGTCGTCCCCGAGACCGACGCAGCTCCGGATCCCGAAGACACCATAGACGACCTTGCCCTTGCCGCCGAGTAACCAGGCAAGCCCCTCCCTTGAGCATACCGATATCGCCCATTCTAAATTTCTCATGCTTGCATTAGAATTACTGCTGCTGCTGCTTTACCTATTCTGATGCATAGCCTGTTCATTGTAACCTGCTGTTGATAATTACCTACATATCCTAAACTGTTTAGTCTAGGCTGGGTAGAGACCTACCAGTGACCCCACTTATCCCGACTGCCGCGCTGGATCGTCAGAAGACCCGATCAATGGGATTGAAGACCAGGACCCGACACCGCACATCACCCCCCTTAGTTGTAACGACACTGCAGCGTTACTATCGAGTGCCGAGGGTGAAACCTCTTGTAGCACTTCTGATGTTAACTCTGTAGAGTAGCTATTCGGTCGTGGTCATCGAGGGTGATTCCTCCTTCACCGCTTCCGATAACGACGTTGTCCTACAACACCTCAAGTGTGGACCCAGTGAGGGTGATTCCTCCTAGTTCACCTTGACGGATACATCGAGTGGGAATTCAATGAGGGTGATACCTCGGATTCCCTGATGTTATGGACACACGGATACTTGGACCTTACAATGTTACTTGGAAAGGCGGGTCGACCCTGAGGGGTACCCGCGTGTGATGTGAAGGCGGGTTGCCAGTGTGGTGCCCGAGTGGTGAATACGAGGCGCGGCCGGGCATTCTTAACCCTTGCCGCAAGTCCTCGAGACGGGGCGACGGGGTCACATCTTTCGTGAGTCTCTGCTCGTTACCGCAAGCCCCTAGTCCTAGCGATTTGGATATTTGATCCGAGCAGGCCTCTGGTCTGATAGCACTAACCATCACGTGGGCATAGTATGGGCGTTCTGCATCGTAGCATCAGCCGAAAGCTCTGTCAGACGTCTAGTTCAGCCTTGCGGCCGGGACGGGCCGGCGCCCCCCTGGTGCCTGGCTTCCCCCTGCACGCAACGACTCGGAGTGCACAGGGTGATGGCCCAAGACCTCTGAGCGCTTAGGATGTAGACCGACGGGGACCTCTCTGCTGAGCTGTAGGTAGGGTTGCGATGTGTCGTTTGGCCGAGGCCGGGCATGACCCAGGAAAGTGTGTCCGGCCGAAGTTAATCGAGCGTGTTGGGTAAGTTGGTGCACCCCTGCAGGGAAGAACACTTCTATCGATAGCCGGTCCTACGGTAAAGGACACTCGGAGTTGTATCCTGATTGATACAATTTAGAACTGGATACCTGTGATGAGACCTGTATATATGGCTCTGGGATTGCTTCTCGCAGGGAGTCGAGAAGGGATCTCAGGACGAGGTTGATGAATGTATGGCTCTGGGATTGCTTTCTCGCAGGGAGTCGAGAAAGGATCTCTGGGTGAGGTTGATATTATTACTACTACATTATATTGTAATGTTCTACTCTCTTCTACTGCTGCAAGACCGCTGAAGATGCTAGTCTTCGATAGGACTAGGCCTTCTCTCTATTCTGGCATTTCTGCAGCCCAGTCCACATATACAGCCTCCCCTTGATAATGTTGCATATGTAGTGTAGATCCTTGCTTGCTGAGTACTTCAGAGTACTCACGGTTGCTTTGTTTTCCTTTTTCTCCCCATATCAGTTTGACGTGACCAGAGGACGGAGCCCCCTGAGACAGATGCCCCGACGATCGTTACTACTACTACCCAGAGGATGGATACTACTACGAGTTGACTGACGACCAGGAGTAGGATCGGAGGGTCCCAGGCAGGAGGCCTTGTGCCTTTCGATCGTAGTGTTTTCTTTTGCCCCGCCTTTCTAAAGGCCTTTCTGTATTTTCTTTTATATCTGTACTCAGATATCTGATGCTTCCGCTGACGCTTGTTCGCAAGCTTATGAATTCGAGCCCTCGAGGCCCCTGGCTTGTAATATAAAGCTTGTATGACTTATTTATGTTTTAGAGTTGTGTCGTGATATCTTCCCGTGAGTCCTTAGGCTTGATCGTGTGCATGTGCGTGTATGATTAGTGCACGATCGGGCCGGGGGCGTCACAATAGACATGCCCATGATCAGGAAAACAGAACCATCATGCAACACTTGAGGTAGTCTTAGAGGCCAGACTAGGAATACATTTTACCGTTTATTATTCCACACATGCATATGAGTCTTCCTCCAAGCCTCGTTTTATTTGTAGACTCGAGAACCATAGCAGTTATAGCATAGAACATAAACCTAATTATGAACAGGGAGATATATAATAGTATTTATTATTGCCTCTAGGGCATATCTCCTACATTTGTTTGAATAAAGTGTGAAGTAAAGCCTTTGGGATAGTGTGGATGATAGTTGACTTGATTCTGTGCAAAAACAGAAACTTCTGCGTCCAGTACAGAAATTCTTATATTTTATTGGAACGTGGAAAAATTCTGAAATTTTTACAGTTGATGGTTATATAAATTTTCTACGTTGTCATAATATTTCAGAATTTTTCAGTTATAGAAGTATGACCTTAATTCAGATCTTTACGTAATGTTCTGTTTTTGACAGATTCTGTTTGCAATGCATAGTTTGCTTGTTTTATGGTTTCTATGGTTTATATTGCTTAATATAAATTGTGGAAATGATAAGTTACAGTAGGCATTGTGTGAGAATAATTATGAATCTTGTTTGTGACAGTACCCAAGTGAATGATTTGTTTTATTATAATAACGGATCTCACAAAGGTTTTGTAAAGTTTTGTGTGATTGAAGTTTTCAAGTTTTGGGTGAGATATCGATATGAGGAGAATAAGGAGTGACAATAGCCTAAGCTTGGGGATTCCCAAGGCACCCCAAGATAATATTCAAGGAAGACCCAAGCAACTAAGCTTGGGGATGCTCCGAGGCATCCCCTCTTTCGTCTCCAACATTATCGGTAACCTTACATGGGGCTATATTTTTATTCGTCACATGATATGAGTTTTGCTTGGAGCGTCATTTCATTTTATTAGTATTTGCTTGATGTTATTTAGAGTAATGTTTTGCATCTTTTATTTCAATAAAAGTGTCAAGTTTAGCCTTTACCATGCTTATTTTGTAAGTCTATATGTTGCTGTTTTGAAAACAGAAAGTTTTCTATCGTTTTAGGAATTCTTCTGGAAAGTCGGAACGTGATAAAATCTTGAAATTTTTAAAAAATGAGTAAAAACAAATTTTATACAGTGTGGTAATTTTTCAGAATTTTTAGAGTTGGGGAAGTATGAGTACAATTGCATTCTTTACAAACTGTCCTGTTTTGACAGATTGCTGTTATGTTTGCATTGTTTGCATATGTTTGCTCGTTTAATGATTCTATTTGAAGATAGGAGTATTAAATATGTAGAGGCATTTAGTATGCAATGTTAAATAATAATTTTAGTGATTTTCTACAGTAGAGAATGATAAGGTTTTGCATTTCATTTATACTAACTTATCTCACGAGTTCTTGTTGAGTTTTGTGTGGATGAAGTTTTTAAGATTTAGGGAAACCGTGATATAAAAGGAATTACGGAAACACAAAAGCTCAAGCTTGGGGATGCCCAAGTAATCCCTAGTTAATATTTCAAGAAGTCTCAAGCATCTAAGCTTGGGGATGCCCCGGTAGGCATCCCACCTTTCTTCATCAAGAATTATCGGTTAGTATCGGTTGAGCCTAAATTTTTGCTTCTTCACATGATGTGTGCTATTTTTAGAATGTCATTTTATTTTATTTTGCTTGCTGTTTGAATAAAATACTTAAGATCTAAATTATTATTTTTGAGAGATAGTCTTCACATAGCTACTTAATTATTTGACTACTCATTGATCTTCACTTATATCTTTTTGGAGTAGTTTGTCAGTTGCTCTAATGCTTCACTAATATCTTTTTAGAGCACAACGATGGTTTTATTTTGAAGAAATTGATGAACTCTCATACTTCACTTATATTATTTTGAGAGTCCCTAAACAGCATGGTAATTTTCTTAGGTTATGAATTTAGTCCTAATATGATGGGCATCCAAGAGGGATATAATAAAAACATTCATATAAAAGTGCATTGAATACCATGAGAAGTTTGATTTCTTATGATTGTTTTGAGATATAAATATGGTGATATTAGAGTCATGCTAGTGAGTAATTATGGATTGGTAGAAATACTTGTGTTAAAGTTTGTGATTCCCGTAGCATGCACGTATGGTGAACCGTTATGTGATGAAGTAGGAGCATGATTTATTTATTGATTGTCTTCCTTATGAGTAGCGGTTGGGGACGAGCGATGGTCTTTTCCTACCAATCTATCCCCCTAAGAGAATGCGTGTAGTACTTTGTTTCGATAGCTAATAGACTTTTGCAATAAGTATGTGAGTTATTTATGACTAATGTTGAGTCCATGGATTATACGCACTCTCACCCTTCCACCATTGCTAGCCTCCCTAGTACCGCGCAATTCTCGCCGGTGCATTACACCCACCATATACCTTCCTTAAAACAGCCACCATACCTACCTATTATGTCATTTCCATAGCCATTACGAGATATATTGCCATGCAACTTCCACCGTTCCGTTTATTATGACACGCTTCATCATTGTCATATTGCTTTGCATGATCATGTAGTTGACATCGTATTTGTGGCAAGGCCATCATTCATATTTTTTTATACATGTCACTCTTGAGTCATTGCACATCCCGGTACATCGCCGGAGGTCATATAGAGTCATATATTTGTTCTAGTATCGAGTTGTAATTCTTGAGTTGTAAAGTAAATAAAAGTGTGATCATCATCATTATTAGAGCATCGTCCCATGTGAGGAAAGGATGATGGAGACTATGATTCCCCCACAAGTCGGGATGAGACTCCGTACGAAAAATAAAAAAATAAAAAAAAGGAGAAAAAAAAGAGAGAAAAAAAGAGGCCAAAGAGCCCAAAATAAAAAAATAAGAGAAAAGAGAGAAGGGATAATGCTACTATCCTTTTTCCATACTTGTGCTTCAAAGTAGCACCATGATCTTCATGATAGAGAGTCTTCTATTTTGTCACTTTCATATACTAGTGGGAATTTTTTATTATAGAACTTGGCTTGTATATTCTAATGATGGGCTTTCTCAAATTGCCCTAGGTCTTCGTGAGCAAGCGAGTTGGATCCACACCCACTTAATTTCTTTTTGAGTTCCATACACTTATAGCTCTAGTGCATCCGTTGCATGGCAATTCCTACTCACTCACATTGATATCTATTGATGGGCATCTCCATAGCCCGTTGATACGCCTAGTTGATGTGAGACTATCTCCTTCTTTTTGTCTTCCCCACAACCACCATATTCTATTCCATCTATAGTGCTATGTCCATGGCTCACGCTCATGTATTGCGTGAAAGTTGAAAATGTTTGAGAACATCAAAAGTACGAAACAATTGCTTGGCTTGTCATCGGGGTTGTGCATGATTTTATACTTTGTGTGATGAAGATGGAGCATAGCCAGACTATATGATTTTGTAAGGATAACTTTCTTTGGCCATGTTATTTTGAGAAGACATGATCGCATTATAAGTATGCTTGAAGTATTATTGTCTTTATGTCAATATTAAATTTTTATTTTGAATATTATGGATCTGAATATTCTTGCCACAATAAAGAAGATTACATGGATAAATATGTTAGGTAGCATTCCACATAAAAAATTCTGTTTTTATCATTTACCTACTCGAGGACGAGCAGGAATTAAGCTTGGCAATGCTTGATACGTCTCCAACGTATCTATAATTTTTTATTGTTCCATGCTATTATATTATCTGTTTTGAATGTTTTATATGCATTTATATGCTATTTTATATTATTTTTAGGAGTAACCTATTAATCTAGAGCCCAGTGCAAGTTTCTGTTTTTTCCTTGTTTTTGAGTTTTATAGAAAAGGAATACCAAACGGAGTCCAAACGAGCTGAAACTTTATGATGATTTTTTATGGACCAGAAGAAGCCCATGGAGTATCGGAGATGGACCAGAGGAGCCATGAGGCATCAACAAGGGTGGAGGGCGCCCCCTCCCCCTAGGGCGCGCCCCCCTACCTTGCCGCTGCCTCATGGACCCCCCCGACTTGAAACCGACGCCAAAAATTCCTATAAATCTAGAAACCCCCAGAAAGAAACCTGGATCGGAAGTTCCGTCGCCGCAAGCCTCTATAGCCACGAAAAACCAATCGGGAGCCCGTTCCGGTACCCTTCCGGAGGGGGAAACCATCACCGGTGGCCATCTTCATCTTCCCGGCGGTCTCCATGATGAGGAGGGAGTAATTCACCCTCGGGGCTGAGGGTATGTACCAGTAGCTATGTGTTTGATCTCTCTCTCATGTTCTTGATTTGGCACGATCTTGATGTACCGCGAGCTTTGTTATTATAGTTGGATCATATGGTGTTTCTCCCCCTCTACCTTCTTGTGATGAATTGAGTCTTGCTCTTTGAGGTTTCGTTATGTTGAATTGAGTATTGATTTGAGAACACTGGATGTATGTCTTGCGATGGGATATCTGTGGTGACAATGGGATGTTCTATTGATTCACTTGATGTATGTTTTGGCACTCAACTCGCGGATTCCCGAGGTGACATTGGGGTAATCTATGCATAGGGGTTGATGCACATTTTCGTCCTACGTTCTTCGATAGAAACTTTGGAGTGATTCTTTGTTGCACGTTGAGGGATTGTTATATGATCCAATTATGTTATCATTTTTGAGAGAATTTGCGCTAGTGAAAGTATGAACCCTAGGCCTTGTTTCCAAGCATTGCAATACCGTTTTTGCTCACTTTTGTCACTTGTTACCTTGTTGTTTTTATTTATTCAGATTACAAAAACCTATATCTACCATCAATATTACACTTGTATCACCATCTCTTCGCCGAACTAGTGCACCTATATAATTTACAATTGTATTGTGTGTGTTGGGGACACAAGAGACTCTTTATTATTTGGTTGCAGGGTTGTTTGAGAGAGACCATCTTCATCCTACGCCTCCCACGGATTGATAAAACTTAGGTCATCCACTTGAGGAAAATTTGCTATTGTCCTACAAAACTCTGCACTTGGAGGCCCAACAATGTCTACAAGAAGAAAGGTTGCGTAGTAGACATCATCCTCCTACACGGTCCATGACCTTGTGCTGTCAACTTACTAATGCCTATTCATGTTTGTTTCAACGATCAAAATGTTGAGTCTTGTGAAGGACCTACTATGATCACTTAAGATTATCCAATGCCTCGCGCTCAATCATTTATTTTTGCTCGCTTAATCGTGAATCGCATACAAAGGCCACAAGACACCAACATATTTGACTACTTCCAAAGCCAATGACCTAACCCCCTCGTGTTTCATAGTTTCATACCAAGGCATGGGCATTGTGCAAATTAATGGTAAATACTTCAATAATCTGTGGTGGTGTGCATCAGTTCATTGAGAGGCTAGGGGCGCCAACCTCCAATTTAGAGGAAACATGGTGTTTGTCAGATGTTAAGAAGAAATATGCATGTACTAAAATTGATATATACATATGTTCTAGAGCAAATTGTATCTACAACTTCTCTTCACATTATGCATGAACGACTATTCCAGGAGGAAAAATGTCTAATTATGCTTGTGTTCGTAGGTGCGGTATTTTCCGAGGAAATATACATATAAAATAGACTTCTCTGTCACGAAAGCACAGTAATAAGAGATTGTAATGAGTGACCAAAGGCCCACGCCACACAAGCTGAAGGTGGCCCCAACATGATCCACGTTGTAATAGGTGACCACAAAATGGTCCATGTCGCAGTGGGTGACCAAAGACCCTGTGTTATTACATGGTGACCGCACGAGCACAATATGCCTCCTATTCTAAAACCCAGAGCGCAACATGGTCCATGTTACAAGTGGCTGTGGCTCACGCAACGGAAAATCAGACGACTGTCATGCATACCATCCAACAGCTACAGAGACAGCCGATGTGATTCGATTATAACCGGGCCAAAGCGTAGCACCGTCCTTAATATTAAAAAAAAGTATGGGAAACCATAGAAAATAAGTTATAGGACCCCAAATAGACGAATATGGTTGACATGTATAGGACCAGGCTCAGTATTTTACTTGCAGTACTTCACGGATATTTAAATGAAAGATAAAATATACACAAAGTTGTTGTTTCAGAATTCAACATATAGCTTCGTTCATATTGCAATATTATGAAGGAGGACAAGGACCAGAGTTGGCCATGGGGGCACGGATGGCATCTTGCTTTACAATACAACGAGGTGGACATAATCAAACTCTCCCATCCCAGTGCATAAGTCATAGATCTTGTTGTCGAGGTTGGTTGTGGCCGGCGGAGGCTGACTAAGTGGGGGTGCGGAACGTTTTGGTGTCAAACACCCCCATCTCCTCGTTGGTTTCCAGGTGAGTGTACAGCAAAAAACTACCACATTATCTGCTATCGCTACAAACAACTACCGGTTTTTTTAATTTTTCAAAATGCTACCATAATTTTGGTTGGCTATTCCAAGAAACACTAGTGACCCAATGGTTAAGTTTTGATCAGGTTTATGACAGGGAGGGTCCACGTGTCAGGAGAAAAATCATTTGACCATTTGTTGACTGTTAAGTTTACTGTTGAGCCCACAAGTCAGGGTCAACCTCTCCTCCCACCTCCAGCCACCAGAGGGAAGAGAGTACCCCGATAGAGCGGGTTGACCTCTGCCTCACTGTCGCGTGCTCGCCGGTGAACGCCGATGCCATCCCGAGAGGCGCCCCACACCTCCAGCCCTCCTCTCTCCTCCTCCTCCCTGCTCCATGGACGAGCCGCCGCCGCCATCCACGTTGGCATGCAGCAACGCCGCCGCCGCGCCATCCCCGCTGGCATGCAGCAACGCCGCCGCCGCCGCCATCCCCGCCGGCATGCAGCAACGGCCATGCGCGCTGCAGGAGCGGGCATGCTGCAGGTGCGCGTGGGGCCGCTCGAAGTGGCCGGCTCCGTGCAGAGTCGCCGGCGCGCCGTCATGCAGCTTGTGGTGGCCGCCTGTGGTCCTCTTCAACGGGCGGCCACGCGGCGGCGGCGTGGAGCAGCAGCCGCGAGCGGCACGCAGCGGCGGCGGGGAGCAGCGCCGGCGAGCGGCAGCAGCACACAGCAACTTCCGGCCATGGCGACGGCGGACGGGAGCACAGGGACCCGATTGCTTTTTTCCGAAACTAACAGGGACCCGATTGTTTTTTTACAAAACTTACAGGGGCCAGTTTGCTTTTTATTTTTTGGAGGGACCGACATGTGGGTTCCACATGTCATAACGGTCAACTAACAGTCCAATATAACGGTGACCTGACGAGTGGACCCCCTCTGTCATAAACACGGTTAGAACTTAACGCTTCAGCAATTTGGGTTTTTTGAAACAGCCAACCAAATTTGTGGTAGCATTTTGAAAAATTAAAAAAAGCGGTAGTTTTTTGTAGCGATAGTCTGTAATGTGGTAGTTTTTTGCTATATACTCGTTTCCAGGTCCAACATCTTGCAGGGATGGTAGGAAAAGTCGTAGCCTAGGGAGAGGAAGGTCTTCTCTACTTTGCTGCCAGGCACTGTTGACATGGAGGCCAGGGATGGAGCTCTTGCATGGTCTC
Organism: Thinopyrum elongatum; assembly: GCA_011799875.1. NCBI lineage: Eukaryota > Viridiplantae > Streptophyta > Magnoliopsida > Poales > Poaceae > Thinopyrum > Thinopyrum elongatum. The sequence goes on along the minus strand of CM022303.1, from coordinate 655,087,476 downwards.
TTTGCTACGACTTTGCCTAGCATCCCTGCAAGATGTTTGACCTGGAAACCAACGAGGAGATGGAGGTATTGGACACAAAAAAATTTCGCACCCCCACTTGGTTCAGCCTCCGCCAGCGCCGGCCACAACCATGAGTGATAAGTAGCACAAGCTTTAGTAATTCTCTAGAAATCACTATTCATTGTATAAACTGACTCCATTGCTACAAAGATGACCCCATCAACTTCTGTTTTAGCTTTGTCCCTCGAGGAGGTTGAGCTGACTCCGCGCCAAACTGGAGCCGTGTAGCTTGCTGCCGCCAAGGTGGAGTTTGATGACGCCGTGGCGTCCCACGGGTTGGTCCTTCGCTCGGGTGCACTGATGACGTCGTGGTCCTGCGCTGCCAGGTGGTTGTCACCACGGCCGGAGGGTCTTGGAGCTTAAGGTCCGGCAGCATCAACGATTATGTTTTGTTGACCAATTTTATCGCTATAGGCGAGGACGGTTGAGCATGAGAACAGTTCAGAATTGCTGGATTCTCCCAAATTGGGATTTGACGCCGCTAATGACCTTCATCTATAGCCAATATTCATTGCATATGCGACAACAACCTTCGTCCTTTGGAGCCTTTCGTGGAGACTGGCACTTGTTGTGCCTTGACTATCTGCTTGTGTAGGCATGGTCTTCACTTGTGTGGCATCTCACGTCAAGACTATGCAATGCATATAGTTGCTGGGGTCAAAAAAAGTGTCGGCAACAATATATGATGACTTTGATTTGATGGTGCTTCTCGAGTACCCAATCTTGAGCACCGGGGTGAAACCCTAATCTGAGACTAGTTGGTTATACCGGGTAATGGCCATATTCTTGTGTCCTTACCTTGTTGAAGGCATTGCTCGGACTCTATCTCCATGGTGAAAACCTAGGATCTGACCTCTCGTGGTTGGATTCCATGAAATAGCGGTTGAGCGTCATTCCTTTTGGAGGCGTTGTTTCTAGAGAACTTTTCCCCGTTGTCCTTGTGATGTCAAAAGATGGTTAGTCATATGGTCATTGTTGTAATTTGTCGGTCGTTTGATCACTTTGGAGTTTATTTTCCCTCCGCCTAAGCATAGATTCGGTCTTCTATGATTTTGCACTTTGCTGGCATGATTCTTTGTATGTATGCGTTGGTGTCGACCGTGTGTATTCTAGTCATGTAGAGTCCGATAGTCCCATTGATGCTTCATTGTAAGTCAATAAAATACACTCTTTGTAAAAAAAAATCAAACAAAGAATTGCAAAATCTTACGTAAGCAGAAAAACTAACTAAACTCGTTTTTTCTTCTAAAACCTGTTTTTTGATAATCAAACTTAACTCTCCTAATCCAAACAACCAATTAGGGAGAGGATTAACGAATGAGCACTTAATGCGGTTGGTCGGTCGATCCTTATGAATTAGACTTTTTTTTGGTGTTTCTGTTTTCAATTATATGTCAAGTATAGCAGTTGCCGGTGCCGTTGCCAGTCCCACCAGCCCACCACTAACGCAGTAACGGTTACCTAAAAAAAAAAACCAACGCAGGAACGGGAAGGCCCTCGTGGTTCGTAGTGCAGCACACCCATCAAACCCTCTCCCCTGAATCTTGCTTGCTTCTTGATTTTTAATCCATCTATATTATGTAGGATTACAGCACAAACATCATCCCTGTGTACTATGGCCATTCATTACGTGATTTCACATAACAAGGTCGCATTTCTTTATTCAGTGGAGATGATTTCAGTGGATTCGGACACGTAGTGGTCAAGCTGCCGCAGCCGCGGCCTATGACAGTGCTGGATCTGAAGCTTTGGATCTTGAAATTGTTCCGGTTCCATCCAGAAACACAGGATATCTGCATCATTGGGTTCATCGATGAATACACACCAGGCATTTTGTCAGACCGCTTCCATGACTGGGAGGCACGGTTTTTCGCACATGATAGGGCTTGGACTTCCTTGGCCAATAAAATGAAGAGGAAAAATATGCTGCACAAGTTCAAGCTGTATGTTGGCTGCTCTGAACTCAAGCACTACGATATTGTTCTCAGAGCAGGGCATGATGATTAGTTGATTACTCACCACCGTCCACGACTGTTCTGCCCGGGACGATAAGGCTTGTTAAAAACCTGACATTGATGCCACAAGAAATCACAATATTTCTTGGTGACAACTACGACAAGCAGATCAATCTCCCTAAGGCGTAGAGAGCAAACCAATAGGTTTTGGAGAAAATTTTGGTATAATTTATCGTTCATACAACTCTGTCCTGGGATTGCTTCAGAATATAGCATGGAAGCCTGGTTGTTGTATTGACATCAAGGATACAGAGGTTGTTGGCTGCGAGGATTTCCAAGTTCCCAACCGTATATTTTGGGCGTTTGCGCATTGCATACAGTCCTTCCGTTGTTCGTTGTTGTTGCCATGTGCTTTGCGTTAAGGGCACACCACTATGTGGGAAATATCATGGGATGCTGTTGACTGTTGTAGCACTAGATGCTAATGATTTCCTTGTTCCAGTTGCATTTGCTGTCACTGAGGGGGAGACCAAGGAATGCCGGTTGTGGTTTCATAGGAATCTGAAAGCGAGTGGTTGTGAAGGAGCGACCTGGCATCTGCATTATACATGACTACAAAATGGAGTTGGTCAATGCTGTAGAAGTATTCAGAATGGCCCGGAAGAACTACACCCATGGACAGATGTACAAAGCCAGTGGTGTATGCTACACCTTGCTGAAAACTTCTTGCCACATTTTGGCGACAAGAAGCTGCTGGCTGTTAGGACTAAGCCACGCCGGCGTGTGCGTGACCAGGTCGAGTCGGTGGCATGTATTCGTGTGCATGCGTGTCCGTGGCTGTGGCGAAGGCCGCGTGTGGCGCGTCTAGCGCTGCGTGCGTGGTTTGCCGAGGGCTACAAAGTGTTGAAATATTAGGGTGGGCCTAGGGTCCATTTAACAATTTCCGGAAAATCTTTAAGGGCCCATGTGGGTTATATGGTACTACATCCCTCCTTACAAGGAATATGATCATAAGCCGAAGGGATAAGATCAAGATCTCCCCTTTACAAGGAATAGGATCATATCCCGAAGGGATAAGATCAAGATTCCTAAAAAAAGGGAATAGCGATCGTTGGCGAAAGGAAAGGAGGGATTTCCTTCCTTCCCCTTGGCCAACGAACCCTCCACTCCTATATATATATAGTGGGGAGGCGCATGGTGAGCCAGACTCTTGCACTTTTGCATGTTCCATTGCTGCTGCTGCCGCCGGTGATCCCATCCCATCCGCCGCGTACACGGTCGACGGGAGAGCAGGTCTCCGAAACCCCGCCTCTCCGGATCCTGTACGGGAGAGGGGCTAATAGGTTTTTGGGAAGCGACCACGCGACTGCTCGCCTCCGATCCTCTACTTCCTCTACGTCCGCATCGCCTTCATCATCACCATGTCTCAGTCCGACGCCGACCGTCTCGCTGCCGAGAAGCTCGAGGCCGACAAGAAGGCCGCCGAGGCCGCCGCTGCTGCCGCCACCGCCGCGGCGGCTTCTGCATGGCCTACTAGAGGGTATAACGCGTTTATCCCTCTCCTGATTATTTCCGTATTAGCAGTACTAGCATTATGTGTAGATCTGTCTACTGTTTGTGTAGTACGTGCTTGTTTAGATCAGTATCACTATGTTGTTAATTCTGTCAATGCCATGCTAGTCATCTATTTATGGATTAAATTAGTCAAAAAATTGCCTATTTACTCAGCATTCCAAAAACCTATTATGTATAGAAATTTTTTGGGAAGTGGCTTTGCCGCTGTACTGAAACCGGATAAGTTTACCAGTACATACTTTAAGCGTTGGCAGACTAAGACCACTTTATGGCTCACGGCTATGAACGTATTCTGGGTCGCCGGTGTGCCCACGGGAACGATTGCTCCTGAACAGGAGAAGGCGTTCAGGGAGGCCACCGTCGTATTTCTTGGAGCAGTTCTGTGACGACCCCGGCTTAATCGTGTACTAACCATACACGCAAATGCACACGATCAAGCATAAGGACTCACTTGAAGATATCACAACACAACTCTAAAACATAAATAAAGTCATACAAGCTTTATATTATAAGCCAGGGCCTCGAGGGCTCGAATACATAGCTCGATGGCATACAAGTGTCAGCGGAATCATCAGATATCTGGGTACAGATATATTACAGAACAGAGATAAGCCTTCACAGAGGCGGGGCAAAATAAAATACTACGATCGAAAGGCATAGGCCTCCTGCCCTGGACCCTCCGATCCTACTCCTGGTCGTTAGTCGGCTCCTCGTAGTAGTAGTACTCGCCAGGCGGGTAGTAGTACTGATCGTCGACGGGGGCATCTGGCTCAGGGGCTCCGACGTCTGGTGGCATCAAGTGGAAAAGGGGGGAAAAGAAAGTAAAGCAAACGTGAGTACTCATCCGAAGTACTCAGCAAGCAAGGATCTACACTACATATGCAACATTTTCAAAAGGAGGTTGTATATGTGGACTGGGCTGCAGAAATGCCAGAATAGAGGGGAAAAGCCTGGTCCTATCGAAGACTAGCATCTTCAATATCTTTAGCAGTCTTGCAGCATTAGAAGAGTGCAGATTACATGATGTAAAGTAGTAGTAGTAGCATCATCAACATCGACCTGAGATCCTTTCTCGACTCCCTACGAGAAAGCAATCCCAGAGCCGTACTATCTGATTCTCATCTCAAGTTCTAGTTGTACCGATCGGGATACAACTCCGAGTGTCCGTTACCGTAGGACAGGCTATCGATAGAAGTTTCTTCCCTGCAGGGTTGCACCAAGTTACCCACCACGTTCGCTTAACTCTGGCCGGACACACTTTTCTGGGTCATGCCCGCCCTCGGCCAAACGATACGCCGCAACCCGACCGAATACTTAACAGAGAGGTCAGCACGCCGGACTAAACCTATGCCAGGGGTCTTGGGCCATCGCCCCGGACGCTCCTGCACGTTGCGAACGCGGCTGAAAGCAGACCTAGCAACCCCTTATACAAGTGCAGTTGCGTTCCCAGTCCAATTCAGCACGCGCCGCTCAGTCGCTGACGTCTATTAAGCTCCGGCTGAAGTATACGACGCAGAACGCCCATACTATGCCCACGTGATGGTTAGTGCTGTCGGGCCAGAGGCCCCTCGGATTAAATATCCAAACCGTTTAGTGGTTTAGGATCGCGCGGAAACGAGCAGAGACTCACGATCGATGTGACCCCATCGCCCCGTCTCGAGGACCTGCGGCAAGGGCTAAGAATGCCCGGCCACGCCTCGTGTTCAAGTCTCGGGTACCCTTCAGGTACACCCGATTACACATCACTTCACATAAAGCTCGCGCGGGTACCCCTCAGGGCCGACCCGTCTTTAGTAACATGGTTCAGTGCAAATCATAACACAACAGTATCCGTGTGTCTAACACCAAGGGAACCCTGAGGAATCACCCTCGATGGAGTCCCACCTGATGTTATTGTCAAGGTGAATGAAGGAGGAATCACCCTCGAGGTCCACACTTGAGAAGTTGCACGACGACGCTATTATCGGGGGTGGTGTAGGAGGAATAACCCCCACTTACCACGACCGAATAACTAACCTACAAGGTTATCATCCGAAGTGCTGACAAGGTATCACGCTTGGCACTCGACGGTAACCAAGTAGTGTCGGCAACTAAGGGGGAAGTGATGTGCGGTGCCAGGGTCTGGTCTTGAATCCCGATGATCGGGTCTTCTGATATCCAGCGGGGCAGTCGGGTCAAGTGGGGTCTCTATCGGGTCTCTATCAGCCTATTCTAAACAGTCTAGGATAACCAGCAAGGTAGCAAGGCAGGTTACAATAAACAGGCTATGCAGCAGATATAGGATACAGTAACAATAGCAGTTCTAATGCAAGCATAAGAGAGAAGAGAATGGGCGATATAGGCATGTTCAAAATGGGGGTGCTTGCCTGTTTGCTCTACGGCAAGGGCAAGGTCGTCAGTGGTGTCGTCGGGGACGTAGTCGTACTCCGGAGCTACGTCTGCCTCGGGAGCTACGTCAACGTCGGGGTCTACCTAGAGAAAAAGAGGGGGGGAAGAAACAGGTAAACATAATGCAAACAGATGCAACACGGTGCGTGCTATGCTATGATGCAGTGCAGGGTTGCCTAAATATGCATCTAAGTCATTTTAGTTATATTTAGGATTATCGCGGGATTTATTTACCGGTATGTGTGCACTATTTATCTACCGGAATCGGGCTCGGAGTTACGAGTTCTCCCACATAGGAGGTTCCGGCAAGGAAACAGACGGCACGATCAGACTCGTCTCGTCGTTCTGAGCAACTTTCATGTTTTAATTTTTTCGATCTGAGCTACGGTTTAAAAGTTATGAATTTTTAAAGTTTATTTGATTTTCTGGAAATAATTTTATTAACAGAAAGAATTATGACGTCATCATGACGCAAGTATGATGTCAGCAGGTCAACTGCGGCTGACCAGGGTCAAACATGACAAGTGGGTCAGTCTCTGTTTAGTCTAACAGTGGATTAATCTAATTAGCAGGGTTAATTAGGGAGTGGGCCCCATCTGTCAGTGAGAGATTAGTCTAACTAATTAGTTTTAATTATTAAATCGTTTTATTTAAACTAATAAGCGGTGGGGCCCGCATGTCATAGGCACATAGTACCCAGTTAACTGGGGTCCCAGGGCCCATGGTCAGTGACCCAGGGTGGGCCCCACCTGCGCCATGTCAGCGGTGGCCGGCGTCTCGCCAGCGGCGACGCCAGAACGCGGCGGAGGCCTCGGGCCTCGTCGGATTTCGACTACGGGCGACCATTTTGCGCGCGCGAGGGCGCGTTCGAACGAGCCGCGTCGATTGGTGGTGGAGGCACGGCCGGACTCAACCGGAAACGTCGCCGGTGACGAGCAAAGACGGCGGCGCGTTCGGGAGCTCGATGGAATCGACGTTGCGGTGCGCAAACGCTCGAACGGAGTAGCTAGGCGCACTCTACGCAATGCGGCCGACCTAACAGACGCACACGTGTGACCATTTGGTCACCGGAGCCTCGTCGGCGACGAGCTCCACGGCGGCCGGTTCGGGCTAACGTGGATCCGCGATCACGGGCCATTTGGAGCGGGAAGAGGAGAATGGAGAGGAGCTGCTGCTCACCTAGTGGCCACGAAAGGCCTACGACATCTTAGGAGTAGCAGGGCAGCTCGAGGTCGACGGGGATCGCCGGCGACCAAAGCGGAAGGGGACGGGGCGATTCCGGCGTTGCAGTGGCTTCGGGCTCCAGCTGCTACCACCCGATGACGAGGAAGACGAAGACGGAGTCAGCGGACACGTCGGCGGGGTGTCTTGATGGCCGTGGCCGCGGCAATGGCAAGCGACGGCGATGGCGGCGTTCTGTCAAGTGGGATCTGAAGGGGAAGGGAACGGCGCGAGCGAGGGAGAGAACGGGGGAAGTGGCAGAGGGAGCCAAGGGGAACGAACGGGCCTCGCCCTTATCCTCCTCGCCTCCCTGTAGTGTCGGCGGCGTCGGCGTGTCAGTCGCTCGCCGGCGCGCGCGCGCTCGACCAGGGGGAGGATGACAGCGAGAGAGAGAGAGAGAGAGAGAGAGAGAGAGAGAGAGAGAGAGAGAGAGAGAGGTTGGGCCAGTTGGGCCGGCTGTCGAGGCACTGTGCACTAAGGCCCAGTGCACAGTGTCTCGTCTTATTTTTCTGTTTTCCATATCACATTTTCTTTTATTCTTTTCTGTTTCGAATTAGTTAGGTCACTTTTGCATTTTTGTAAAATGTGGGACTTGGTCCAAATTGTGCAATGCAATAATACCCTTCACCAAAAACTTGTTTGGACAGATTTGGATTTCATTTGAATTTAATATGATTTTAAATGGATTTAATAATTCTGTTTTGGTGCTGTTTCAAGCTGTTTGAGTCATTTATCTAACTCCAATTATTTTGATGATGGTTTTATAAATGTTCCTGGATTATTTGCCAATTAATGAACATTTTTCCAACGGTGTTTGATCAACTTCATATTTCACTTATGAATTTGAGTTGATTTTTAGGATGGAGTTGATTTGCTTTGGTTAATCACTATGTTTAGGCACTGCAAATGATATGACTTGGCATTATTAGCAGCTGATCATAGTGGCTATTACACAGGGGTGTTACAAGTTCTCCTCCTCTAAAAGAAATTCTCTTCCCGAGAATTTAGGCGGTAGAAGGAAAGAGGCCGGGATATTCTTCCCGAAGATGATCCTCGCGTTCCCAAGTGGCTTCATCTTCAGTGTGATTCGACCACTGCACTTTCAGGAACTTGGTCGTCTTCTGACGAGTTCGACGTTCAGCTTCATCAAGAATGTGGATCGGATGCTCCTTATAAGATAGATCATCTTGCAGCTCGAGCATCTCGTGATCCACTGCACGGTGCGGAGATTCCTTGAAGCATTTACGAAGTTGCGACACGTGGAAGACATCATGAATATGAGAGAATTGTGGTGGCAACTCCAATTTATAAGCCACCTGTCCACGTCTGGCAACTATGCGAAAGGGACCAATATAGCGAGGAGCTAGCTTGCCCTTGATTCCGAATCGATGGGTGCCCTTCATCGGAGTGACTCGAAGATAAGCTTGATCTCCTGGTTGATAAGTCAGACCCCATCGTTTGCGATCGTAGTTGCTCTTTTGACGGTCTTGAGCCGCCTTGAGATTTTCTCGGACGATGTGGACTTGCTCTTCAGCGTGTTGAATAATGTCCGGTCCAACGAGAGGTCGTTCCCCAGTTTCTGACCAATTCAGAGGGGTTCGATACTTACGTCCGTATAACACTTCAAATGGAGCCATCTTCAAGCTGGCTTGATAACTGTTATTGTAAGAGAACTCGGCATACGGGAGAGATTCCTCCCATTTCTTACCGAAGGATATAACACAAGCTCGAAGCATATCTTCAAGCACTTGATTAACGCGCTCAACTTGGCCTTGGGACTGAGGATGATAAGCTGAACTCCATGAAATGTGAGTCCCCATAGCTTCTTGGAAACTTTCCCGGAACTTGGATGGGAAAAGACCGCCACGGTCCGAACTGATCTCCTTCGGAATGCCGTGGAGTGAAACGATTCTGGAGATATACAGCTCTGCCAGCTGACTAGCAGTGATAGTCTCGTTAACAGGTAGGAAATGAGCAACTTTGGAAAGTTGGTCGATGACGACAAGTGTGGCATCTTGGCCTTTCTGAGACTTGGGGAGACCCGTAATGAAATCCATCTGCACTTTATCCCACTTCCACAAAGGAATAGGGAGTGGTTGAAGAATTCCAGCAGGCTTCTGATGTTCTGCTTTCACGCGACGACATACGTCACATTCAGCAACATAACGAGCAATGTCTTGCTTCATTCTAGACCACCAGTACCTCTGTCGAAGGTCGTGATACATCTTGGTACTACCCGGATGGATAGACAGCGGTGTATCATGAGCCTCCTTCATGACCTTGTCAGTCATAAGCTCGAAGCGAGGTACTACGATGCGGTCTCTGAAATATAATGTCCCATCTTCAGCAACTGAGAAATCTGGGTACTTATCAAGGTGAAGCTCTTTCTTCATCAAGTCAATTTCAGCATCTTTGGCTTGCGCTTCCTTAACAGCCTTTTGAAGGTCTGATTGTACCACAAGGTTATTAAGAGAACCCTGGGAAACAATTCGCAGATTCAGCTGAGTCAGTTCTGCGTAAAGACGAGGTTGAGCTCGCCTAACCATGAGGTTGTTGCAATATGACTTGCGGCTCAGGGCATCAGCCATTACATTAGCCTTGCCCGGGGTATAAGAAATACCACAGTCATAGTCCGTAATTGTTTCCAACCATCGTTGCTGATGGAGATTAAGATACGATTGAGTGAACAAGTATTTCAGACTCTGATGATCGGTATAAATCTCACACCGATTACCAAGAAAGTAATGTCGCCATAACTTTAATGCATAGATCACTTCAGCAAGTTCAAAATCATGCACTGGATAATTTTCTTCATGTGGACGCAATTAACGTGAAGCATACGCAATTACTCTTCGTTCTTGCATTAGGACACAGCCTAATCCCTGACGGGAGGCATCGCAATATATGACAAAGTCCTTGCGAGAATCAGGAGGAGCAAGCACTGGGGCAGAAGTAAGCTTGTCCTTGAGGGTCTGGAAGCTTTCCTGACACTTGTCTGTCCACTCAAACTTAACACCTTTGTGGAGCAGATTAGTCAGGGGCTTGGCGATCTTGGAGAAGTTCTCGACGAATCGGCGGCAATAACTGGCTAGACCGAGAAAGCTTCGGACTTGCTTGGCATTCTTCGGAGGAGTCCAGTCAAAGATAGCCTGAACACGCTCTGGGTTAACGGCAATACCGTCCTTGGAAATCACATGTCCAAGGTAGGTCACTTCAAAAAGCCAGAATTCACATTTGGAGTACTTGGCATATAACTTGTGCTCTCGAAGCCTCTCTAGAACAAGGCGAAGATGTTCGGCATGTTCTTCCTTATTCTTCGAATATACTAGAATATCATCCAGATATACCACGACGAACTTGTCGAGGTAATCCATGAATATATAGTTCATCAGATGGGAGAACGTAGCTGGAGCATTCGTCAGACCAAATGACATGACGGTGTATTCATAGGAACCATAGCGTGTAATGAATGCGGTCTTTGGAATATCCTCTTCACGGACACTGATCTGGTGATAACCCAACCTCAAGTCGAGTTTAGAGAACACCGAAGATCCAGCAAGTTGATCATATAAGTCATTGATCCGGGGAAACGGATATTTATTCTGAATGGTTGCTTGGTTGATAGGACGGTAATCTTGGACCAACCTATTCATACCATCTTTCTTCTTGACAAAGAGAGACGGTGCTCCCCAGGCAGAGGAACTGGGACGGATGAAGCCCTTCTTAAGTGACTTATCGATTTCTTCCATAAGCTCAATAAGATGGTGCGGAGGCATCTTGTAAGGACGCTTCGCAAATAGGAGTGGTGCCAGGCTTCAAGTCGATGACGAACTCGACAGCTCTAGCAGGGGGTATTCCTGGAAGTTCTTCTGGAAAAACATCCGGGAAGTCACAGACAACTGGGATGTTCTCTATCCCCTCAAGCGGAGAAGCATTCAATGCATTCAAGGCATAAATTTCAGCCTCAACGTTCTGGGTGAGATGAGCATGATAATTCACTATCTAATTCGATGGGTGCAAGAGGTGCACAACTTTAGTGGCGCAATTGATTGAGGCATAATGTGCCTTCAACCAATCCATTCCCAGAATAAGGTCAATCTTGGAGTTACTCAGAATAATGGGAAAAGCATGGAAATTCCTTTCTTCAATTTCGACAGTGACTTCGGGGCAAATCAAGGAAGCTTGGCACTGACCCGCGGGAGTGTTTACCGCTAGTGGTTGATATAAATTTTCATATTTGATGCCATGCAAGAATGCCAAATGCTCCGACATGAATGAATGTGATGCTCCTGAATCAAATAAAACGGATGTTGGTACTGAATTTACGAGAAGGGTACCCATCACAGTATCTGGTTGATTCGGAGCTTCAGACATGTTGACGTGGTAGCTCTGCCCACGACCATAAGAAGGTCTGGCATTATAGTTGCGCTGCTGAGGAATACCACGGCCAGCAGAAGGAAGCGCCAGTTGATTCTGATTTTGAGAACAATCCCTAGCACGGTGACCTGGCTGGCCACACTTGAAGCATAGTCCGCTGTCAGGACGAGGTGCAGGAGCTCGAGGTACTGGAGCTGGCAGAGGCTGCCTCGGTGGTGGAGGAGGCAGACGTGGTGCAGCATAAGAGGGCCTGTTCACTAGAGCTGCTGGACGTTACATGCTCTGAGGTATCCAAATGCGGCGCTTCTGGGAAGACGAGCCCGAAGATGAGCCCGCCTCACGGGTGCGTCTGGTTGCTTCCTTGTGTTTCTTCAGACCAGTTTCAACCATGATAGCCTTATTCACCAGTGTGGCAAAATCAGGATAATCTTGGACAAGCAGAGCTAACTGAATATCATGGTGCAGCCCTTCACGGAATTTCTCCTGCCTTCGGTCATCAGTGGGAACGTCCTCTTCAGCGTAGCAAGACAAGTCAAGAAACTCGCGCTGATAAACTTCCATAGACTTGTTGCCCTGAATGAGACTACGGAACTCGGCCTTCTTCCGTGCTATGACAGCTTGAGGAATGTAGCGGGCACGGAAAGCAATCTTGAATTCTGCCCAGGTGACGACGGTACCAGGTGGTAGGGTCTGTCGGTGAGTGGCCCACCATTGTGATGCGGGACCCTTCAGAAGGTATGTCGCAAAGGTGACATAATTGGCCGGGGCGACATCAGCAGACTCCATCTCATAGGAGATGTCACGCAGTCAGTCATCGGCATCTAGCGGGTTGACTGTGTTGCAAAAGAACGACGGGTTAAGCCGCATAAACTCTGGCAAGGTGATGGAAGGTGGCGGCTGGTCGGCATTGGGACGAGGGAATTGTTGCATAATCCCCGTCATGAACTGACGGTTGAGTTCAAACTGTTGCATCATTGTTGCCATATAGTCAGGCGGTGGCGGCGGAGGTGGATTGTTATCACCCATCCTGCTAATTCAACAGGGGTAGTTTAGCAGAAGCCACGGCGAGTATATTAGGAATAACATGATGTAACTCGACGGAATTTAAGTAGTACAGCAAATGCATAATAGTAGTCATTAAGCCATACAGATCCATACAGAGTCGGTTACATTCGGGCAGCATAATGGCGCAAATTCAAAAGCTAGACATGCTAGGCGGCGCGCAGGCTTGCGGTAAGGAAGTACACAACAAGACATAGCAAAGGCTACATCAACGTCGGAGAAAACCACTGAAACGGGGTAACTGCAAGTGCGGACGATGGACGTTCGTCGCAGAAGGATCCTGCGCTCCATGTGCACTCTGATGTAGAACCCGGTCTCGAGCTGAAAGAAGAGGTCCACGTGCAGGCGTGTGACCTCCCACTGCAGGCCAATCGATCCCTGATGGCATCTCGGTCCTGCTCGGGTAAAGAATGTGCTCCGGATGTATCCCTGCACGAACAGCTGGTAGCAACTGCGTCATAGCCTCATAGAGTCGTGCTCGAGTGGCGAACAACTCGATAGCAAGAGCGCGAACGGTGCGATCCAGAGCCTGAGTACAGTGAATCAGAACTCGCTGATCGTAGCGACGAGGCTCGTAGGGGGCACAAACAGCTGTGTAAAATCCAGTAGCATCTCCAGCAGGGGCATACGGAATGTACCGATACTCAGAAGCATCCAAGTCAGCACTGAACTGTCCTCGAAGACATGCGACAGCAGAGTAGGCGGCATCATGGACTGCCATCTCAATCATCACGCCGATACCGTGAAAACGGTGTAGCTCAGTGTCGGAGTCATCCTGCTGATCGTAGGTGCGAACATCAGCGTAGTACTGCTCCTGGTTAAACTCACGATAAACCTCGTAGACCATGTACTCGGGGCACCAGCGGTATCCCAGCCTGATCAAGAGGGCGATCAGAACAGCTGGAAACCCAGGGACGTCTCGAGCCCAGGTGTGAAGCACAAGCTGCGTCGTAGGACGAGGGGGGAACAGACGGTCCATCTGAAACAGAGAAGATTCAGGATTGTCACTCGACAACGAGAAATATAACAAGTCTCGAATGGAAAGGTTAAACAAAACAATGGAATGGAAAATGATTATCAGACTAATCAGATCAATGACAGGGAAATCGCACTGATATCCAGCTCTCCGGATGGATGGAATTAACGAGAACCTAAGTGACGGTGTTAGTAATTTTATTAAACCTGAATAGAAGAGAGGTCAGAGTCCCAGAGTAAAGATCGAGGAATAAAAGATCCTATTACCACCCAGTTAGCGACGTGGGCCCGTTAGCCACACAGCCAAGTTAGTAAAATAGTTTTCGACCACTAGACTCAACTTCGGCCAAGGAATTGGATAGGGGGATTCCAAGAGACAGTCGGCTCTGATACCAACCTGTGATGACCCCGGCTTAATCGTGCACTAACCATACACGCAAATGCACACGATCAAGCATAAGGACTCGCTTGAAGATATCACAACACAACTCTAAAACATAAATAAAGTCATACAAGCTTTATATTACAAGCCAGGGCCTCGAGGACTCGAATACATAGCTCGATGGCATACAAGTGTCAGCGGAAGCATCAGATATCTGGGTACAAATATATTACAGAACAGAGATAAGCCTTCACAAAGGCGGGGCAAAATAAAATACTACGATCGAAAGGCGTAGGCCTCCTGCCCTGGACCCTCCGATCCTACTCCTGGTCGTCAGTCGGCTCCTCGTAGTAGTAGTACTCGCCAGGCAGGTAGTAGTACTGATCGTCGACGGGGGCATATGGCTCAGGGGCTCCGACGTCTGGTGGCATCAAGTGGAAAAGGGGGAAAAAGAAAGTGAAGCAAACGTGAGTACTCATCCGAAGTACTCAGCAAGCAAGGATCTACACTACATATGCAACATTTTTAAAAGGAGGCTGTATATGTGGACTGGGCTGCAGAAATGCCAGAATAGAGGGGGAAAGCCTAGTCCTATCGAAGACTAGCATGTTCAATATCTTCAGCAGTCTTGCAGCATTAGAAGAGTGCAGATTACATGATGTAAAGTAGTAGTAGTAGCATCGTCAACCTCAACCTGAGATCCTTTCTCGACTCCCTACGAGAAAGCAATCCCAGAGCCGTACTATCCGATTGTCATCTCAAGTTCTAGTTGTACCGATCGGGATACAACTCCGAGTGTCCGTTACCGTAGGACAGGCTATCGATAGAAGTTTCTTCCCTGCAGGGGTGCACCAAGTTACCCACCACGCTCGCTTAACTCCGGCCAGCCACACTTTTCTGGGTCATGCCCGCCCTCGGCCAAACGATATGCCGCAACCCGACCAAATACTTAACAGAGAGGTCAGCACGCCGGACTAAACCTATGCCCCCAGGGGTCTTGGGCCATCACCCCGGACGCTCCTGCACATTGCGAACGCGGCTGAAAGCAGACCTAGCAACCCCTTATACAAGTGTAGTTGCGTTCCCAGTCCAATTCAGCGCGCGCCGCTCAGTCGCTGACGTCTATTAAGCTCCGGCTGAAGTATACGACGCAGAACGCCCATACTATGCCCACGTGATGGTTAGTGCTATCGGGCCAGAGGCCCCTCGGATCAAATATCCAAACCGTTTAGTGGTTTAGGATCGCGCGGAAACAAGCAGAGACTCATGATCGATGTGACCCCATCGCCCCGTCTCGGGGACTTGCGGCAAGGGCTAAGAATGCCCGGCCACGCCTCGTGTTCAAGTCTCGGGTACCCTTCAGGTACACCCGATTACACATCACTTCGCATAAAGCTCGCGCGGGTACCCCTCAGGGCCGACCCGTCTTTAGTAACATGGTTTAGTGCAAATCATAACACAACAGTATCCATGTGTCTAACACCAAGGAAACCCTGAGGAATCACCCTCGATGGAGTCCCACCTGATGTTATCGTCAAGGTGAACGAAGGAGGAATCACCCTGGAGGTCCACACTTGAGAAGTTGCACGACGACGCTGTTATCGGGGGTGGTGTAGGAGGAATCACCCTCACTTACCACGACCGAGTAACTAACCTACAAGGTTATCATCCGAAGTGCTGACGAGGTATCACCCTCGGCACTCGACGGTAACCCAGTAGTGTCGGCAACTAAGGGGCAAGTGATGTGCGGTGCCAGGGTCTGGTCTTCAATCCCGATGATCGGGTCTTCTGATATCCAGCGGGGCAGTCGGGTCAAGTGGGGGTCTCTGTCGGGTCTCTACCAGCCTATTATAAACAGTCTAGGATAACCAGCAAGGTAGCAAGGTAGGTTACAATAAACAGGCTATGTAGCAGATATAGGATACAGTAACAATAGCAGTTCTAATGCAAGCATAAGAGAGAAGAGAATAGGCGATATAGGCATGTTCAAAATGGGGGTGCTTGCCTGTTTGCTCTGCGGCAAGGGCAAGGTCGTCAGTGGTGTCGTCGGGGACGTAGTCGTACTCCGGAGCTGCGTCTGCCTCGGGAGCTACGTCAACGTCGGGGTCTACCGAGAGAAAAGAGGGGGGGGAAGAAACAGGTAAATATAATGCAAACAGATGCAACACGGTGCGTGCTATACTATGATGCAGTGCAGGGTTGCCTAAATATGCATCTAAGTCATTTTAGTTATTTTTAGGATTATCGCGGGATTTATTTACCGGTATGTGTGCACAATTCATCTACCGGAATCAAGCTCGGAGTTACGATTTCTCCTACGTAGGAGGTTCCAGCAAGGAAACAAAAGGCATGATCAGACTCATCTCGTCGTTCTGAGCAACTTTCATGTTTTAGCTTTTTCGATCTGAGCTACGGTTTAAAAGTTATGAATTTTTAAAGTTTATTTGATTTTCTGGAAATAATTTTATTAACAGAAAGATTTATGACGTCATCATGACGCAAGTATGATGTCAGCAGGTCAACTGCGGCTGACCAGGGTCAAACATGACATGTGGGTCAAGTGGGACCGACATGTCAGTCTCTGTTTAATCTAACAGTGGATTAATCTAATTAGCAGGGTTAATTAGGGAGTGGGCCCCATCTGTCAGTGAGAGATTAGTCTAACTAATTAGTTTTAATTATTAAATCATTTTATTTAAACTAATAAGTGGCGGGGCCCGCATGTCATAGGCACATAGTGCCCAGTCAGCAGAGTTGACTGAGTCAACTCAGTCAACTAGGGTCCCAGGGCCCATGGTCAGTGACCCAGGGTGGGCCCCACCTACGCCACATCAGCGGTGGCCGGCGTCTCGCCGGCGGCGACGCCAGAACATGGCGGAGGCCTCGGGCCTCGTCGGATTTCGACTACGGGCGACCATTTTGCGCGCGCGAGGGCGCGTTCGAACGAGCCGCGTCGATTGGTGGTGGAGGCACGGCCGGACTCGACCGGAAACGTCGCCGGTGACGAGCAAAGACGGCGGCGCGTTCGGGAGCTCGATGGAATCGACGTTGCGGTGCGCAAACGCTCGAACGGAGTAGCTAGGCGCACTCTACGCAATGCGGCCGACCTAACAGACGCACACGTGTGACCATTTGGTCACCGGAGCCTCGTCGGCGACGAGCTCCACGGCGGCCGGTTCGGGCTAACGTGGATCCGCGATCACGGGCCATTTGGAGCGGGAAGAGGAGAATGGAGAGGAGCTGCTGCTCACCTAGCGGCCACGAAAGGCCTACGACATCTTAGGAGTAGCAGGGCAGCTCGAGGTCGACGGGGATCGCCGGCGACCAAAGCGGAAGGGGACGGGGCGATTCCGGCGTTGCAGTGGCTTCGGGCTCCAGCTGCTACCACCCGATGACGAGGAAGACGAAGACGGAGTCAGCGGACACGTCGGCGGGGTGTCTTGATGGCCGTGGCCGCGGCAATGGCAAGCGACGGCGACGGCGGCGTTTTGTCAAGTGGGATCTGAAGGGGAAGGGAACGGCGCGAGCGAGGGAGAGAACGGGGGAAGTGGCAGAGGGAGCCAAGGGGAACGAACGGGCCTCGCCCTTATCCTCCTCGCCTCCCTGTAGTGTCGGCGGCGTCGGCGTGTCAGTCGCTCGCCGGCGCGCGCGCGCTCGACCAGGGGGAGGATGACAGCGAGAGAGAGAGAGAGAGAGAGAGAGGTTGGGCCAGTTGGGCCGGCTGTCGAGGCACTGTGCACTAAGGCCCAGTGCACAGTGTCTCGTCTTATTTTTCTGTTTTCCATATCACATTTTCTTTTATTCTTTTCTGTTTCGAATTAGTTAGGTCACTTTTGCATTTTTGTAAAATGTGGGACTTGGTCCAAATTGTGCAATGCAATAATACCCTTCACCAAAAACTTGTTTGGACAGATTTGGATTTCATTTGAATTTAATATGATTTTAAATGGATTTAATAGTTCTGTTTTGGTGCTGTTTCAAGCTGTTTGAGTCATTTATCTAACTCCAATTATTTTGATGATGGTTTTATAAATGTTCCTGGATTATTTTCCAATTAATGAACATTTTTCCAACGGTGTTTGATCAACTTCATATTTCACTTATGAATTTGAGTTGATTTTTAGGATGGAGTTGATTTGCTTTGGTTAATCACTATGTTTAGGCACTGCAAATGATATGACTTGGCATTATTAGCAGCTGATCATAGTGGCTATTACACAGGGGTGTTACAAGTTCTCCTCCTCTAAAAGAAATTCTCTTCCCGAGAATTTAGGCGGTAGAAGGAAAGAGGCCGGGATATTCTTCCCGAAGATGATCCTCGCGTTCCCAAGTGGCTTCATCTTCAGTGTGATTCGACCACTGCACTTTCAGGAACTTGGTCGTCTTCTGACGAGTTCGACGTTCAGCTTCATCAAGAATGTGGATCGGATGCTCCTTATAAGATAGATCATCTTGCAGCTCGAGCATCTCGTGATCCACTGCACGGTGCGGAGATTCCTTGAAGCATTTACGAAGTTGCGACACGTGGAAGACATCATGAATATGAGAGAATTGTGGTGGCAACTCCAATTTATAAGCCACCTGTCCACGTCTGGCAACTATGCGAAAGGGACCAATATAGCGAGGAGCTAGCTTGCCCTTGATTCCGAATCGATGGGTGCCCTTCATCGGAGTGACTCGAAGATAAGCTTGATCTCCTGGTTGATAAGTCAGACCCCATCGTTTGCGATCGTAGTTGCTCTTTTGACGGTCTTGAGCCGCCTTGAGATTTTCTCGGACGATGTGGACTTGCTCTTCAGCGTGTTGAATAATGTCCGGTCCAACGAGAGGTCGTTCCCCAGTTTCTGACCAATTCAGAGGGGTTCGATACTTACGTCCGTATAACACTTCAAATGGAGCCATCTTCAAGCTGGCTTGATAACTGTTATTGTAAGAGAACTCGGCATACGGGAGAGATTCCTCCCATTTCTTACCGAAGGATATAACACAAGCTCGAAGCATATCTTCAAGCACTTGATTAACGCGCTCAACTTGGCCTTGGGACTGAGGATGATAAGCTGAACTCCATGAAATGTGAGTCCCCATAGCTTCTTGGAAACTTTCCCGGAACTTGGATGGGAAAAGACCGCCACGGTCCGAACTGATCTCCTTCGGAATGCCGTGGAGTGAAACGATTCTGGAGATATACAGCTCTGCCAGCTGACTAGCAGTGATAGTCTCGTTAACAGGTAGGAAATGAGCAACTTTGGAAAGTTGGTCGATGACGACAAGTGTGGCATCTTGGCCTTTCTGAGACTTGGGGAGACCCGTAATGAAATCCATCTGCACTTTATCCCACTTCCACAAAGGAATAGGGAGTGGTTGAAGAATTCCAGCAGGCTTCTGATGTTCTGCTTTCACGCGACGACATACGTCACATTCAGCAACATAACGAGCAATGTCTTGCTTCATTCTAGACCACCAGTACCTCTGTCGAAGGTCGTGATACATCTTGGTACTACCCGGATGGATAGACAGCGGTGTATCATGAGCCTCCTTCATGACCTTGTCAGTCATAAGCTCGAAGCGAGGTACTACGATGCGGTCTCTGAAATATAATGTCCCATCTTCAGCAACTGAGAAATCTGGGTACTTATCAAGGTGAAGCTCTTTCTTCATCAAGTCAATTTCAGCATCTTTGGCTTGCGCTTCCTTAACAGCCTTTTGAAGGTCTGATTGTACCACAAGGTTATTAAGAGAACCCTGGGAAACAATTCGCAGATTCAGCTGAGTCAGTTCTGCGTAAAGACGAGGTTGAGCTCGCCTAACCATGAGGTTGTTGCAATATGACTTGCGGCTCAGGGCATCAGCCATTACATTAGCCTTGCCCGGGGTATAAGAAATACCACAGTCATAGTCCGTAATTGTTTCCAACCATCGTTGCTGATGGAGATTAAGATACGATTGAGTGAACAAGTATTTCAGACTCTGATGATCGGTATAAATCTCACACCGATTACCAAGAAAGTAATGTCGCCATAACTTTAATGCATAGATCACTTCAGCAAGTTCAAAATCATGCACTGGATAATTTTCTTCATGTGGACGCAATTAACGTGAAGCATACGCAATTACTCTTCGTTCTTGCATTAGGACACAGCCTAATCCCTGACGGGAGGCATCGCAATATATGACAAAGTCCTTGCGAGAATCAGGAGGAGCAAGCACTGGGGCAGAAGTAAGCTTGTCCTTGAGGGTCTGGAAGCTTTCCTGACACTTGTCTGTCCACTCAAACTTAACACCTTTGTGGAGCAGATTAGTCAGGGGCTTGGCGATCTTGGAGAAGTTCTCGACGAATCGGCGGCAATAACTGGCTAGACCGAGAAAGCTTCGGACTTGCTTGGCATTCTTCGGAGGAGTCCAGTCAAAGATAGCCTGAACACGCTCTGGGTTAACGGCAATACCGTCCTTGGAAATCACATGTCCAAGGTAGGTCACTTCAAAAAGCCAGAATTCACATTTGGAGTACTTGGCATATAACTTGTGCTCTCGAAGCCTCTCTAGAACAAGGCGAAGATGTTCGGCATGTTCTTCCTTATTCTTCGAATATACTAGAATATCATCCAGATATACCACGACGAACTTGTCGAGGTAATCCATGAATATATAGTTCATCAGATGGGAGAACGTAGCTGGAGCATTCGTCAGACCAAATGACATGACGGTGTATTCATAGGAACCATAGCGTGTAATGAATGCGGTCTTTGGAATATCCTCTTCACGGACACTGATCTGGTGATAACCCAACCTCAAGTCGAGTTTAGAGAACACCGAAGATCCAGCAAGTTGATCATATAAGTCATTGATCCGGGGAAACGGATATTTATTCTGAATGGTTGCTTGGTTGATAGGACGGTAATCTTGGACCAACCTATTCATACCATCTTTCTTCTTGACAAAGAGAGACGGTGTTCCCCAGGCAGAGGAACTGGGACGGATGAAGCCCTTCTTAAGTGACTTATCGATTTCTTCCATAAGCTCAATAAGATGGTGCGGAGGCATCTTGTAAGGACGCTTCGCAAATAGGAGTGGTGCCAGGCTTCAAGTCGATGACGAACTCGACAGCTCTAGCAGGGGGTATTCCTGGAAGTTCTTCTGGAAAAACATCCGGGAAGTCACAGACAACTGGGATGTTCTCTATCCCCTCAAGCGGAGAAGCATTCAATGCATTCAAGGCATAAATTTCAGCCTCAACGTTCTGGGTGAGATGAGCATGATAATTCACTATCTAATTCGATGGGTGCAAGAGGTGCACAACTTTAGTGGCGCAATTGATTGAGGCATAATGTGCCTTCAACCAATCCATTCCCAGAATAAGGTCAATCTTGGAGTTACTCAGAATAATGGGAAAAGCATGGAAATTCCTTTCTTCAATTTCGACAGTGACTTCGGGGCAAATCAAGGAAGCTTGGCACTGACCCGCGGGAGTGTTTACCGCTAGCGGTTGATATAAATTTTCATATTTGATGCCATGCAAGAATGCCAAATGCTCCGACATGAATGAATGTGATGCTCCTGAATCAAATAAAACGGATGTTGGTACTGAATTTACAAGAAGGGTACCCATCACAGTATCTGGTTGATTCGGAGCTTCAGACATGTTGACGTGGTAGCTCTGCCCACGACCATAAGAAGGTCTGGCATTATAGTTGCGCTGCTGAGGAATACCACGGCCAGCAGAAGGAAGAGCCAGTTGATTCTGATTTTGAGAACAATCCCTACCGGTCGATTGGTGGTGGAGGCACGGCCGGACTCGACCGGAAACGTCGCCGGCGACGAGCAAAGGCGGCGGCGCGTTCGGGAGCTCGATGGAATCGACGTTGCGGTGCGCAAACGCTCGAACGAAGTAGCTAGGCGCGCTCTACGCAATGCGGCCGACCTAACAGACGCACGCCTATGACCATTTGGTCACCGGAGCCTCGTCGGCGACGAGCTCCACGGCGGCCGGTTTGGGCTAACGTGGATCCGCGATCACGGGCCATTTGGAGTGGGAAGAGGTGAATGGAGAGGAGCTGCTGCTCACCTAGCGGCCACGAAAGGCCTTCGACAGCTTAGGAGCAGCAGGGCAGCTCGAGGTCGACGAGGATTGCCGGCGACCGAAGCGGAAGGGGACGGGGCGATTCCGGCGTTGCAGTGGCTTCGGGCTCTAGCTGCTACCACCCGATGACGAGGAAGAAGAAGACGGAGTCAGCGGACACGTCGGCGGGGTGTCTTGATGGCCGTGGCCGCGGCAATGGCGAGCGACGGCGACGGCGGCGTTCTGTCGAGGGGGATCTGAAGGGGAAGGGAACGGCGCGAGCGAGGGAGAGAACGGGGGAAGTGGCAGAGGGAGCCAGGGGGAACGAACGGGCCTCGCCCTTATCCTCCTCGCCTCCCTGTAGTGTCGGCGGCGTCGGCGTGTCGGTCGGTCGCCGGCGCGCGCGCGCTCGACCAGGGGGAGGATGACAGCGCGCGAGAGAGAGAGGTTGGGCCAGTTGGGCCGGCTGTCGAAGCACTGTGCACTAAGGCCCAGTGCACAGTGTCTCGTCTTATTTTTCTATTTTCTGTCTCACATTTTCTTTTATTCTTTTCTGTTTCGAATTAGTTAGGTCACTTTTGCATTTTTGTAAAATGTGGGACTTGGTCCAAATAGTGCAATGCGATAATACCCTTCACCAAAAACTTGTTTGGACAGATTTGGATTTCATTTGAATTTAATATGATTTTAAATGGATTTAATAATTCCGTTTTGGTGCTGTTTCAAGCTGTTTGAGTCATTTATCTAACTCCAATTATTTTGATGATGGTTTTATAAATGTTCCTGGATTATTTGCCAATTAATGAACATTTTTTCAACTGTGTTTGATCAACTTCATATTTCACTTATGAATTTGAGTTGATTTTCAGGATGGAGTTGATTTGCTTTGGTTAATCACTATGTTTAGGCACTGCAAATGATATGACTTGGCATTATTAGCAGCTGATCACAGTGGCTATTACACAGGGGTGTTACAAGTTCTTAGCGTGATCAGAGATAAATTGGTCGACGTATATTTACATGTGCGTGTCGCCAAGAACTTGTGGGAGGCGCTCGAATCTAAATTCGAGGCCACCGATGCTGGGAGCGAAATGTATATTATAGAGCACTTCCACGATTACAAGATGGTTGAAAATCGTCCTGTACTGGAGCAGACTCATGAGATAATATGCATCGTTAAAGAGCTTGAGCTTCTTAAGTGCGATTTACCGGGCAAGTTTGTCGCGGGCTGCATAATCGCTAAGCTCCCTAATTCCTGGAGGAACTTTGCCACCACTCTGAAACATCAGAGGCGTGAATTCTTAGTGGAGGATGTCATTGGCCATCTGAGTGTTGAGCAGAATTCGAGGGCAAAGGACTCGCATGGAAAAGGGGCCGAAGGGACTTCTGTCGCCAACATGGTGAACCAGAGGGACTTCAACTCCCACAAGCCCAAGGGAAATAATGGTGTCCAACACAATATCGACTTTAAGAAGAAGGGTAAGAAGACCTTCAAGAAGAACAAGAAGGATGAGGGCTGCTTCACTTGTGGTTCGGTTGAACATTGGGCTAACAAGTGCCCAAACAAGTATAAGAAGCCAGGACAGGACTCCAAGTCTGTCAACATGATTGTGGGCAACAATGAGAAAGGTGCATCTGGGTACGGTAATTTATTTACTGTTTTTTCAGTGTTTCAGCCCACCGATTGGTGGGTGGACACAGGTGCAGGCATTCATGTGTGTGCTGACATTTCCTTGTTCACTTCTTAGCAGGTCACAGGCCACGGGTCCGTACTGATGGGGAATGGCGCGAGTGCTTCTGTTCATGGTGTTGGCACGGTCGATCTGAACTTTACTTCAGGAAGGATCGTGTAGCTGAAGAACGTGCAGCATGTCTCCGCCATCAAGAAGAATCTCGTTAGTGGCTCCCTTCTATGTAGATAAGGGTTTAAGTTGGTCTTTGAGTCTAATAAATTAGTTGTTACGAAATATGGACTATTTGTAGGAAAAGGTTATGAGAGTGGAGGGATGTTCCGCCTTTCCCTTGCAGATTTTTGTAATAAAGTCGTGAACCATATTCATTCGAATGTTAATGAATCTGAAGTTTGGCATTCATGTCTTTGTCATATTAGTTTCGGTGTTATGACGCGGCTAGCCAATTTGAATTTAATCCCAAATTTCACTTTAGCCAAAGGTTCTAAGTGCCTTTCATGTGTGCAAGCTAAGCAACCTCGCAAGCCTCACAAGGCTGCAGAGGAGAGACACTTGGCACCATTAGAACTCATACATTATGATCTTTGTGAGATGAATGGTGTGTTGACTAAAGGTGAAAAGAAATACTTCATGACATTGATAGATGATTCCACTAGATATTGCTATGTGTATCTTTTAAATACTAAAGATGAGGCTCTACACTACTTTAAAAATCTATAAGGCAGAAGTTGAGAATCAACTTGAAAAGAAAATTAAACGAGTCTGGTCAGATCGTGGTGGAGAGTACTTCTCGAGTGAGTTTGATTCTTTTTGTGCGGAACACGGCATTATTCATGAGAGGACGCCTCCCTATTCACCCTAGTCAAACGGGGTCGCCGAGCGAAAAAACCGTACTCTAACTGATTTGGTTAACGCCATGTTAGATACATCGGGTTTATCCAAGGCATGGTGGGGGAGGCTATATTGACGGCATGTCATGTCTTGAATAAAGTTCCGACAAAGGATAATGAGATCACTCCCTATGAGAAATGGGCAAAGAGAAGGATAACACTCTCATACTTGCGTACTTGGGGCTGTTTAGCGAAAGTCAATGTGCCGATCCCCAAAAAGCGTAAGTTTGGACCCAAGACTGTGGACTGCGTTAATTTGGGCTACGCTAAGAATAGCGTTGGCTATAGATTTCTAGTAGTGAAACCTAAGGTATCTGACCAGAAGGTCGGTACAATTATGGAGTCTAAGGATGCTACATTCTTCGAGGATATTTTTCCTATGAGAGATATGCAAAGCACTTCTAGACAGGAATCTGAGGAGACTCCTGAGCCTGCCATTCCTAAGGAATATTATGAACATACACATGATGAAAATCCTGAGGAGGATGACGAGGAAACCCTTGGTAAGGGCAAGAGACAAAGGACTGCAAAGACCTTTGGTGATGATTTCTTCGTGTACCTCGTGGATGATACTCCCACTTCTATTTCAGAAGCGTATGCCTCTCCAGAAGCTGACTACTGGAAGGATGCGGTCCGTAGCGAGATGGATTCCATCATGGCTAACGGGACATGGGAGATCATTGAATGTCCCTATGGTTGCAAACCATTGGGATGTAAGTGGGTGTTCAAAAAGAAGCTTAGGCCCGATGGTACGATTGAAAAGTACAAGGCTAGGCTTGTGGCCGAGGGCTATGACCAGAAAGAAGAGTAAGATTTCTTCGACACTTATTCACCTGTGGCCAGACTGACCACCATTCGAGTATTACTCCCGTTGGCGGCCTCGCATGGTCTTCTCGTCCACCAGATGGATGTTAAGACGGCTTTTCTGAATGGAGAGCTAAACGAGGAAATCTACATGCAACAGCCAGATGGCTTTGTGATAGATTGTCAGGAGGGAAAAGTGTGTAGGTTGCTGAAATCTTTATATGGCCAGAAACAAGCACCTAAGCAGTTGCATGATAAGTTTAATACAACTCTGACATCTGTTGGCTTCGTTGTTAATGAAGCTGACAAATGTGTATACTATCGCCATCGTGGGCGCGAAGGAGTTATACTGTGCTTGTATATTGATGACATACTGATATTCGGAACCAATCTCAAAGTCATTGAGGAGGTCAAGTCGTTTCTATCTTAGAACTTTGAGATGAAAGATCTTGGTGTGGCTGATGTTATCTTGAACATCAAGCTACTGAGAGATAATGAGGGTGGGATTACACTTCTGCAATCCCATTATGTTGAGAAGGTGCTGAGTCGTTTTGGATATTCGGACTGCACACCATCTCAAACACCATATGATCCTAGCATGTTGATTCGAAAGTCCAAAGGCATGGTTAAAGATCAATTGAGATACTCTCAAATTGTTGGTTCACTGATGTACCTAGCGAGCGCTACGAGGCCTGACATCGCGTTTGCTGTGAGCAAACTGAGCCAGTTTGTTTCCAAACCGGGTGATGTACATTGGCATGCTGTTGAAAGAGTTATGCGTTATCTGAAAGGTACTATGAACTATGGACTTCACTATACCGGATACCCGTCGGTACTTGAAGGGTATCGTGATGCAAATTGGATCTCTGATGCTGATGAGATGAAGGCCACAACAGGGTATATGTTTACTCTTGGAGGTGGCGCTGTTTCCTGGAAGTCTTGCAAGCAAACGATCTTAACGAGATCGACAATGAAAGCAGAATTAACAGCATTAGACACATCTGGTGTCGAAGCAGGATGGCTTCGAGATCTTTTGATGGACTTGCCATTGGTTGATAAACCGGTTCCGGCTATCCTTATGAACTGTGACAATCAGACTGTCATCACCAAGGTGAAGAGTTCAAAGGACAACATGAAGTTCAACAAACACATAAGAATGAGATTAAAAGCTGTCAGAAAATTAAGAAACTTCGGAGTGATAGCGTTGGAGTATGTCCAAATAGCTAAGAATCTGGCAGATTCCTTTACTAAAGGGTTATCACGTGTTGTGATAGATAATGCATCGAGGGAGATGGGTATGAGACCCACATGAGTTGCCATGGTGGTAACCCAACCTATGTGATCGGAGATCCCGTGAAGTAGGACCTGGAAAAACAAGCCGGTGGTGAACTGAGGAGAGTAACTATACTAACCCACTCCGCTGGAGATGCAATACTCTCAATGCTGTATGGTAGGATGACTATTGTCTTAATGTGTTCCAAAGCTTATGTAAGCAAGATGCTATCTTACAGAGCGATCTTTGGAGGAACACACCTATATGAGCCCGATTGCTGGTCACAGTCTATGAGATTGAGGTGATCTCTAGCAAGCTCATGAATAGGCCAGCAGTGTGACTAATATGCTCCACCCGAGGGGTCAGCCTTCGGCAGTCTAGTACTAGTAAGACCTGTGGTGAAACTTCTTTACGCCAAACTGACAATTCAAGGCATAGTCCATTGTTCAGTTGTGAAGGAGTGTAGCTACTTGCTCTAGGTTGAGTTCAACCTTAACCGGTCTCCACTGAAATACTGGTATATCAAAACAGTGTTTGGAACAAATGACAAAATGGGTCCTTGAGATCTGGTGGGGGATTGTTAAAATATTAGGGTGAGCCTAGGGCCCATCTAACAATTTCCGGAAAATCTCTAAGGACCCATGTGGGTTATATGGCACTAGATCCGCCCTTACAAGGAATATGATCATATCCCGAAGGGATAAGATCAAGATCTCCCCTTTACAAGGAATATGATCATATCCTAAAGGATAAGATCGAGATCCCTAAAAACGAGGATAGCGATCCGTGGGGAAAGGAAAGGAGGAATTTCCTTCCTTCCCCTTGGCTAACGACCCCTCCACTTCTATATATAGTGGGGAGGCGCATGGGGAGCCAGACTCTTGCACTTTTGCACGTTCCATTGCTGCTGCTGCCGCCGGTGATCCCATCCCGTCCGCCGCGTACACGGTCGACGGGAGAGCAGCTCTCCGAAACCCCGCCTCTTCGGATCCTGTACGGGAGAGGGGCGAATAGGTTTTTGGGAAGCGACCACGCGACTGCTCGCCTCCGATCCTCTATTTTCTCTACATTTGCATCGCCTTCATCATCACTATGTCTCAGTCCGACGCCGACCGTCTCGCCGCCGAGAAGCTCGAGGCCGACAAGAAGGCCGCCGAGGACGCCGCTGCTGCCGCCACCGCCGCGACAGCTTCTGCATGGCCTACTGGAGGGTATAACACGTTTATCCCTCTCCTGATTATTTCCGTATTAGCAGTACTAGCATTATGTGTAGATCTGTCTACTGTTTGCGTAGTACGTGCTTGTTTAGATCAGTATCAGTATGTTGTTAATTCTGTCAATGCCATGCTAGTCATCTATTTATGGATTAAATTAGTTGAAAAATTGCTTATTTACTCAGCAGAAAGCCGGGCCACGTCCAGGTTGTTAGCTACGTGCATGCATCGGATGGATATGGACGTGCATGTAGTTGAGTAGTGGGTGTTGGCCGAGTCATCCATAGGAGATACTCTAGGAGGTGGGCGTCCGTGTGTGTGCATGGAAAGAGTTTGTTACACTCCAGAGCTAGGTGTGCGTTCAGGCTGCGGAGTGGCCGGTGAGTCTGGCTACTTAAGCCATGTAATGCAGTCCATTGTGGTGCGCCGGTGTGTTGCCGAGCCGGGGTATGTGCCCAGTAAAGTAAGACCGTTCGGGCGGCCGAGGCGCCGTTCGGGCGGCGGGGGCGTTTGTGCGCCGGAAATATTCGTGTCCCTCTCTTTCTTCCGCCTACGTCCGAGCGAGTGTGAGATAGAGAGCGGAGAGCGATCCGGGTTTGTCCCAGCACTGGCTATGTGAAGAGGCTTTGTGAGCACAAGCAAAAAAGTAAGTTTGTTGACACCTGGAAGGAGCTAGATGACTTGTCACTGAAACATATGACAGAAAAATGGTGGTGCTAGTTAGGAAATGCAGCAGGAGTCGGTCAAACATGATAAGACAGAACTTAAGGCACGACCCATGCAGCCACCGTAATTCATTGGAGAATAGCGTGAGGGAGGTCATGTCGCTGACGGCCACAGAAAGATAATGAAAATTTCTGATTGGATCCATCCCAACGCATCCCAGAAGTGGTCACTGCTGCATGACACACGAGGAGCTAGGTATGGCATCATGGGCACTGACAAATGATGCATATAAGAACAATCACGTGTTGAAGGGAATGCAGTGCCTTCTGATCAGCGCGATGGTGAAGGTGACACTCAACCGTTTGGAAGAGTCAAAAACACAAGTGATGCAGCAAAACAAAGGAATAGAGAATCCTGTAATGAACTTCCCTAAATGAGTCTAGGATGACATGAAATCCAAAAAATGCTGAATCAGAACTTTGTATTTTGGTAGCCCCCCCCCCCCCCCCCCCCCCCCCCCCCCCCCCCGCGGGTCGTCCTCCCCAGGGCGGCTCGGCCGGTGGCACCCTCTCCCCCGGCTAAACCTACCCCTCACCGCTCTAGTCGCTTCCCCCGCCGCCGCCAATAGCCACCGCCGGGCGAAGCCCGCGCGGATCTGGCGGCGGCGGGCACTCGTTCCCGGTGTAGTGCGCTCACAAGCTGGGGGAGCTCCGTGTGGCGGCGGCCGGCACGCGTCGATTCTGCCGGTGGTGGTTGGGGACGGTGGTGTGGATGCACTCCCTCCCGTGGCCTCCTTCGATTCGGTGGCGTCTCCCTGCTGCGGGCGTCGGGGTGGGCTGCTGTGTGCCGGCTAGATCTGGACGGCGGGGGTGGCCTCTGCGAGGCGCGCATGGTGGTGCTCGCCCTCCACCTCCACTGCGGCGTGTTCAGCTTGTGCTACTGCCTGCTGGCGTGCGGCAGGACTACGGTGGCCCGGATCTGGTCATGTGCGGTGGCAGCCTGTAGTGGCCCTTGCTCTGCGGTGGTGCAGTGAGCAGCAATTCGCGGTCTACTGGTGCTTCTCGAAGGTGGTCGGCTCACTTGGGTGAAAGCCTATGCTCCGGCCGGAGCCAGCAATGGTGACACCCACGGGTGCCGCTTACCTCCTTGGAGGCATCACTGTCATGGTGACTTTCCCTTCGAGGCACCTGGGGAAACCACTGTTCTTGGTCCGCCCAAAACGGTCGATGGTGGCGCGTTTTGCATCGCATTCCTTCTTGAAGGCGTCAACTTGGTGGATTCGTGTAGTGGCTGCTCACTGCAGGTTTGTTGGTGGTGGTGATGCGGCCGGTTGGGGGTCGACGGTGGCGTCCTCTTGGCTCAGCCACTCCTTGGAGTGGTTCCGATTCTTCCATCCGAAGCCGGGTTAGCGGGGTCTGGTCCTCTCTGGACCACGTCGTTCCTATAGGGCACCTCTTCCCTTTGCGGGGTGTTGTTGGGTGGCGACCAGACGGCCAACGTTCAAGGCTCACCTTGCTTGGCCAGATGAAGATGGACGATGAGACCCCGGGGGGAAACCCCTAGCGCAGGTCCTCCTAGTGCGAATGATAGCGGCGCAACTGGCGTCGTGACCCTTCTTGAAGGCATCATCTTGGGGTCTGCTTGGGTGACCCGCGGGTGGTGCTTGCTGCGGGATGTTGGTGGTGCTGGTGCGGCCGGATGGGTCGACGGTGGTATGTGTTCGTTTATGGTGGTGTTCTTAGGTGTCGTCCTTGTTGTTGTGCATGCTCAAGACATCCCATGGCTGCCGTTGAGGTGCGGCGAGCTTCGTGCTCTTGGCGTTGTCTCGGTTCATCTTTGCTTAATGATACTGCAAGATGCCTCCCCAACTTGCTAATCGTTCCCGAATTTTCGTGGCGGAGCTCCCAGTCAAGGTTCGTGCTTGTCACTCATTGATTGTGGATGCTTCTCTGTTGCGCCGTGGTATTGTGACCCCTTGACGACTCCCCTCATCTACTTGTACCTCTCGTGGTGTTGTCCTTGGTCTGCTAGTTAGGCGTGTCTTGTCTGGGGCGTCCTCTTTTTGTGCTTCTCTTCTTGTTTTACCCTCTTTTGTATGGTTTTTGGCTCGGTTTTCCTCATAAGCGGGGTCAACTTGTTCAGGTTTTCGATTCGGTTTTCCTTATAAGCTGGATTAATATCATGGCATTATAGCCTTTTGAAATATATTCAAGTGGCGAGCCTTCCACCCCCCCCCCCCCCCCCCCCCCCGACCATTTAAAAAAATAATCCAAAATGCAAAAGGCTCAGACTTATCAAGTTATCTGCATGACCACCAAGGACAAAAATGGTGGGAAAGATGTTGGAAAATTGGTGGTTCAGTCGGGGCAGAAACGTGTATGTTTTCACCGGGATTCACGATATACCGCTAGCATGAAAAAATCTCGAGGATACAGAATTAGAAAAAGTGTTGTGTGTTCATGCAACAAGCCACAGCTTCTTTGCAAGCCCTGCTCTCGTGTCATTGCCGTCTGCTCTCAGATTGGAGTTAGCGCTGCTACATACTTGTCCCCATATTACACCTTGTCCTATCTAGGCGATACCTGGAGTAGAAAATCTGTTGTATCTGAGACTTCATATGACTACAGGAAATTTGGCTCTGCGACAACTTGGATCCCAGACAAAAAGTTGGAGTGTGGCCTTCCTGTGTTTCTAACATCAGACTGCTTACAAACTGGCCCAAATGCCCAAATGAGGAAGATCAACAGTGAAGCGCTGAAAGTGCATCAATTACAAATAATCAAGAAGGAATAGACACTCAGAAGAACCTAGCCAAGCTTGAACTTTTGTTATCAGCGAACTTAGTCATATTTGTACCCTATTATGCAGTAGCTCCTCAGCTTAAGTTATCTTATGCAAACTTGAACATTTATTAGAATGTGTCCAAGTAAGTGAATTTCACAGTTTTTTCAGGCAATATGGTTAATAGCCCCGTGAGTGCCTGCAAATCAAACCGTTAATGTGCAATCCATTACCATGCTCCAACATTGAATCCTTGTGTCTTTCCAGTTAGTTATAATTTCTTCTTCTTTGTGGGGATAATTATTTACACCTTTTATGTTTCAGTTTCGTGCTTGTTTTATATTTGCTTCATACTAACATACACGCATTCCTAATAATTCAGAAGACATTCCTTATTAGCGGATGACTTCGTCTGGGATATCCGTCAGGGATGATCGTTGTCTCGTTGATGTTCTACGCTTATGAATTTCAATGATTTTTTCTAGCAAGAAGGCTGCCAAGATAATCACAAGAAAGGAAAAATATAGTACCATGATCTTTGTATCTCAATTCTCAAATAATTATATGAACTAATTCTGCAAAAAGTTGCCATGGAGTCTCTTACATGATGTTTTCAGTTTAAAGAAGCGGTTAGCGTTCACTGACAAACTCTTGTTCCCGGCGGTCAACATTTGCCTCTGTTTCTTCTGTCGACTGTCGCTGATGTGCTGCTAAGCTATGTGACGGTTGTTAGGATGTAAATACACTAGTGCAGACCACGATATCATCTGAATGTTGTTCAAACTTGGACGTAAATTATTGTGATATGAAACTGTAGTCCTTTTTTACACCGATGAATGTCTACAATAAGCAGAAAAATGTCCTTCCTTCTCTTATGTAGAATGTGAATGTTTACAGGTAATAAGGAAAAATAAACTGTAGTCCTTTTTTATAACTAGTAAATGCGCACGTGCAACGCACGTTAATATTTAGTCAATATATTAATTGCACGCGGATATTAGGTATGCTATTATTTGTGTGTTAATCATGTGATTAGTGTAATATTTGGTATGATATTAATTGCACGTTAAACACGTTAAACGATCGCCATTGGAGCAGTCTAGGTCGTTGGATTGACTTAGTTTGATGGTCGAGATCAGTTGGATCTGCCCCTTTGGGTCTTTTTATATTGGTATAGATAAACTGGGTTGTAAACGTCCTTCCTTTTTCATACTGATTGGATGTTTTCTTAAGCAGAATACATGAGAGAGTTATTGTCTGATGGGATGTTTTCTTAAGCAGAATACATCAGCGTAAACATTCATCCTTCCTTTTTACAGCGCTGTACCCTCTGATGTATAGGCAGAGCGGGGTAGCGACTGCTTCCTTTATTGTCTTTTGTTCTTTTATACTTTGGCTAACCCTGTAAATCCTTAATTGCAGATCACCAAAACTAGGGGCGCGTACTTTATCGAGTCAAGATCTAGGTTGCGATTGTTAACCCTGTAAATCATTAAAAGCAGAGCATAGTTGCAGATCATCAAAACTAGGGGCGCATGCTGCACAAACCCATGCTATCTCAAATAACAAGGGTGATCCTCATAGTAATCGGGGAGTCTGGAACGTCTAGGAAAATATCGTCACTAGTTCCCATTCATATTCACAGAGCCATGCAGAGGCCGGGTGTACACTCATTGTGCGTAGTATCTGCTTGATGGTACACCATAAATAAATTTATAAAAGTGTGCTTTATCAAGGAAAAAACGAGATCATGCGACGAACAGTCGTAAACTATAGATCATTATTGAACAACTGATTGGCATACTCTCCTTGAGTTCCGCATAAAACATAGTTGTAGTCTGGTTGTTTAAACTTTTGTGCTCACAGATTTTGACGTGCATCATGTGCATCGTTGTACAATAGAGTAACGGTGCAAACTAGATAAACCGCCACGAGTTTGCTGGCCACATGCTGATATTTTCCTTGTGCCTGCCAAATCCAACCTATTTGGGATAGTGTGTTGTTTATATTGTCTTTGCGCACAATCATAAGAAGATAATAATTGAGGGGAACTGTTTTGAGGAGTAGTGGAATACATTTCATGGTGGTTAGCTCTCTTGAGATATATGCCATGGACTGCCCCAAGTGATCTGGGCTTTATGATCGTAGGCCTTGGGCTGTGTGTGTTGGACCGAATGGACTAAAGCGACAGCGCTTATAAGGTGGAAGAAGCGTACAGGGAGGGGGATCGATGATGAACTGGCTGTAGCTGAAGCTACCTTCCCCTCCTCCTCTCCTCTTCCTCTGTTCTTCTTCCTCTTATATTCTCTTCAGATTTGTGCCCCTTTTGTATCCAAAGTATCATCTGAATCCCTGTGCGTGACGCCAGCGGCAAAGATCGTAACAATATATTCCCCATATGTTATCCCATCAGGAATCATTGAATTATGCGTTCTTATTCCACATGAACAACATTACAAGGTTGAAATTCTACAGAAACTGTCCATCGGGAAGTTATTTGTATCTGCATTGTGGTATTATTGTAATCTGTCAACTACAAATTTCAAGCACAAGTTTGCATGGCAGTAAGTGTCTTGACATCATAATATTCATACAATTTTGTTGTCTTTTTATACAAGGATATGGGGCATAAGAGAATATTAAAAACATTTGTTACGTGTTCTATCTTTCAAATACTATACACATCGACCATTTTACCTTTTTGAAATTTCTGCTTTTGAAGAAAAAAATTAAATATTCCCATTTATTGCAATGAAACTATTTTCAAGTATGAGATTGCATACCAAACTGAGGTCGCTGAGTTGGTGAAGTTCTTTGTGGCGGATCATGTCCACGTGGTTTCTTCAAGTCTAGACATGGCATGGGTACTCGTAATTTCCGGTGATTATTTTAGGATTTACGGTTTTATTCTTTCAGTGGTAAGCGACATTTCCATCGATGACAAGACACCTAGGTTGACTTCTTCAATCTTAAGACATGTCTTCTAATTCTAAATCTCTCGGAGCTGCTCATAGGGGTAGATTGTGTGTGCGTGCCTTATATGAATGTGTGTGTGTGTATGTTCATTTTTTTGAGCATTTGCGTATGTACTATGTTTCACAAAAAATGATGCTATCGTGTATGATTAATCAATGTTTGTTGTGTCAGCCAAAGTGCATCTGCGTCTGGGTACATATGATTTATTTGGATTACTCAATGGTCTAAACCATAAGGGGATTTATTAACAAGGATTGTCGAGCAGCGATGGTATGTACTTAATGTGGGTTTGAATAATTATTTTTTTGAAATGATAAACTGGAGCTCGGCACATGGTGCCGAAATCTAAGATGATTGTACTGGATTTCCCTGTTTCGGACAGGTGGTGGTGCAGAAGACGCTCGGTGTTCACAAGTGCAACCTAAACTCTTAACTGTACCGGTTGTTTTTTCTTAATCTTATTTCAATTATCACATTTAGTTTAGTATATATTTTTATTGTGCAAAATAACTATTTTACTAGATATAGGAGTATTAAACATGCAACTTATATTCATGTTTAAATCGTGAGCTAGAGAGTCGTTCATATCATATTAAGTCCGTGCAAACCAAACTCAGAAAATTAGTTCATAATTATTTCGTGGCAAGCCATACCGGCGTTACTAAATTCATTCATAAATAGCTTACGCAATCAAGCTATTTCAGCCGATTATTTGTGAAATTTTTAACCATCTATATCATAAACATATAAAGTACTCCCTCCGTCCTACAATATAAGATCGTTTTTGAAGATATGTTAGTTTGAAAAATGATCTTATATTATGGGACAGAGGGAGTACTACTTAGTAATACATGATAAATTAAAATAGACCTTCTATGCCTACTCGATGCTCTAGATAATTTCAAAAGCTACCAATAACAACAATAATAAACAGATATAATATGAAGACATATTTTATTGTGCATTCAACAATAGTAATTTTGTATTATAATTGTCGATAGTTTCTCTGCAAACTTGGTCAAACTTCGCATTGTTTGACTTGAGCCAAAAATTATAGGCCTTCTTTTTAGAGTGGGAGGGAGTAATCAAAGGTGCAAGTGTTACTATTAATTTTCCAATATCAGAAATTGAATTTTACTATATTTTTAAATTAGTTTGCCTCCTATAGAGAGGAAGAACTATTTCCTTTAGAAGACAATAATATAACTATACATATGAAAATAATAAAATAAATTAGATAAAAATATCAAAAGATTAAGCCCCATACCTAAGACAAACTATGTTTACAAAAGGATCATATTTGTGAATGTGATGATATTTGGTTACAATTTTCTTTAGAAAAAATAAATAATGTATCATAATGAGAAACCTTTTTAAAAAATCTAGCCTGCACATCGGGCAAGCCACTTTGCTAGTTTATAAAAAATCCTACCATCAATTGTAAAAGTGGACTGACGCAGCAACACACGCCATCACGAATCTAGTATAATATATACATCAGTAGTTCAACACTGAATTCCTAAATATAAGAACTTGTCGGCGATGCTACAGAAATCAGTGACCTCAGGATTGCATCTTCTGGGATGCAGCCATGGAGCGCAACCTAAAAGCAATCTCGATAAAGCTTGGGCGTACAGATGGTTCTTCCGCCCAGCACTGTTCCATCAGAGATCTCCACTCTGGGTCACATGAGTCAGGCACCGGCGGCCGCAGAGTTTTGTTTGCAATACCACCTGACAATAAAACAACAGTCTTACATCAAACATTGATGGCACATGCAATTTTTACGAGGGTACACATCATGGCTGATTTTTGTACCCACCAAGAACAGCACCATAATGTAAATCTGCATATGGTTCTTCTCCCGTGAGGATTTCCCATAGAACAATCCCAAAAGAGAAGACGTCGACCTGAGGGAAACATGTCAGACAATAATCCAATGTGCAAGTTATATGTGAACCGGACTAGATATGGCTATCTAAATGATACATACAGACACAGATGGATTAGCGGACCTTTTCAGAGACCAAGCTGTTACTCCCATCCAGAAGCTCTGGGGCCATCCATGCTAGCGTTCCCCGCATTTCACGACATTTTTTTGTACTAGCTAATTTTTTTTGAATTCGTGAATATTTTTCAAATTTGCTAATTTCTTTCTAATATGCTCAAGCAGGTATGCACTAGACACAAAATTGAAGCCGCACACTAGCTAGGTAGGGCGCTGTAGAGGCGCACAACTACATAGGTGGAAAATGCGTCGAACTGCCCCCGCGTCGTCCGGACCGGCGACACGGGAGGCGATCTGGATCAGGCTTCCTTGCAACCTCGATCTCCGATCTCTCTCCCTCGCCGCTGTCGGACGGCGCCGACGGGCAAAGCCCACGTGGCGGTGGCGGCGGGGCCTGGGGGTTCACCAGTGATGACTCGAAGTGAACAACAGCGACGGTGAAATTGCGGCGGCAGGGCATTGATCTGTGAGCAGAAGGCGGCTGCTCCCACTGCTAAAAAGCGGCTGTAGCAGCACAATACATGCAGCAGCAGTACGCCAGATGCATCAGAAACAACGGTATGTACTACTCGCCTTGATCTGGCCTGGAGCGGCTCGTGCTGCTTTGGGTACGGTGGCTATTTGGTCCAAGTCGTGTCTATGGTGCTGGTGGCGTCTGCAGACGACGGGCTTCTGTTGTGGCTGTACGCAGCGTGCCTAGCACCATGCTTACTGGAGGTCACACACAACCCTTCTTGGGTCCGTGAAGGCGCACGAAGGCTCCTAGATCCGGTCATGGCGCTGCTCCTAGATCCGGTCATGGCTCCACGCAGAAGGCTCCTTTATGGGTTTTGGTGGCTCTCACTCCAGCCAGTTTGCCTTTGGCAGTGAAATGCAATCTATGACGGCGACTTGACGCAGAGAAAATGGTTGTGCAGCGACGACGGTGAGATTTCTAGCCCAGCACATGTAGCTAATCGGATCGCGAAAAAGTGATGGCCATAACACATGTTGACTTTTATGTGACGCTTCTCAAGTAGCCGGTCTCGAGCTACAGAGTTAAAACCCTAGGTATGGCCTTAGTTGGTATATCTTACAATGGCAATGTTTTTGCGTCGTTACCTTGTTGAAGGCATTGCTCGGATGTGCTCAGATTTGT
This sequence comes from Thinopyrum elongatum, assembly GCA_011799875.1. Classification (NCBI taxonomy): domain Eukaryota; kingdom Viridiplantae; phylum Streptophyta; class Magnoliopsida; order Poales; family Poaceae; genus Thinopyrum; species Thinopyrum elongatum. The sequence continues at coordinate 655,049,984 of CM022303.1, read as the reverse complement.
TCCTCGGGGTGAAAACCTAGAAGTTGGCCTTTGATGGTCGAATCCGGTGACGGCGGCGTTTGGCGTCATTTTCTTCCTGAAGGTGTTACTGTTGAATAACCGATGTTGTTGTTGAAGAACTTCGTGGTGCTTGTGGTCTCAAGAGATTGTTGGTGCGGATATGGTCGTTGTAATGGTTTGTTAATCGCTGTTTTGATCGCTTCCTTTTTTTCCTCGCTAAGTCATATCTTTGGTCTTGTATGACTTTGCTCTTGCCGGTGTGTTTTTGTGTGTGTGTTTGTTATGCAGAGATCGGGTGTGTGTTTATTATGTTTGTATCCACTTGATGCTTCATTTCAAGTAAATAAAATCTACCGTCATTGAAAAGGTAGGGCTCTTTAGCACGTGCTAGGGCGCTGTCGCATACATGCAGGGGGTGGCAAGACTGGAGCTTCCTCTTTTCTTTTTACTTCCCGGCCGGCTACATCGATCTGCTTTGCAATGACGAGTATACTATCAGCCTTCAGGTAGAAAGGAAGAGAAAAAGAACACGACCGGCCAGCTAGTGTACTGTGCCGCCGTGTGCGTACATACTTTAGACGGGAAAATAATATATTTTCTTAAAGCAAAACAAACAAGGATAAACAAAGGGGCCAAAAACAGTTGTTTATGTAATTTTAGATGTGACATGTTTATGTCACATCTAGATGAGCCCTAAACACACTGAATTATTATTTTTGTCCATGTTAGGATGGAAAATTAGTAATCCAAATTGTAAGAAGTCAATCTATTTTTAGTTCCATACGATGTAAACCCATACTATAGCAAAGTGGCAAATGTAAGATGCATTTTTTGCCATGGCATTTTGTCTTTGTCATAATTAGGGTGGCAAAAATAGTTCTCCATTGAAAAAAATAAAAAGCTGTCATGGTGTACAAAAAAGTAGGGGCACATCAAGAATTGCCATGCAGGTAGAGAGAAAAAACACAATCATGTTTTGTCATGTGAGTGTTACAAAATTCACCATGTGGCATTACATTTTTTTATAAAATATGTGCTCGTGTACAAGAATAGAAAATGTTCCGAGGAAATTGCCATGCGAGTATTAACACAAATGTTTGTTAGAATATGTTTGCCATGGTTTTTCATAAATCAAAATGTTGTAAAGTTTGCATTTGTAAAGAAAAGAACATCATGACAAATTGTAAAATAGTTTGTTCAACTCACATTCCAATTTTTTTCGAAAGCATTATCTCTAAAAAACTCATGCAATTTTTTTATTATAAGGGTGTAAAATAGTCACATGGCAAAAAATATATTTTCCCGCCATTCCATTTTTTTATGCCTTGACATCTTTTTTTCTTAGATGGGAAATTTCCCACAGTATGCCATGGCATTTTTTTTATTTTTTTAGCTATTCAAGTTCATGCCTTTGATAGAGTGTCATGGGAAAATTGGGATTTTTGTTTCGGCCCAACTGCACGCTCGGATAGTTTTGTCGTCGAGGATAGGGCTTCGCGCTCAAATCACTAAGGAATGCTCTTTGCAAAGGACATTCCCACCTTACTAGGTTCCGACAAGTAGCGCACATGCGGTGTGCCACTTGTCGTAACCTGGGAATTACCTTCTTTCATGGATTCATATATTCAAAATGTTTTATCTTTTAAACTGTGCTTCCAAATCTCAAATCTTTTTCATCGTTGGATTTCTCGCGTCGAGATCTTCGAAACTATATCCTATGTTGATAAGTTTTGACGAACTTATTTTTTCACAAAAAACCTAACAAAAGAAAACCGGACACGGAAGCACGTCTTTTTCTTCATTTTTTCTCTTTCAGAAGAAGCACACCTCTCCCCGAAGAAAATATGTGCCTCTCGGGGAGGAAAAAAAGAAAATGTGATTTTCTTTCGAGAGGCACACGCGGAAGCAAATCTATGCCTCCACGAAAGTAAATCTGTGAATCTCATGGAAGAATTTTTTTTCTTTTCCAAGAGGGACAGCTGTGCCTCTCACAGAAGGAAAAAAACGCGTTTTTCCCTTTTCCGAGAGGCACAAATTTTTGCCTCCATGAGAAATAAATTTTGCCTCTCATGGTAGGAAAAAATGTGTTTTTTTCCTTTTTCTGAGAGGCACACATGTGCCTTTTATGGGAGCACATATGTGCCTCTCATAAGAAAAAAAAACATGTTTTTTCAAAATCTTTTGTCCAAAACCTAAGGAACACCGGGAAAAGCTGAAAAAATCATCTAAAAGCCGAAAACTTGTACAGAAAAATAAAAACTAAAATCCGAAGGGGGCTCCCAGCACACAACACACGGCGGCGGCTAAGAGCGCACCAAGTGGCATGCTCCTAGCCCATCAAAAGTGACATTTGCATGGGGCTCCCCAAGGAGTACTCCTTGATTAGCTCCCGATTCGCGCGGGCCGTTTTCTCATAGCAAACGATTCGTTTGATTTATCGAACCTGCTGGTGCAAACAGATCATTCTTTCCAGCCCCCTAGGAAATCTGACATTCCCAACATATCCTGTTCCATTTTCATTGGGTCGAGTCATAAGTGGTCGACATAGAAAAATGCTCTATGAAACAATTTATTTATTTATTAGAAAAATGCTCCATGAGACAACTCTCGTCTACCTTGGCATTCAAAACAAAGAATCTATAGACTACAGTGCAAGAACCGGTACGAGAAAGAGAAAGATCGGCGGGAGCCAAGCCCGCAACCTCAGTAAAGATACGGGGACTTTAGTCGATTTTTTTTTGCTGGTAGACTTTGGTCGATTTTGAATATATTGTTTTTTCTTTGAGAAAGTGCAATGTATTCAAACCATAGCCAGCTCATGCAGACAAAAACGTACACCGCTGCATTCCTCGCAAAATAAAAAAAACATACAACACTGCATCCTCCCAGCACTTTTGCACAAACCGCCCCAGAGAAAAGAAAATTTACAACGAGGCCCCTCTGTATTTTTGTTTGCCCAGGGCACCATCTTCGACCAGAGCCGCACGTCCGCTGTGCACCTCTACCCCCATCTCTGTTGCAGCGACAGTAGGAAGTTGAATGCCACGCGTCCAACCTGCATGCCATCCCCATCAGAGGATTTGAGAGCCGCGTGCGTACGTACCCGTGCCACAGGACGGGAGCTGAGATCCAGTTCCAGGACATCGGGGAGACAGAGAGAAGAAATAAAACGGACGAAGTAGAGGTCGATGAATAAATCACCGCCCCTCCTACGTGGGACAGCAGCTCAAAACTCATGTACACGTACGAGCGCCGCCAAGAGGCAGCCGAGCGGTCTCAAGGCACACGCCGGCATCATGAGGACTCGAGGAAGGGGGCCGAGGGATCCCCTTATTCCATCTCACGACAGCAGCATCCTCCCCTGGCCACCGCCGACTGTAAACCTTCTGCTATGATAGAATCTCTTGTTCACACCATTCTCGTTGAGCATTGCAGAACAACGAGCTGATCTATTCCTAATGCCTCTCAAAACTAATATATTTTTTATTGTGTGTGCCTTTACCAGAATAAAATCAGGCAAATCTTCATGACTCTTGAGGAGTACTATATCCACGCATGGTGGCCAACCCGCTTGAAATGGATGGCCGACATGTACCTTTCTTTAGTCCTCCTCTAGTTATCAGGTCATATAATAAACCACAGCGGATAGGAGATATTCTAGCTAGTTGATAACTATATACCATCTTATATCGAAGCTAACTTTTATAATAGATCTGATCCTTTTCGGAAAAAATATGCACATACGCCGGATGGGAGCTAGGAAGAAATAAAGACAATAGAACTCGTTATTAAGAAGGTAGATGGTACACTAGTAGAAAACAGGGCTTTGGTTCAGGCCGGGCCAGCCCATTAGTCCCGGTTCAGTCACGAAGCAGGACCCACGGGGGCATAGGTCCCGGTTCGTGAGGCCAGGGGGCCGGCCGGGCCTCGTGAGGCATTGGTCCCGGTTCGTCTGGCCCCTTTGGTCCCGGTTCCAGCCACGAACCGGGACTAATGGGTCTCGCTCCTGGCCCACAACCATTGGTCCCGGTTCGTGGCTGGAAACGGGACCAAAGGACCCCTTTGGTCCCGGTTCCAGCCACGAACCGGGACCAATGAGATGCCTATATAAACCCCCTCAGCCGCGAGCAGAGCAGTGGAGTGCTCTGTTTTTCGGGCCGGCCGTGGGAGAGCTTTGTGTTGCTCGAGCTCACCTTCTATGCACATGAAGTGTTCGATGAAATGCCGGAGCCACACTTAAGCTTTCTCCTCTCGAAGCTCCTTGTCCAAGCTTCATTTTCCTCGAGATTTGTCTAGGTTTGGCGGTCCGTCCTGTCCCGTCCTCGTCCTCACCGCCGTCGATCGCCCGCGCCGATCTCGTCGCCGGCACCACCGTGGTGAGCCTCTTGGTCTTATCTTCTTTGTAAAAGAAAAAAGTTCTTACTTGTATGATTAAGATAGATACTTGTGTAATTTTCTTACTTTTATTATTGTTTGTTATTATATAGTGCGATGGTTTTGGTATCCGCCTCTGTCGGCCCTCGTCATGTCTATGATTCGAATGTGGTATATATTATCTTTTATAACTATTTGGTTCATTTAGTGTTTATGACAATTATGCCGACCAACGTGACATAGATTTTTTTATCTAGGAGGTATGTGAACCGGAAATTCCAACCGACCCTATTGTCGAGAGGTTAAATTTAGTTGAAGAAGAAAACAATTACTTGAAGGAAAAATTAAAAAAAAATTGAGGAGGAGAAGATGATATTGGAGTTGCATGTTGCGGATGTCGTCGATGATCACAAGATCAAGATGGATAAAATGCGCTTGAAGATTAGAAAGATGGAAAATATGCCATTCATACCGAGGCTTGGTATCATTATGCCGTTGGATCTATTGTTACCTTAGTTGCGATTATGATCGCATTTGTTGTTGCGTTGAAATGTTTTACATAGTTTCAATGTATGGTTTAATTAGATGCTCTGGAGAGCTATATGTTGTTCAATGAGAACTATGTATGTAATTTGGTTTTAATGTGATGATGAATTTCTATTAATTAATTTGGTCACTTCTGTATTCATGATGTTCTGTAATGGTTTTTGACACACTTAATTATATATAATGCACGCAGATGAACCAGCAATGGATGTACGGTGACAGACGCACCTCCGAGTACATTAAGGGCATGCATAATTTTCTCGAAGTGGCTGAGGCAAACAAGTAGAATGGTTTTATGTGTAGTCCATGCCCTATATGTGGGAATACGAAGTCTTACTCTGACTCGAAAACCCTTCACACCCACCTGCTTTATAAGGGTTTCATGCCACACTATAATGTTTGGACCAAGCACGGAGAAAGAGGGGTTATGATGGAAGACAACGAAGAAGAAGAGGATGATGACAGCTATGTGCCCCCTGAATACGGTGATGCTGCAACGGGGGAAGCTGAAGATCAAGAGGAACCATATGATGTGCCCGATGATGATCTTCGCCAGGTCATTGTTGATGCAAAGAGACAATGCGAAAGTGAAAAGGAGAAGCTGAAGTTCGATCGCATGTTAGAGGATCACAAAAAAGGGTTGTACCCCAATTGCGAAGATGGCAACACAAAGCTCGGTACCACACTGGAGTTGCTGCAGTGGAAGGCAGAGAATGGTGTACCTGACAAAGGATTTGAGAAGCTACTGAAAATATTGAAGAAGAAGCTTCCAAAGGATAACGAATTGCCCGACAGTACGTATGCAGCAAAGAAGGTTGTATGCCCTCTAGGATTGGAGGTGCAGAAGATACATGCATGCCCTAATGACTGCATCCTCTACCGCGGTGCGTACGAGGATTTGAACGCATTCCCGGTATGCGGTGCATTGCGGTATAAGATCAGACGAGATGCCCCTAGTGATGTTGACGGCGAGCGCCCCAGGAAGAGGGTTCCTGCCAAGGTGATGTGGTATGCTCCTATAATACCACGGTTGAAACGTCTGTTCAAAAACAAAGAGCATGCCAAGTATATGCGATGGCACAGAGAGGACCGTAAGAAAGACGGGAAGTTGAGAGCACCCGCTGACGGGTCACAGTGGAGAAAAATCGAGAGAAAGTATTGGGATGACTTTGCAGGTGATGCAAGGAACGTATGGTTTGGTTTAAGCGCGGATGTCATTAATCCTTTTGGGGAGCAGAGCAGCAATCACAGCACCTGGCCCGTGACTCTATGTATCTATAACCTTCCTCTTTGGTTGTACATGAAGCGAAAGTTCAAAATGATGCCAGTTCTCATCCAAGGCCCTAAGCAACCGGGCAACGACATTGATGTGTACCTAAGGCCATTAGTTGAAGAACTTTTACAGCTGTGGAATGGAAACGGTGTACGTGTGTGGGATGAGCACAAACAGCAGGAATTTGACCTGCATGCGTTGCTGTTTGTAACCATCAATGATTGACCTGCTCTTAGTAACCTTTCAGGACAGACAAACAAGGGATACCACGCATGCACACACTGTTTAAATGACACCGAAAGTATATACCTGGACAAATGCAGGAAGAATGTGTACCTGGTGCATCGTCGATTTCTTCCGACCAACCATCAATGTCGAAAGAAAGGCAAGCATTTCAAAGGCGAGGCAGATCACCGGAAGAAGCCCGCCATCCGTACCGGTGATCACATACTTGTTATGGTCAATGATTTACAAGTAATCTTTGGAAAGGGTCCCGGCGGACTATCTGTTCCGAATGACGCTGAGGGACGCGCACCCATGTGGAAGAAGAAATCTATATTTTGGGACCTACCCTACTGGAAAGACCTAGAGGTCCGCTCTTCAATCGACGTGATGCATGTGACGAAGAATCTTTGCGTGACCTTGCTAGGCTTCTTGGGCGTGTATGGGAAGACAAAAGATACACCGGAGGCACGGGAGAACCAGCAACGTGTGCACGAAAAAGACGGCATGCCTCCAAAGCAGTATAAGGTCCTGCCAGCTACGCTCTTACCAAAGAAGAGAAGGAAATCTTCTTTGAATGCCTGCTCAGTATGAAGGTCCCGTCTGGCTTCTCGTCGAATATAAAGGGAATAATAAATATGGCAGAGAAAAAGTTCCAGAACCTAAAGTCTCATGACTGCCACGTGATTATGACGCAACTGCTTCCGGTTGCATTGAGGGGGCTTCTATCGGAAAACATTCGATTTGCCATTGTGAAGCTATGTTCATTCCTCAATGCAATCTCTCAGAAGTTGATCAATCCAAAAATCCTACAAAGGTTAAGGAGTGATGTGACGCAATGTCTTGTCAGTTTCGAGCTGGTGTTCCCACCATCCTTCTTCATTATCATGACGCACGTCCTAATTCATCTAGTCGACGAGATTGTCGTAATGGGCCCTGTATTTCTACACAATATGTTCCCCTTTGAGAGGTTCATGGGAGTCCTAAAGAAATATGTCCGTAACCGCGCTAGGCTAGAAGGAAGCATCTCCATGGGCCATCAAACAGAGGATGTCATTGGGTTTTGTGTTGACTTTATTCCTGACCTTAAGAAGATTGGTCTCCCGCAATCATGGTATGAGGGGAGACTGACTGGAAAAGGCACGCTAGGAGGGGACTCAATAATATGTAGGGACGGGCATTCTTGGTCTCAAGCACACTACACAGTTCTACAGAACTCTACCTTGGTGACCCCGCATGTCGATGAACACAAGAACATTCTGCGCTCCAAACATCCGGAGCAGTGTGACGGCTGGATTACATGTGAACACATCAGGACTTTCGGTAGTTGGTTGCAAACACGTCTCAGGGGTGACAACACTGTTTCTGATGAGCTGTACTCATTGGCCAGGGGACCATCTTCGACTGTATTGACTTACAAATGGTACGAGATAAATGGGAATACATTTTACACGATCGCCCAAGATCAAAAGAGCACCAACCAAAACAGCGGTGTCCGCTTTGATGCAGCAACCAAGAGGGGAAAGGACACATATTATGGTTACATAGTGGACATATGGGAACTTGACTACGGACATGATTTTAAGGTCCCTTTGTTTCAGTGCAAATGGGTCAATCTGTCAGGAGGAGGGGTACAGGTAGACCCACAGTACGGAATGACAACAGTGGATCTGAACAATCTTGGGTACACAAACGAACCATTCGTCCTAGCCAATGATGTGGCGCAGGTTTTCTATGTGAAGAACATGTCTACCAAACCGAGAAAAAGAAAAGATAAGGAAGCGAATACATCATACGATGAGCCAAAGCGCCACATAGTTCTTTCAGGAAAAAGAGACATCGTGGGATTGGAGGGCAATACAGACATGTCTGAAGATTATGAAAAGTTTCATGAAATTCCTCCCTTCAAAGTCAAGGCTGACCAAAGCACCCTGTTAAACGATGAAGATTATCAATGATTACGGCGCAATAAGCAAAGGACACAAGCGAAGAAAAAGTCAAGACTTTCTTTCCACAACTATTATGATGATGCCTTTGACCTAGAATATCACTATAGTTACATGTGAAGAAATGAAATGCCTTTTGTAACAGATGAGTTTCCGTATGAAACCCTGATATTTCGAAAGAGATTGTCCATTTTGTACACGAAGTGCATCCCGTTTTTGTCGTAACCCTCTCAACTTTTTACCACATGCTATGTGGGTGAAATGATGATACCATGCCAACTTTCAACCTTTTCAGAGTTCATTTGTAGTGCTTTTCAATTTCAGGGTCATATAGCTCAAAAAAATCAGTAAATGCATGAAAAATAACAAATGAAGTCAGAAAGGGTTGAAAATTGATGATGTGGCTTTAAATGGTGCATTTTGAACGCACAAAAAGTCTGGAGTTCAAATAAGTTCAAAAAAATGAAATCCCTTTGTAACAGATGAGTTTTCGTCCGAAAGCCTGATACTTCGAAAGAGATTGTCCATTTTGTACACGAAGTGCATCCAGTTTTTGTCGTAACCCTCTCAACTTTTTAGCACATGCTATGTAGATGAAATGATGATACCATGCCAACTTTCAACCTTTTCAGAGTTCATTTGTAGTGCTTTTCAATTTCAGGGTCATATAACTCAAAAAAATCAGTAAATGCATGAAAAATAACAAATGAAGTCAGAAAGGGTTGAAAATTGATGATGTGGCTTTGAATGGTGCATTTTGAACACACAAAAATTCTGGAGTTCAAATAAGTTCAAAAAAATGAAATCCCTTTGTAACAGATAAGTTTTCGTCCGAAACCCTGGTACTTCGAAAGAGATTGTCCATTTTGTACACGAAGTGCATCCAGTTTTTGCCGTAACCCTCTCAACTTTTTAGCACATGCTATGTAGGTGAAATGATGATACCATGCCAACTTTCAACCTTTTCAGAGTTCATTTGTAGTGCTTTTCAATTTCAGGGTCATATAGCTCAAAAAAATCAGTAAATGCATGAAAAATAACAAATGAAGTCAGAAAGGGTTGAAAATTGATGATGTGGCTTTGAATGGTGTATTTTGAACACACAAAAAGTCTGGAGTTCAAATAAGCTCAAAAAAATGAAATCCCTTTGTAACAGATGAGTTTTGAACACACAGATCTGTTTTTGATTAAAACAGACATTTCAAATAACCTAAAAATTACCAAATTGAATTTAATGATAAAACACAGTAATATTAAATAGCAGGAAAAACAATCACTCAAAAATCTATTTTTATAGTAAAGTTATTCACAAACTAGTGATTCACACAAATTATAAAAAATTCAAATTTAAACTATTCAAATTCGAAAACGAATGGCACTAACAGAAAGTTTATAATTTTTATTACCTAAAAGCAAAAAGAATCACTGAAAAACAGTAAGTATTTTGCTGTAAGTAGAAACAAAATAAAATAAATAAAGCAAAAAAGAAAACAAAAAAATTGAAAAAAAAATAAAAAAATACCACCTACTGGGCCACCACGGCCTGAATACGACTAGAAACCCAACCATGGGCCAGGGTTCAGGCCCGCAACAGGCCCAGTAGGCCCACAGGCAAGGAGTGACAGGTTAGGCCCGAAAGCCTGCAGTTGAGAGGAGCTCGAGAGGGTGGGCGCAACAGCGCTTATAAACCACTCTCGAGCTCTCTCAACTAGCGAGGTGGGACTAAACATCCCACCGCACCGCGCTAGTGCAAGGCCTTTGGTCCTGGTTGGTAGCACCAACCGGGACGAAAGGGGTGCATTGGTACCGGTTCGTGGCACCAACCGGGACTAATGCCCCCCTTTAGTCCCGGTTGGTTCCACCAACCGGGACCAAAGGTCTCTGTTTCCCGCCCTTTGGGCTGCTGAAAACTGACCTTTGGTCCCGGTTGGTGCCACGAACCGGGACCAATGCTTCGTCTATATAAGCAGCACTTGTCAAAATTTTCATCAGTCGTCTTCGATCCCTCCGACGATGCCGCCAGGCTGCCCCTCTGCCCCGCCGTCGCCATCGTCGCCCTGCCTCCGATGCCGTCGCCGCGCCGCACCTGCCTCCGATGCCGTCGCCGCGCCCCTGCCCCAAGCCCTCGTCGCCGCGCGCGCCACTGCCCCCGACGCCGTCACCGCGCCGCCCCTGCCCCGAGCCCTCCTCGTCGCCGCGTCGCCCCTGCCCTGAGCCCTCGTCGCCGCGCCGCCCCTGCCCCGCGCCGCCCCTGCCCCGCGCCGTCACCGCCCCCGCGCCGTCACCGCCCCGGTCCGCGCCGCCCTCGTATGCTTTTTTTGTTCATATATTTTTTTTTTGTTCATATGATGATTTTTTTCATATATGTATTAATTTTTTTATTTAGGTTGTTAGTAGATATCGATTTTTGGTTAGTGCATTTTAGGTTAGTTGATTTAGTGCATTTTAGGTTAGTTGTACTGTTAGTGCATTTTAGGTTAGTAGATTTCAGGTTAGTGGAGAGGAAAAAGGAAAATAAAGAAAAAGAAGAAAAGAGGAAGAAGGAAGAAGGAAGAAGAAGAAAAAGAAGGAGAGGAAAAAGGAAAATAAGAATAAGAAGAGGAAGAAGGAGAAGAAGAAGGAGAAGAAGAGGAGAGGAAGAAGAGGAGAGAAAAAATAAGAAGAGGAAGAAGAAGAAAAAAATAACTTTGTCGAGGAAGCCCTCTCGCTCGACCAACTCTCGAGGACACCCAAACCCTAGAAAAAAAAGTTGTCGATCTCCTACCCCCTCCCGCCCCTACCCGACAAACTCTCTCGAGATTTATAAAAGTTTAGCAATCACTTAGAAAATTTTTTGTTCATAGCATTTTTTTGTTCATATATGTATTTTTTTTGTTCATATGTGTATTAATTTTTTTGTTCATATATGTATTTTTTTAAATAGCATTTTTTTCCATGTATATATGTATGTGGCTATGTATGTATAGATGGATATCATTTTTGTCCATGTATGTATGTCGTTGTCGATATACCCCCTCCCCGATAACTTCGACATGAGGGGGGGGTCGATATACCCCCTCCCCGATAACATTTTTTTCTAAGTTACTAAGGTAAAATGTTCACCCCCCTCTCGATATACCGGGCGACCAACTCTCGAGGCCACCCAAACCCTAGAAAAAAAGCGTTGTCGATCTCCTACCCCCTCCCGCCCCTACCCGACAAACTCTCGAGGCGACCCAAACCACTAGAAGAAAACTCCGGTAACTTCTACATGAGGGGGGACGTCGATCAACCCCCTCTCGCCTGAACAAGTCTATGTATCATTTTATATCGTGGTGGACATATATCAAAGTTTGATCATATGTCAAAGTTTGAATTTTGACATATGCAACTTTTGATCAACCCCCTCTCGCCCGACCAAACCCTAGAAGCGTCGAGGCCACCCCAAACCCTAGAAGCGTTACCGAGGCCACCCCAAACCCTAGAAGCGCCGAGGCCACCCAAATTTACCAAGTTAAAAGTGCGTTGTCGAGGCCACCCCAAACCCTAGAAGCGTTGTCGAGGCCACCCCAAACCGTAGAAGCGTCGAGGCCACTAATTAATATTCCTTGTTGTGATTAGCTAGCTAGCTAGGTCTATGTTTGCCACTAATATATCCATCTCTCATGTTTGTATATTAATTGCCATGTTGTAATATTTGCAGAAACTATGGATCAAAGAGACTTAGAACAAGAAGAGTTGTCGGGGGACATAATCCGTGACGGACGTGATGTCTTGTCGTTTCTCAACGACACCGATGGTCTGGAAGGAGAGGATGAAGGCTCCGGTGATCAAACAATGGAGGAGGAAAGACATGATCATGATGTCTCCGGTGACCGAATGCCGCTGGAAGAAGGAGACCGCGATGACGGCTCCGGTGACCGAACGGAGGAGGGAGCTGTTGCAAAGTCCGGCGAGGTATATATATTAATTAAGCCTATGCTGACTAGCTAATTGATGCATTAATTGTTTTAGTATCTACATATATTAACTCTTCTTTCTTCTTTTATAGCCCTCCGGATCGAGCCAAACTTCGGTAACGAGACGAGGCCCGAAGAAAAGGTTGCGCCAGGATGAAAGGTTCACTATCACAGCAATCGCGGACGATGGCCAACCGATTGAACCTAGGCGGACCAAGGAAGCATTTTCTGCTCAGTGCGGAGCTATTGTTAGGGACAGTATCCCGATCAGCATCCAGCTATGGAATAAGCCTAAGAACGAAGACCCTCAAGTTTCTTATGTCACCGATAGACAAAAAGATGATCTTTGGACCTCGCTGAAGGCAAATTTCACCCTACCGCCAGAGGAGGATCCGAATAAGCCTGTTATAGAGCCACTGGTCAAGGCGTGTGCTCTTAAGAAGATGGCAGATCTATTCAGGAGGTGGAAGAATGAGTTGAAATCAACGTTTGTCGACAAAGGGAAGACTCCAGAATTCACCGGCCGATTTGAGAAGATAAGAGATCACTGGCCCGCATTTGTGGCCTACAAGGCATCGGACAAGAGTAAGAAAATGTCAGAGATAAACAAGATAAATGCTGCAAAGAAGCTGTATCACCATCGCACGGGGTCAGGCGGCTACCTCCAAGCCCGGCCGTTGTGGGACAAAGCTGAGAATGACCTGATTGCTAAAGGGGTCGAACCAGAGACATTGAACTGGCCAGACCGTTCAAGGACTTGGTTCTTCGGGGTTGGGGGAACTTTGGACCCTGAAACAGGGAAGTGCCGTTGGACGGACGAGCAATTTGCAATACCCGTCAAGAAGCTTCAGAAGTATATCGCCGCAGCGCAGGCAGGGACGTTCATTCCCGACAGAGAGAAGGACGAGCTGACTGAGGCCCTCGGGAATCCTGCGCACCCTGGATGAACAGGAGGCACGCCAGGCTCCGTTGCGTGAAAGGTTGCGTTTCCCAGCGCAGGCGGTTACAAAACCCGGGAGAGGAAGAGGAAACAAGAGCTGAGCGAAATGCAGAATCTCAATGCAAGAGTACTAAAGCTAGAGGAACAAGTTGAGAGCCAGCGAGCTGCCGACCAACCATCTCAGCGGCACGAATCTACCCCAGAAGCTACCCCGCCATCTCAGCGGAGAAGCAGCGTGGCTTCCACGGAGCTCCTTCAGCAGCCTGACTTCACGGCTCCTAGCTACCCCGTGGATGCTATCACGGAGGCTCAACATTTCCAGCTTATGACAAAATGTCGGAACCTCACCTTGAAGGCGGCTGTCGGCTCTGTTGCACCTCCTCAACCTGACGGAACTTTTCACTGCTGTCCGATTCCACATGGCTATGCTGTTGTGACGGTGGATGAAGTAATGGAGGGATTTGACGAGCTCGAGCTTGACCACCCTACAGGTGAAGGGGAGACTCAGCTGGTTTATGCTCTGAGGACTACATGTCTATGGCGGAAGGAGTACATCAAGCTTCCGAACTGGACGCCTCCGCCTCCTCCTCCTCCTCTGGCGAGTCAGAGCACTCCTCCTCCTCCTCCGGCGCGTGAGGGCACTCCTTCTCCGCCTCCTCCGGCGCGTGAGGGCACTCCGCCCCCTCCTCCGCCTCCTCCGGCGTGTTGGAGCACTCCGCCTCCTCTTCCGCCTCGTCAGCAACGGCGAAAGAGAGCCGCCGCCGCTCCGGCGGCTAGCAGTACAAGCAGAGGCGGGAAGCAATTCAGATGCGGTCCATCTCTCAAGCCTCTGGAAAAGTTACCATATGAGAGGACCGACGAGGAAACCGCGAAAATCAGTGCTGCCGAAGTGCATGAACATTTTGCACGGAAACCTCCACCTCCGAAGGAGACGATAGATCCGGTGAAACGGAAGCGCACTATCGATGCCCTGAAACGACCACCACCGTCTCCGCCGCAATCCAACTATGAGCGCATTATTGAAAGGACATATAAGGAAGCGGAGCGGTCAGGAAGTACTTGCATGCATGCAAGGTTAGCAAAACGAAGAAGTGGGAAAAAAATCCCCAGCTCGGCGAACAGGCAAACCAATCGTGCCCCCTGCTCAAGGTGTCTAGCGATATCGTTGCTAATCAGCCGGGGATGGTGCCCGGTACCAATCCTGCTGATTACCTGAGCAATGATGTAGAGTTTAAAATAATGGAGGTGGATGAATTCAGATACCAGTACGAGCAGCCTCTCGTCAAACCTGATCATCCTCCTCTAACAACGATGATGCGAAGATTACATGAATGGTACATGAAAACCTGCAGCGAGTCTGGGAAGGATACTTTGACGCTGAGAATTAAAGAGGAGCACGACCTCGTTGGAATGGATCAGTTGTCTGCTGAATTTGACGAGTTATTCCAATTATACAATCAAAAGGCCCTCGACAAAACAATCGTAACTTGCTACTGTCTGTAAGTACTACTTCTGTAATTAAGTCTCTATATATAGCTCAGCTCTTTCATTGCATGTATATATAATTATTCTCACTATATTATGTAGACTGAAGATCGTCGAATGCAGAAAAGCACAAATCTAAGACATTGGGTTCATTAACCCAAATATCATACATGAATGGACGGTTCAAAAGAATGTCACAGAAACCGAGGACAACTTGTTACAATCGTTGCTTAAAAATCAAAACAAAGAGAAAATACTCTTTCCTTACAACTTCAAGTGAGTGTTACTGTCTTGTGCATATTCGGTTTCCCTTATTACTCGAGGTTATAGTAATGTAATTGATGAGTTATGCATGCGTGCGCAGCTTCCACTTTATTCTGCTAGAGATTAAGCTTGAGCGGGGAGTAGTAACCGTCTTAGACTCGAGACGAAAAGATCCCCAGGAGTATGCGGACATGACTGAAATACTCCAGAAGTAAGTTCAATCGATCATTATCGCACCATATCGGCAACTTTGTTCATTTCCTGATATCAAGTAATTATTTTCTTTGTCTGGCAGGGTTTGGAAAGAGTTCACCGGAATTGTTCCGGCACTGCCGAGGGTGCTGCGATTTACACACCCAAAAGTAAGTACTACTAGCTAGTTCTGCGCATCTCCCATTGATTCTAGTTTCATCAATACCATTTATAATGCTTGATTATCAGTTTGATTGAACTCTATTTCTCGTAAAGTGCTTGTGGCAGGAAACCGGGAATGATTTTTGTGGATACTACATTTGCGAGTTCATCTACAACGCGACGACCTCTAAGCGGGGCTACTCTGAAAAATAATATGAAGTGCGTAAGCAATAATATTTACAATTTTATTTTATTACCATCATTTGTGTTGAGTTTCATTCATATATATGTATTGACCCCCTTCTTCCAATTAGATGTGGCAGATGCGGGATGAACTCCTACCACATGATCGCATACGAGCAATTCAAGAGGAATTGGTGGGTTTCTTTCTTGACCACGTCATAAATCCAACCGAAGAATACCATGTGGAACTTGACATTAGATGTTAGGGATTGTAAGAGATCTTATATTGTATATATGTAGCTAGTAGCGTCGGATAGATATACGATAACTTGTTGTTCGACCAATCTCTCGGAGAAAGAGAGGTCGATCACTTCTCTCTGTATATGTTGATGACGATCTTGTGTACTTAATGGTTCCTTCATCTGCTTACTAGCTAGCGTGTCGAGTTCTCTCTATACGTATAGTAACTAGCGTCGACCAACCACGAAGAAAGAGAGGACACTTCTCTCTATTAGCTAGCTAACACAATATGAAACCCCTAAATTAACCCTCCAAAACCCCCAAACCCCCCCCCCCCCCCCCCCGCTTTAAAAAAAACAAAAACACCAGCTCCTGAGCTGCTGACGCGTGGATGCTTTTTGGTCCCGGTTGGTGTTACCAACCGGAACTAAAGGCCCTCCTGCCCGGGCTCCCCGCGGCGGCCACGTGGAGCACCTTCTGTCCCAGTTCGTAAGCGAACCGGGACTAAAGGTTTTGGGCTTTAGTCCCGGTTCCAGAACCGGGACGAATGGGCCTCTGGAACCGGGACAAATGGGCCTTTTTCTACTAGTGGTATGTACCAATGAAGATGAGTCATGACTTGCTGTACCTTTGTCTTTCAAATAAGTCTTAAAGGATTTCAGTCAAAATACACATCCATTGTAGGAAAGGGATCTTCCTACACTTGTCTCGATATTAGTATAAAAGACAAAGTATACGAGAAACTTATTCCATTTCGCCAAAGCAGGTTGTCTCAAGATCTTTCAGAAATCAATATATCACTTCACATTACACATTGCAACCCCACCACCCACCTCAGAAACACACTCGATGAACAATCAAAAATCTTGTTACTAAAAAGAATTTAACAAGAAAAATCAAGGAAAAGTTCTGGTTGTACCCCCATACCATTGTACCATCTATCTTGGCCATTCAATTTTTGCATTAAAAGTTCGTGTTGGCAAATTTCTCATTTTTGTTTCTCCCAAATAAAAGAACATTTGAACTCGAAAATTACACAAGTACGATTATGTGCAGAAATTTTTAGGATGTTTTGGCGCAACATTGTTTTAAAATGGTACAACTCATTCAGAATTTGAATTTTGACAAATTTATGGTTCACCAAAAAATCAAAAACATTTTGTACAAAGAGTGGCACTTGTGTGGAATTGACCTGCAAAGTTTCAAGGTCAAATAGTCTCTTGTTTGGAAGAAACAAAAAAAAGAATTTTCTATATAAAAATAGCATGAATGATGACGAAAACTGAATGGTGTCGATAGTGGGTACACTGGTATAATGGTACAACAAACCTACACTCAATCAATCTAACTACCAACGATGAGCTGTCCAGGAAAGAAATGAAACCATGTCCAAAATAAATAGGCAGCACTTGGCAATTCACCTTATGAAGGTAGACCGCTATGATTATGGTGAACACAACGAAAAACAGTAGCATGAAGTCATATTGTTTTGCACTGAGCCACATGAATAGATAGTAACGGCCAGTGATGAAGGAAAAATATAAGTTTACTAAAAATGATTCACCAAATTAATTAAGTTATGAGTTTTTGGAATTTTTAACTCATATTAACCTTTTTTGATCAGCCCTAAAAAGATAAAGCACTGATAAAATCAAACTTTTTGCTCGACTAAGAGAAAAATATAAGCTTCCAGACCATACCACCATTTTAGTCAATATTAGCGATTCAGCAGAGAACAAGCAAGCGAAATGGATTATAGAGAGAACACATCAGTTAGTGATTAACAAGGAAAACCGGAAGGTTATACGGTACCGAACAAGTAGCAGTTTGAAAATTGTATACCCACTCTGGCCTTAATACAATCTACAAAGGAGAGATATCGATCAACAATCCAGCATTCGAAGTCTCGGACAGAGCAACATGGTACCGACGGTTTTATGTTCTTTTTCATGTCCAAATATTACAGAAACTGTGAACCCCTGATTGGGAACTAGTAGTGTGAAGGCCCAAATCTAAATGGGGCCTAGTGGTTCTAAACTTAGAAATTCGTAACAGCCTTTTGCTCAAAAACATCCACAAATTGTTGAACATGTATGGAATTCCATGGGTAAAGTTAGTTTGGGAAGTTTATTATTAGAATGATCTCCCTCCTAATCAAAATGCATGTTCCTCCTTTTGGTGGAAATACGGTCTCAAATTGCTAGATGGTTACAACATGAGAGTGGTCTGCCTTTCAATGTTACGGTCGCAACACTCTCTCAAAGTGGTCTCGAATTGCTAGAAAACCTGTTCCCAAGCAATTTGAGGCCGTATTTCACCAAAAGAGGGAAGGTGTGGCCAATTTACGGAGACTGGTCTGCCATTCCATGTTCCTCAGGTCTTCTCTAGAAGTGCAGTCCTCCTTTGGAAGGATCCATGGAAAGGCAGACCATTTTCTGAAACTTGGCCGCACCTTAACTCTTTTGCTCATAATCAAGAGTCCGCTGTTGAGCTGATACTGAGTTTAGTTGACAATCAGAAGTGATTCCACCTGCCCCTTTCTGAAGAAGCTTTTGACCAATACCAAGAGTTGTTGCTTCCAACCAAAACATTTGAAGCTTCTGAAGACAATGAGCATTTAGAGGCACTAGTATAAATTTCTCTTTTGGTTTGTTCCCGTGAGGTCCCTTAAGCTATAAGATGGGTGTGGAAAAGAGAAAATAGGATTAACACTACAGAACGTCTGCTATGGAAACAATTTAATTTTGAGGATTACAATTGTCCTACGTGTGGCATACGAGCTTTAGAGACCGGAGATCATCTGTTTTGTCAATGACAGTTTGCTGCTCTTTGTTGGAACTATTTATGTCCAGGTTGGAATCCTCCTCTTGGGAAAATTGAGGGAATTATTGAGAATTTTAGATACAAACTTAAAGTGCCTTTCTCCCTTGAAGTTTTCATACTCATATGTTGGGCCATCCGGACGACCTGGAATGAACATATCTGTCAGAATATTCAGACAAATATTTATAGGCACAAAAGAAAGTTCAAGGAAGAGATTAACTTGTTAATTCGCATAGAAAATAGGAAGAGCTATCCCCAATTTTCCGCTTGAGCGTGTGCATTCCACTAACTCGATCGGTGGACTGTTTTGTATTTTTCTTCTGGCTTGTATAATCATGTGCTTTCTTTAAACAAAAATCATAATAAAGTATACGTAGTAGGAGAAATCCTAGTATTTTCTGTCAAATAATAAATATTACAGTCACTCCTAGCTGAGGAAGTGACATAAAGCTCCCCGAGATAAATCTGCCTGTCATTACCACAAAGATCCGGTGATGGGCTCGGTGGGGTAGAAAGCAGTCTTGTTGACGGAACCGTTCTGCCCAGGAAGCTTCTACAGGATCCGCCTTGATGTCGTGTCCCAGATGTAGACCATGCGATCAACACTCCCAACATCGACCTTGCGATTGTAGGATGACCAGCTACACTTCAACAGGGTCTTCTCAAAGTTGTATTGATGCCCTGTACGGGTCTTGGTGGTGCAGTTGCACTGAGTTAGCATCAAACAAATATTTTCATAATTGGTAGCTAATATTTTGTGCTTCCCTCTACTGCTCCAATAAGCCAAAAATTAGCATCAAACAAATCAGGCACGTAGCTTATCTACACATAGGGACCCTAGTCGCCCTTGACTCTAGAACCTCTTGTCCGCACGATTCTCGTTGAGCACCGCAGCATTTGTTAGGGCTGAACCTACGCTCCGTACTAACTCAGCCTGTTCTCTCCGCTATCACCCGTGCAGGACGTTGACTCTAGCCTCTCTTCTGCCTTACTGTTTCTCACGAGTCACGACCTAGACCACAACATCATAGCATCACACCTTGCACGCTGGATCCCACGACAGCCAAGTACCTTGCCTCTCCTTTGCGTGCACAGCTGAAGCTTCACCGGCTAACTAATGTCCTAGACCTCATGAACTAATGTAGAATGAAAACAAAATAATATGCAGATACATGATCAAGATTAAACCTAACAGGCATCGCCGAGTAATGGTGCAAGGTAGATGCATGACATTATATTCCTAATTCCTCCCAAATCTAACATATTTGTGACATTGCCACTACTACAAATCGGCATAGCAGTGACCTCGCATTACTGATTAGCCATGGGCCATGCGTCAGTGATGAACATCATCGCTGACCCGACTTCTTTGGCACGTCAGGGATGAGGTATTTTGGGCTTAGTTGGATGCTTATCACAGACGGGTCAGAAAATGACTGGTCAGTGATCGTGTGTTTCGATGGCCAAAATGGGCGGATATTTATCACTGACGGGCTGCCTTGTTTGACCCGTCTGAGTTGTGCTCGCAAAACTAACGCTTTCGTTTTCATGCCGGTCAAAGTTGTGATGTGCGCATTTTTATCTTGTGCACGCGCCCCATTCCCTAACTCCCACTGCCACCACCCAGCTCCCCTACTGTTACCTTTCACTATGTTTGGCCGTTGATCCGCCACCGAGCATCGGGGGGGGGGGGGGGGGGGGGGGGGGGGCAGATTAAAAAATATGTAGATCGTGCGCTAAATAAGAGAAAGCAAACTGGCACTTGTCACAAAAATAACTTTTTTTCCATCCATACCATCTAACCTTTGGTTGAGTATCCTTTGTCAAGATCATGCCATGGTTCAGATACCACATGATGGCCTTTATCTTTAAGGGTTCTTTCATCTTCCAGATATACTTCATTCAGAAAGTATCCCCAGAGTTTGTAAGATCGACATGCTTTGATTTGATGGAGAACACCAGAAGAGTGCAAATACCAGGAAATATATCAAGTTCCTATGAGAAGTTGATTGACACCAACCACTAAACCAGAAGTAGCCACACAATTCACTTATGCCCAATCAGAGGCCGACGGTGAAACTGAATATCCAGCGGACTTGCCTCTAATACAGAAGTAACTGTAACCTCTTTTCGTAGCATAATATGGTGTAGGCTTGGGTACTTTTAACGCTAGTGGTGTGTCTTCAAGCCAAGGATCAAAATGCTTCACACGGGTCACCAAATATATAATATATTTTGAATAATTAATTTGTTAATTTTCGTCTCAAATAATAGGCGCTTGGATATGAATGCTCTTAGTAGTTTCTACAGTTTTTGGGTTCCATGAGAAGTGCACGCGTGTAATCTCTTCATTGGTGCTCTTTGGATGGTTCTGGATGTAGAGGTATTGACATAGTTTTGTTGTTCTGTGGTTGGTGCCGGTGGCGGCTCACGCTCCGTCGAGAGGCTTCAGGTGCTATGGCGTCTGCACTTTGGTCAATTTTTCGCATACTACTATGGTTGCATGAACCGTCACGAGAAGAACATCATCAGGAGCAATTGATTAAAAAAATCAAGGGTTGGTGAAATGCAGCGACACCGACAGATGAGATTGTTAGTGTACTATACTTCTTGAGACTAACATAGGCAACTATTGGCCAAGGAAGCATAAGCAACTAAAACTAGACATCCTTCTACTTTCGTCTACTTTCACAAACAACCTTTTTGAAAGAGTCGTTTAACAAACATAAAAAGAAGCTGACAGCTCATGCCACCGGTTGACTCCAAACTTTGTTGAACTGAATCAATAGAGAAAAAGCAAGTTAAGAAGTTTTTCAAAAGATCACACCCAGTTAGTGATTAACATGGAAGTGACAGAACAGTCACAAATTTAATGAAGGAAACTACTTGAAGGTAGGGATGGCGGAGCTTGACAAAAATGCATGGGGGTGCCAAAAAAAATTTTAACCGCAATAAACTAGAACTTGTAGCCTTAAGACAAAATTATATTCCTATTACTTTTTTTTGCGAGGAATATTCCTATTACCTATATTGGTTGCAAAAGTATGGGACGGAGGGAGTACATGTATACTAAAAAAAAGAACTAGACCAAAACATACATCCTGTCTATTTGGATGCATATACTGCTGAGCCTT
Source organism: Thinopyrum elongatum (assembly GCA_011799875.1). Lineage (NCBI taxonomy): Eukaryota > Viridiplantae > Streptophyta > Magnoliopsida > Poales > Poaceae > Thinopyrum > Thinopyrum elongatum. The sequence goes on along the minus strand of CM022303.1, from coordinate 655,028,262 downwards.
CAAACCTCAACGAGTCATTACCAAACCATGCAGGTTCTACAGATCAGCTTTTCGTTCTCTTTTCTAGACCTAATTCAAGTAACTAGTTGAACAAATTTGTGCTGCCAACAACAAAAAGAACTAGACGAGCAATGGCCGGTCGGCCGGCCACCCGTTCATGCAGATGCAGGCAACAACATCGGCGGCAACGGATTAGTCGCAAAGAGCCGGAGCTCGGCCGCGTCCTTGTTCCTCCCTACACAACGCTGTCGCCGGCTACGCGCGTGGCCCAGAATTGGAGCTCTTCGCGAATCAGCGTTGGCCTGTGTATCGAGCAGCCATGCGCCTGAGTAGCAATGCCGGAGGACATGAAGCAGCAGCCGAGCAGTGTATGCGTGAAGCTGAAGATGATGGGCATATGCATGCGTGCAAACAAGGGATTAAGGCATACTAGTACCTCATAAATATTAAATCTCGTTTGGGCTGGGGGGCCACGGCCCCCTCAGACTTCTACATAGCTCCGCCGGTGCTAGGGAACAAGGAGCAGTTTGATGATCACAAAAGTTCCAGTCGGTAGTCAGTGCAAAATAAGGCATTTTGGCCTTCCCAGACCGATTGTCCGTGCATCCTCGCTTACTCTATCACCAGATCCTCCACAACAGCCGCTTCCTTCTCGGTCGTCTCCATGTTGACCGCCAAGCGCTTCAACATCCTAACAAGGATGATGGGCACGATCAGCATCGAATCGGGATCCAACTCGTCCATCTTCATGGTCAACACTTTGGCATCCTCCGAAGTGGAGGCTAGCTCAACTCTCCTCTTTTCGAGGTTGATCTTCTTATTGAGCGCCACCATGAAGATGTCAAACTTCTCCGCCTTCTTTTCCTCCTTCATGTCATAGCGCTTGACACATGCCTATTCCATCTTCGCCAAAATATCCTCGAACCTCTATGTCATCTTGGTCATTGCCCCTTCTCGCTTCTCCTTCTCCTCGTCCCTCTTCTTACCCCCGGAACCCCCTCCTAACATTCTTGGACGGCTCTTTTATTGCGTTAATTGGATCACCCGCTTCATCCTCATTGGCAATGCCGGTGGTCTTGAAGGATTGGCAATGGATCGTTGCCACTTGGGTTGCCCATTCAAGTTCAACCAACAATGCATGAGGGCGAAGCTCTTCTTCTCCAACTTCAAATACAATGTGCACGCATGGGAGGGCTAGCAAAAAAAGACATTGTCAAAAAGATGCATATCCGGACAAAAGAATAACACATAGAGCATATTCGGCCACATGATGATCAACACATAGAACAACTTACTTGCTTGGAGATTTGCGCACCACTTGGCCACCGTTTTATGAGTGTATTGAGATGGCTGCAATACTTTCTCACAGATTCTTGGAAGGTGTACCATCTATGGTTGAGTGACTTAGGCCCACAATCTCGGATGACTTCCTTGTGGTAGGGCTCGAAATTCTTGTGCTCGTTGAAACAAAAATCAATATTGAACCAAAATCTTGCGCCCTTTTGCTCAGTGCCTTGGAACGGATCAATGCTAGTGGCCAATAACACATAGAACAACAATTTTTCATCCCTCATGTTGAAACTTTCTCTTCTACCCATTTTATTTGGATCGGTCGGCCAATCATCTGGATCAAGACCTTGTCGGCACACGTCCCTGGCAGCCCGGTGTACGAGTCCGACTGCTGGGTGTACGCCTCCGTCTGGGAGTCATCCACATGTCCGTCTGTGAAGCCGCCTCCACCTCCGTCGTGGATCATCTCCATCATCTCCCTGTCTACATCACCATACGCTATCGCGCCCGGTTGAGACAAATCGCTGAAGAGAGAGTGGGCACCAAGCTGATCCACGCCCAACATCCACGACCGGACAAGCTGCGGCGATTGTGAGCCGGCAGAGTGGAGCTATACCATGTTGAGGTCGATGCAATACGACACGTACTCGGCTACGACGACAGGTGATTATTGCTGACGACTGACTTGGTTGGTGGCGTAGTAGTAGTGAGGCTGAAACTGCTCCGGCTAGGGTGGCGTGTGCATGGAAGGCGGCTCCGCCGCCCCTCCCCACGTCCCCACCCTGCTAGGCGCCTTTTTCTTTTCCTTACCAGGGTTGTAATCTCCGTAATTTTCCTTCCCTTTCATAATTTTCTTTTTTCCTTTTGTAATTTTGAGCAAGCTTTGTACTTTTCTTCTTACCAGGGTTTTTCTCCAAGGGGAGTTTTACATGAAAGGTTTTTACGAGGCAAATACTAATAAAGCTCAATATTTGTCCATATGACATTAATCTTTTTGGTATTTATTCCTTAATTTCTTCAGATTTTTACGTATTTTTCCTTCATTTTTTTTTTCTTTAAAAAACAAAAGGGCCAGAAGGATGAAACGACCCACAAGGCCGAAAAACAATGTCGTGCCGAACCAGGGAGCTCCTAGCTGGCGCATGCCTGATGCGTCGGCTAGGAGTTCTGGCGCCCACTTGTGCAGCAATGGGCCGACCCATTTCACCACTGGCGATACCGTCCGTCACCAGGGCGCATTTGGTTCATCGGTCAACGGCTAAACAATTGACAGGTCACCAATTCAATTTTGAAAAACAATATGACTTTTTAAATCGGAAAATTCAAAAAATATTGGTGATTTAAAAAATGTTCACGGGTTTTGAAGTTTTTTTCACAAACTACAAAAAGTTCACGAAATTGTAAAAAGTTCATTAGTTTAGAAAGGAGTTCATTAATTTCGAAAAAGTTCATTGAATTACAAAAATGTTTTGAAACTTTTAAACTTCATCAATTTTGAAAAAAAACATTGATGTTGAAAAAAATATCAAATTTGAAAAAAAAAAGTTTGTCGAATTTGAAAAAAAAAAGTTCGTGCATTTTAAAAAATAAATAAATTAATAATGATAAAAAAAAGGAAAATACTTAAAGATGAAAAGAGGAAAATGGATATAAGCACTCCTTCCGCTTGCGGCCGATCGGTCCATTTATTCGCACCACTGTTTTCTCCCCCCGACGCCCTTTGGTCCTCCCGTTTTCTCAATACTTCAAAAAAATTTTGTTTTGTCAAAAACTGTGGTATCTTCTGCCTACATGCTAAAATAGCTGTAGTTTACATATTACATATACGGTTTTTTGCAATACATTGCTACCAAACATAGCCTAAGAGTGAAGCAGCAAACCGGCGGTCCGACCAGTGAAAACCTAAACCAATAGCTCCTGGTTCGGATTTTTTCAAACTTGGAGCAGAGATAGAGGCCATCTTTGATCATCAAAAGGATCTCAGCATAACCTCGAATGGGTGTGTGCACTGTGCCAGAACTAAATAGGGTGTCCGTCGTCTCAAAATTCTTGATGCAAAACTTGGCATACTAGCATGGGCTGAATCAACAGAATATTATCTACAAATTGACCGCTGATCTTTACACGTTATTATTATTTTCGGCATGTTTTGATTTTGCCAACACATGTGACTAGTCAATGTTAAAGTAAAAACCAGCATGCCCTACAATTTTCATAGTGGGAGCCTGTGAGCAATTCGATAGTTCTCCTGCCTGGAACTTTTTAGCAAGACATCTGATTCTGCAATCTATCAAGTTACATTTTATCAAAACAATTGTGTAAACCGGGTCATAATACCACCATACAACTTGGCGCTGATGGTCACTCCGGCCACAACTGCTAGAGGAAAATACACGAATTCCGTCCCTTAAACTTTTGATCATCCTGTCATTTGCTGTAATCAGTAATTGTGTGTACTGAGTAGTCGGCTTTCTTTTATGTTTTAGCCCTTGTTTTTTTTAATTATCTGTGACAGATATTGATGCTATATTTTCTTAGAGCATCTTACCTGATGGCGCTAAGAAAATGAGAGAAAAGTATAATTTTCGTCCCTCAACTTTCGCTGAGTTTAGTTTTCGTCCTAACTCTTAAACCGGACAAAGTGCATCCCGAACTATCGAAACCGGCCACTTTTCGTCCCTGTGCCGAGTCAACCTGGTTTGACCATGAGATGAACAGTGCACAGATGAACAGTAAAATCGAAAAAATAGCAAAAAAATTCAAAAAATCTAAATTTTTTTTACGTCAAAGATACTACGTGCGTAAGGTGCGTGCCAAATTTCGTCATGTTGGACGTTCGAGGTGCTCGCAGCAAAAAAACAATGAACTCCATGATGAACAGTGAATTCAAAAAAATAGGAAAAAATTTCAAAAAATCTGAAATTTCGGTATCAAAGATGCTCAGGTGCTCAGGTGCATGCAATTTTTCGTGCGAAATGACATTGAGGAGCTCGTGGGAAAAAAATAAATTTGCATACGTGTGCGTACCGCTGGGTGTTGGTTTCAAAACCCTCGGATGTCATTTCAACACGAATTTTGCACGCACCTTGCCACACCTGAGAATCTTCGATGCCAAAATTTTTAGATTTTGTTGCAATTTTTTTGAATTTATGTTCATCATAGAGTAGATTTTGTTTTCTTTTTTATGCTGCGAGCTCCTCGAACATCCAAACATGACGAAAATTGGTAGCACCTTGCGTACCTGAGTATCTTCGACGTCATAAAATTTCAGATTTTTTTGATTGTTTTTGCTATTTCTTTCGATTTTAGTGTTCATCTGTGCACTGTTCATCCCGTGGTTCAAAACCGGGTTGACTTGGCAGAGGGACGAAAAGTGGCCGGTTTCGAAAGTTCGGGGTGCACTCTGTCTGGTTTTAGAGGGAGGGACGAAAACTAAACTAAGCGAAGAGTTGAGGGACGAAAATTATATTTTCTCAAAATGAAATACAAAGTGGCACTACAATCTGCCCCTCCATGGAGCGTGAGCCGTGTCGACCCAGCCATATGATACGTAGCTGTGTCAATGCCTCAATTTATTTGATCCAAACCGGCAGGAGCTCTACCTTGCATTATAGAAGTGGAGGGGAAAGCATAGTACAAAATAATTCCAGGGTTAGCAGAAGGAGAAAAAACAGCTCAATGGTATGTCCAGAATGAGGATTCTTCTATTTAAGGACGCATGTTCATAACATTAGGACCCATGTATAATTTAGCTCTTATATAGTGGATGTTAACTTGAGCGAAATCCTCTAAGATTCACTTTAGAGAAAAAAAAAGGCAAACATAACTCATCTTCGGTACATAGATCTACCTTATTAATAATGAGTTATTATCGTCTCTATTCTTCCTAGCACCCATCCACCATGTATATGTGCATAAATATATGCTTCTATCCACGTGGTGTTATAGTTATCAACTAGCTAGAATAGCTCCAGATGAGCTCGTGAGCCATTTAGCCGCTCTAGTCCACCGGTGTTTTATTATGATCTCTAGATATAGAGGCAGACTAAAGAAATATATATGCAGGCCATTTATTTCAAGTGAGTTAGCCATCATGGATATAGTATTCTCTAGGGTCAAGACAATATGCCTAATTTATGCTATTAAAGTTGTATCACTATTACCAAGATGTTAGATTTGGAGGTATTAGGATGGATCAGCTAGTAGTGCCGAAGGTCCTGCCATGCGTCTATTTTGGACCATTACTCTATGATGTTGTCGCGATGCTCAAGATGGGAGAGAATCCGCTTCATGTTAGAAAGCCTATGGACCTGATAGCTTTGATGTAAAATTTCTCTTACAGATGTCGATGTGGATGGAAGTACAAAAATTAGGCACCAATTAGTTAACCACAATAATTGCCTTGCTCGTCTCTAATAAGTTCTTAATTTTTCGTAAGTTCTTATTTGGTAAATCTTGGTTTTCCAACGCATTGGTAGCCAAATTTTAATCAGAAACCAAGTATTGCCCTGCAACTTCCCCATTGCTGCCTCCCGGAGGAGTCTGGGTTGTGCGATCTTGTACACTTCAGCAGTTATGCAATTCTGTTTTTTATAAGATGATCTCTAGTTTTATACCATGAACTAATGAGTGGTTCAAATAGTTATATGGCTGACTTTTTTTTTAATAAAAACAACCAATTCTTGTTTTTCTCGGTCTCGGGTAAAAACAAACTACCAATTCTTTTGAAGACGGATCATAGCACATCATCCACCTGTTTTATATACGAAACTTTAGCAGATGTATTACAATTTGCAGCCAGAGTGGGTATATCATTTTTGAACTGCTGGTTCCATACCATCCTCGCTAAACTTATGACCAATTGCTGGCTGTTTCCTGTTTATCTTGCTTGTCCCCTTAGATAACCGAATAAGCTCAGCAAATTTACGATTTTAAAGACTGGAACAAGCTGTTAGGTTGTTTTTATGTTTGTTAGGCCGGTTTCTGAAAGATTTGGTCTGTTTTTAGTCCCGTGGTGCTATGAGAGAGGAAACATAAGAATGCTTGCATAGTATGACGCGCTATCTAATTTATTACATCCCCTGAAGATTAAAAATCTACTTACTGCGCCCTACTCACTAGTGTTTTCTCGTGATGGTTTTTGCAACAGCTCTAGAACAGAGCTAGCAATTTCTCTCACTAACATCTACTCATGGTTGGAAATAGAAGAGAAGAACGTGTCAACACTGAACACACATAAAGATTAGACGGAACAGTTGCACTGAATAAGCAACTGAACGACAAAGAACATGCGTTGCGGCTGCACTGGAAAATCAAAACCTGCTGGAACAGTTTAGGAGTGCTTGTCACAACTTCTGCCCAGACTGAATATGAATGGGAACTAGTAACGATAGTTCCCGAGACGTTCCAGATTTCCCGATTACTATGAAGGATCGCCCTTCTTATTTGAGATAACTTGGGTGGTGCAGGATCCGTAGTTTCAGTGATCTGCATCTGTGCTCTGCTTTCTGAATGTTGGCAGTTTCTGGTGGATTGATTGCTTTTGTTCTTTTTTTTTTTCTTTTTTTGCAAATTGTATGACCTTGTGAAGTTAGTATAACATGGAAGTTATGGCCAAGTGTCCGATACAAACATTTCACGTCCTGCTTAAGACTTAAGAGAAGGCGGAATGTTTTTTCCGGTTGAAGTAAAAAAGAACCACAATTCATATGACAGTAAGTTGCCAAGTGTGAACAACAGACATAATATTCAGATGAGATCCTGCTCTGCACTATGTGTGTGTTACATCCTGACAAATGTCATTTAGCTGGCATATAGATCATCAGCGAAAGTGAATGAAGGGACATCAACTGGGTGCTTGGCATACCTTATGGTGGGTGCATTAATATTTCCGATTTCAGGCAAGCACAGGCCAAGTGGAGTGGAAGATCGTTGGGAACAAGAGTTCCTCATGTGGAACGCCGGCGCACTTCTCTGAAATAAAAAAACAAACATGTAAGAGGCTCCATGGCAACTCTCTGCCAGAATGATTCCACTGAAATATTCAAGATACAATGATCTCGGAAGTTTTTACTGTCTTTTCCTTTTGTGTGATATCTTGGCAGCATTGTTGCCAGAAAAGCATAGAAATTCAGCAATCAACCCTGAAGATTATTCCTTACAAAGGCATCAGCGAATAAGAAATGTCTTTAGAATGGTTTGGAATTTGTGTATATCTGAGCATGAGGCAAATAAATCAAGCACGGAATTGAAGTATCAAAACTGTACACAATTATCCACGTAAGAAGATGGACTAAACTAAATGGAAAGGAAATAAGGATTCAATGTTGGAGCATGGTAATGGATTGCACATAATGGATTGATTTGCAGGCATTCACGGGCTATTACCATATTGCATGAAGAAACTGTGAAATTCACTTGCTTGAATATGATAGAAGTACACACACGTACTAATAAGGTTCAAGTCTGCATCTCGGGAGCTACTGCATATTTGGGTAAAATATGACTAAGTTAGCAGATAACAAAGTTCAAGCTTAGCTAGGTTCTTCTGAGTGTTCATTCCTTCCTTGATTGATCCACTTTCAACGCTTTACTATTGATCTTCCTCATCCTGGCCAGTTTTTATGCAGTCTGATGTTAGAAACACAGGAAGGCCACACTCAAACTTTTTGTCTGGGATCCAAGTTGTTGTCGCGGAGCCAAATTCCTGTAGTGATATGAAGAGTCGGATACAACAGATTTGCTACTCCAGGTATACCTAGATAGGACAAGGTGTAGTATGGGGACACGTATGTAGCAGCGCTAACTCAATATGAGAGCAGACGACAATGACATGAGAGTAGGGCTTGCGAAGAAGCTGCGGCTTGTTGCAGGAACACACGGCACTTTTTCTGATTCTGCATCCTCGAGACATTTTCATGCCTCTGGCATATTCTGAATCCAGGTGAACACTTACACGCTTCTGCCCCGACTTAACCACAAATTTTCCGACATCTTTGCCAGCATTTTTGTCCTTGGTGGTCATGCGGATAACTTGATGAGTCTGACCTTTTGCATTTTGGAATTCATGTCATCCGGACTCTTTTAGGGAAGTTCATTACTGGGTTCTCTATGCTTTTTTGCTGTATCACTTGTGTTTTTGAGGCACTCTTCCATACGTTTGAGTGTCACCTTCACTATCGCGCTGATCGGAAGGCACTGCAATCCCTTCAACACATGGTTGTTCTATACGCGTTTCTATGTCAGTGCCATGATGCCATACCTAGCTCCTCTTGTGTCGCAGCAGTGACCACTTCTGCAATGCGTTAGGATGGATCCAATCGGAAAATTCATTATCTTTCTGTGGCCGTCAGCGGCATGACCTCCTTCACCCCTGTCCTCCACTGAATTAACTTGGCTGCATGGGTTGTCCCTCAATTTCTGCCTCATCATGCTTGACCGACTCCTGCTGCATTTCCTGACTAGCACCACCATTTTTCTCCCTCATATGTTTTAGTATATCAAGTCATCTAGCTCCTCCCAGGTGTCAGCAAACTTATTTTTAGCTGTGTGCTCAACAAAGCCTTTGAACATATCCAGCAGCTTCTTGTCGCCAAAATGTGCCAAGAAGTTTTCAGCAAGGTGTAGCATACACCACCGGCTTTGTAGATCTGTCCACGGGTGTAGTTCTTCAGGGCCATCCTGAATATCTCCTACAGCATTGACCAACTCCATTTTGTAGTCATGTATATGAGACGCCGGGTCGCTCCTTCACAACCGCTCGCTTGAGATTCCTAAGAAACCACAGCCAGCATCTTTGGTCTCCCCCTCAGTGACAGCAAATGCAACTGTAACAAGGAAATCATTAGCATCTAGTGCTACAGAAAGCATTCCTTGATATTTCCCACATAGTGGTGTGCCCTTAACACAAAGCACAGGGCGACAGCAACGGAGGCATGTATGCAAGGCGCAAACGCCAAAAATATTCGATGGAGAACTCGGAAATCCTCACAGCCAACAACCACCTCTGTATCCTTGATGTCAACAAAACCACCAGGCTTGCGTGCTATATCATGAAGCAACCCTGGGACAGAGTTGTATGAATGAAAAAAGGTCCCAAAGCAGTCTCCAATACCTTCAGTTTTGCCCTCCACGCCTCAGCAAGACTGATCTGCTGTCGTCAGTAGTTGTCAGCAAGATATACTACGATTTCCTGAGGTGCATTGTCCAGTTTTCAACAAGCTGGAAGTGATATCAGGGTCATCAATTAACAGACTTTTCTTCTCCGGCAGAACAACGGTCGACAGTGGCGGTGAATCCTCAGGGACTGCTTTGACCGAACATCGTAGCTTGAGTTCAGAGCAGTCGACGAACAGCTTGAACTTCTGCTGCCACATTCTTCCTCTTCATTTTATTAACAAAGGAACTCCAATCTCTGTCGTGGTGAAAAACCGGATCTCCCTGCATTTTATTAACAATCTCTGTACGAGTTTTTTTCCAGAGAATCTCGAAGATACCCATCCATTCATTTTGCATACTCTTATCCAAAATCTGGGACGGCATGACCCGTGTCGGCCCTTTTATAAAAGGGTCATGCCTTGCTGGCTCAAAGGCCGGCCATGGGAATCGGCCTGGCATGCCTATATTAAGGTCGGTTCGGCGACATTTCCTATTCGGCGCCTTCTGCGCCCGTATACTTTTACTTTTGCAATCGGCCGCACCCAACCCCCCTCCCCCCCCCCTCTCCGCGTTGGGCCGACCCATTTTCCCGTTTTCTCCCCCCCCCCCCCCCCCCCCCCCCCCCCCCCCCCAAACAAGTCACACGTGAGGTGAATCGAACTCGCGCCCTTCTCTTTCCATCTAAACTGCACTAACCATCAAGGACAACTCACTTGTTATGACTGCTTATATCCATTTTCCTCTTTTCATCTTTAAGTATTTTCCTTTTTTTTATCATTATTAATTTATTTATTTTTTAAAAT
>CM022303.1:654752431-655018002 GCA_011799875.1 Thinopyrum elongatum | reverse complement strand
CCCCCCCACCCCCCCCCCCCCCCCCCCCCCCCCCCCCCCCCAAACAAGTCACACGTGAGGTGAATCGAACTCGCGCCCTTCTCTTTCCATCTAAACTGCACTAACCATCAAGGACAACTCACTTGTATGACTGCGGGGGGGGGAGGGGGGTTGGGTGCGGCCGATTGCAAAAGTAAAAGTATCGGGCGCAGAAGGCGCCGAATAGGAAATGTCGCCGAACCGACCTTAATAATAGGCATGCCAGGCCGATTCCCATGGCCAGGCCTTTGAGCCAGCAAGGCATGACCCTTTTATAAAAGGGCCGACACGGGTCATGCCGTCCCAGATTTTGGATAAGAGTATGCAAAATGAATGGGATGGGTATCTTCGAGATTCTCTGGAAAAAAACTCGTACAGAGATTGTTAATAAAATGCAGGGAGATCCGGTTTTTCACCACAGACAGAGATTGGAGTTCCTTTGTTAATAAAATGAAGAGGAAGAATGTGCAGCAGAAGTTCAAGCTGTTCGTCGACTGCTCTGAACTCAAGCACTACGATGTTCAGGTCAAAGCAGTCCCTGAGGATTACACGCCACTGTCGACCGTTGTTCTGCCGGAGAAGAAAAGTCTGTTAATTGATGACCCTGATCATCACTTCCAGCTTGTTGAAAACTGGACAATGACACCTCAGGAAATCGTAGTATATCTTGCTGACAACTACGACAAGCAGATCAGTCTTGCTGAGGCGTGGAGGGCAAAACTGAAGGTATTGGAGACTGCATTTGGGACCTTTTTTCATTCATACAACTCTGTCCCAGGGTTGCTTCATGATATAGCACGCAAGCCTGGTGGTTTTGTTGACATCAAGGATACAGAGGTTGTTGGCTGTGAGGATTTCCGAGTTCTCCATCGAATATTTTTGGCGTTTGCGCCTTGCATACATGCCTTCCGTTGCTGTCGCCCTGTGCTTTGTGTTAAGGGCACACCACTATGTGGGAAATATCAAGGAATGCTTTCTGTAGCACTAGATGCTAATGATTTCCTTGTTACAGTTGCATTTGCTGTCACTGAGGGGGAGACCAAAGAATGCTGGCTGTGGTTTCTTAGGAATCTCAAGCGAGCGGTTGTGAAGGAGCGACCCGGCGTCTGCATTATACATGACTACAAAATGGAGTTGGTCAATGCTGTAGGAGATATTCAGGATGGCCCTGAAGAACTACACCCGTGGACAGATCTACAAAGCCGGTGGTGTATGCTACACCTTGCTGAAAACTTCTTGGCACATTTTGGCGACAAGAAGCTGCTGGATATGTTCAAGAGGCTTTGTGAGCACAAGCTAAAAAGTAAGTTTGCTGACACCTGGGAGGAGCTAGATGACTTGATACTAAAACATATGAGGGAGAAAAATGGTGGTGCTAGTCAGGAAATGCAGCAGGAGTCGGTCAAGCATGATGAGGCAGAAATTGAGGGACGAAACCCATGCAGCCAAGTTAATTCAGTGGAGGACAGGGGTGAAGGAGGTCATGCCGCTGACGGCCACAGAAAGATAATGAAATTTTCCGATTGGATCCATCCTAACGCATTGCAGAAGTGGTCACTGCTGCATGACACAAGAGGAGCTAGGTATGGCATCATGGGCACTGACATAGATAACGCGTATAAGAACAACCATGTGTTGAAGGGATTGCAGTGCCTTCCGATCAGCGCGATAGTGAAGGTGACACTCAAACGTATGGAAGAGTGCCTCAAAAACACAAGTGATACAGCAAAAGAAGCAATAGAGAACCCAGTAATGAACTTCCCTAAAAGAGTCCAGGATGACATGAATTCCAAAATGCAAAAGGTCCAGACTCATCAAGTTATCCGCATGACCACCAAGGACAAAAATGCTGGCAAAGATGTCGGAAAATTTGTGGTTAAGTCGGGGCAGAAGCGTGTAAGTGTTCACCTGGATTCAGAATATGCCAGAGGCATGAAAATGTCTCGAGGATGCAGAATCAGAAAAAGTGCCGTGTGTTCCTGCAACAAGCCGCAGCTTCTTCGCAAGCCCTACTCTCATGTCATTGTCGTCTGCTCTCATATTGGAGTTAGCGCTGCTACATACGTGTCCCCATACTACACCTTGTCCTATCTAGGTGATACCTGGAGTAGCAAATCTGTTGTATCCGACTCTTCATATCACTACAGGAAATTTGGCTCCGCGACAACAACTTGGATCCCAGACAAAAAGTTTGAGTGTGGCCTTCCTGTGTTTCTAACATCAGACTGCATACAAACTGGCCAGGATGAGGAAGATCAATAGTAAAGCGTTGAAAGTGGATCAATCAAGGAAGGAATGAACACTCAGAAGAACCTAGCTAAGCTTGAACTTTTGTTATCTGCTAACTTAGTCATATTTGTACCCAAATATGCAGTAGCTCCCGAGATGCAGACTTGAACCTTTATTAGTACGTGTGGTACTTCTATCATATTCAAGCAAGTGAATTTCACAGTTTCTTCATGCAATATGGTTAATAGCCCCGTGAATGCCTGCAAATCAATCCATTAATGTGCAATCCATTACCATGCTCCAACATTGAATCCTTATTTCCTTTCCATTTAGTTATAGTCACATCTTCTTTACGTGGATAATTGTGTACAGTTTTGATACTTCAATTCCGTGCTTGATTTATATTTGCCTCATGCTCAGATATACACAAATTCCAAACCATTCTAAAGACATTTCTTATTCGCTGATGCCTTTGTAAGGAATAATCTTCAGGGTTGATTGCTGAATTTCTATGCTTTTCTGGCAACAATGCTGCCAAGATAATCACACAAAAGGAAAAGACAGTAAAAAACTTCCGAGATCATTGTATCTTGAATATTTCAGTGGAATCATTCTGCAGAGAGTTGCCATGGAGCCTCTTACATGTTTGTTTTTTTATTTCAGAGAAGTGCCCGGCGTTCCACTGAGGAACTCTTGTTCCCAACGATCTTCCACTGCCTTGTGCTGTGCCTGAAATCGGAAATATTAATGCACCCACCATAAGGTATGCCAACGCACCAGTTGATGTCCCCTTCATTCACTTTCGCTGATGATCTATATGCCAAGCTAAATGACATTTGTCAGGATGTAAACACACCATAGTGCAGAGCAGGATCTCATCTGAATATTATGTCTGTTGTTCACACTTGGCAACTTACTGTCATATGAAATTGTGGTTCTTTTTTACTTCACCGGAGAAAAACATTCCGCCTTCTCTTAAGTCTTAAGCAGGACGTGAATGTTTGTATCGGACACTTGGGGCCATAACTTCCATGTTATACTAACTTTAACAAAGGTCATACAATTTGCAAAAAAAGAAAAAAAAAAGAACAAAAGCAATCAATCGCACCAGAAACTGCCAACATTCAGAAAGCAGAGCACAGATGCAGATCACTGAAACTACGGATCCTGCACCACCCAAGTTATCTCAAATAAGAAGGGCGATCCTTCATAGTAATCGGGAAATCTGGAACGTCTCGGGAACTATCGTTACTAGTTCCCATTCATATTCAGGTCTGGGGCAGAAGTTGGTGACAAGCACTCCTCAACTGTTTCCAGCAGGTTTTGATTTTCCAGTGCAGCCGCAACGCATGTTCTTTGTCGTTCAGTTGCTTATTCAGTGCAACTGTTCCGTCTAATCTTTATGTGTGTTCAGTGTTGACACGTCTTCTCTTCTATTTCCAACCATGAGTAGATGTTAGTGAGAGAAATTGCTAGCTCTGTTCTAGAGCTGTTGCAAAAACCATCACGAGAAGAACACTAGTGAGTAGGGGCGCAGTAAGTAGATTTTTAATCTTCAGGGGATGGTAATGAAATTAGATGAGCGCGTCATACATATGCAAGCATTCTTATGTTTCCTCTTCATAGCACCACGGGACTAAAACACCGAAATCTTTCAGAAACCGGCCTAACAAACATAAAAAACAACCTAACAGCTTGTTCCAGTCTTTAAATCGATAAATTTGCTGAGCTTATTCGGTTATTCAGCAGGGGACAAGCAAGATAAACAGGAAACAGCCAGCATAATGGTCATAAGTTTAGCGAGGAAATGGTATGGAACCAGCAGTTCAAAAATGATATACCCACTCTGGCTGCAAATTGTAATACAATCTGCTAAGGTTGCGTATAATAAACAGGTGGATGATGTGCTATGATCCGTCTTCAAAAGAATTGGTAGTTTGTTTTTACCCCGAGACCGTAGAACAAGAATTGGTTGTTTTTATTAAAAAAAAAGTCAGCCATGATAACTATTTGAACCAGCTCATTAGGTTCATGGTATAAAACTAGAGATCATCTTATAAAAAACAGAATTGCATAACTGCTGAAGTGTACAGAGATCGCACAACCCAGACTCCTACGGGAGGCAGCAATGGGGAAAGTTGCAGGGCAATACTTGGTTTCTGATTAAAATTTGGCTACTCAATGCGTTGGAAAACCAAGATTTACCAAATAAGAACTTACGAAAAATTAAGAACTTATGTAGAGACGAGCAAGGCAATTATGTGGTTAACTAATTGGTGCCTAATGTTTTGTACTTCCATCCACATCGACATCTGTAAGAGAAAATTTTACATCAAAGCTATCAGGTCCATAGGCTTTCTAGACATGAACGGATTCTCTCACATCTTGAGCATCGCGACAACATCATAGAGTAATGGTCCAAAATAGACGCATGGCAGGACCTTCGGCACATACTAGCTGATCCATTCCTAATACCTCCCAAATCTAACATCTTTGTAATAGTGTACAACTTTAATAGCATAAAATTAGGCATATTGTCTTGACCCTAGAGGAATACTATATCCATGATGGCTAACTCACTTGAAATAAATGGCCTGCATATATATTTCTTTAGTCTGCCTCTATATCTAGCAGATCATAATAAAACACGGTGGACGAGAGAGCGGCTAAATGGCTCACGAGCTCATCTGGGAGCTATTCTAGCTAGTTGATAACTATAAGCCACCGTGGATAGAAGCTATATATTTATGCACATATACATGGTGGATGGGTGCTAGGAAGAAATAGAGACGATAATAACTCATTATTAATAAGGTAGATGCTATGTACCGAAGATGAGTTATGTTTTGCCTTTTTTTTGTTCTCTAAAGTGAATCTTAGAGGATTTCGCTCAAGTTATACATCCACTATATAAGAGCTAAATTATACAATGGGTCCTAATGTTATGAACATGCGTCCTTAAAATAGAAGAATCCTCTATTCTGGACATACCATTGAAGCTGTTTTTTCTCCTTCTGCTAACCCTGGAATTATTTTGTACTATGCTTTCCTCCACTTCTATAATGCAAAGGTAGAGCTCCTGCCGGTTTGGATCAAATAAATTGAGGCATTGACACAGCTACGTATCATATGGCTGGGTCGACACAGGCTCACGCTCCATGGAGGGGCAGATTGTAGTGCCACTTTGTATTTCATTTTGAGAAAAGTATAATTTTCGTCCCTCAACTCTTCGCTTAGTTTAGTTTTCGTCCCTCAACTCTAAAACCAGACAGAGTGCACCCCGAACTTTCGAAACCGGCCACTTTTCGTCCCTCTGCCAAGTCAACCCGGTTTTGAACCACGGGATGAACAGTGCACAGATGAACACTAAAATCGAAAGAAATAGCAAAAACAATCAAAAAAATCTGAAATTTTATGACGTCGAAGATACTCAGGTACGCAAGGTGCGTACCAATTTTCGTCATGTTTGGATGTTCGAGGAGCTCGCAGCATAAAAAAGAAAACAAAATCTACTCTATGATGAACAGTAAATTCAAAAAAATTGCAACAAAAATCTAAAAAATTTTGGCATCGAAGATTCTCAGGTGTGCAAGGTGCGTGCAAAATTTCGTGTTGAAATGACATCCGAGGGTTTGAAAACCACACGAAGCGGTACGCACACGTATGCAAATTTATTTTTTTCCCACGAGCTCCTCAAATGTCATTTCAGCACGAAAAATTGCATGCACCTTGAGCACCTGAGCATCTTTGATACCGAAAAATTTCAGATTTTTTTGAAATTTTTTCCTATTTTTTTGAATTCACTGTTCATCATGGAGTTCATTTTGTTTTTTTTTGCTGCGAGCACCTCGAACGTCCAAACATGACGAAATTTGGCACGCACCTTACGCACCTGAGTATCTTTGACGTAAAAAAAATTTAGATTTTTTTGAATTTTTTTGCTATTTTTTTCGATTTTACTGTTCATCTGTGCACTGTTCATCTCATGGTCAAAACCAGGTTGACTCGGCACAGGGACGAAAAGTGGCCGGTTTCGATAGTTCGGGATGCACTTTGTCCGGTTTTAGAGTTGAGGGACGAAAACTAAACTCAGCGAAGAGTTGAGGGACGAAAATTATACTTTTCTCTTTCATTTTCTTAGCGCCATCAGGTAAGAATGCTCTAAGAAAATATAGCATCAATATCTGTCACAGATGAATTAAAAAAAACAAGGGCTAAAAACATAAAAGAAAGCCGACTACTCAGTACACACAATTACTGATTAACAGCAAATGACAGGATGATCAAAAGTTTAAGGGACGGAGTCGTGTATTTTCTCTAGCAGTTGTGGCCGGAGTGACCATCAGCGCCAAGTTGTATGGTGGTATTATACCCGGTTTCACAATTGTTTTGATAAAAATGTAACTTTGATAGATTGCAGAATCAGATGTCTTGCTAAAAAGTCAGGCAGGAGAACTATCGAAATTGCTCACTAGGCTCCCACTATGAAAATTGTAGGGCATGCTTGGTTTTTACTTTAACATTGACTAGTCAATGTGTTGGCAAAATCAAAACATGCCGAAAATAATAATAACGTGTAAAGATCAGCAGGTCAATTTGGTAGATAATATTCTGTGATTCAGCCCATGCTAGTATGCCAAAGTTTTGCATCAAGATATTTTGAAGACGACGGACACCTATTTTAGTTCTGGCACAGTGCACACACCCATTCGAGGTTATGCTGAGATCCTTTTGATGATCAAAAGATGGCCTCTATCTTTCTGCTCCATAGTTTGAAAATCCGAACCAGTGAGCTTATTGGTTTAGGTTTTCACTGGTCGGACCGCCGGTTTGCTGCTTCACTGCTTAGGCTATGTTTGGTAGCAATGTATTGCAAAAACCGTAGTATTGTAAAACTACAGTATTTTAGCATGTAGGCAGAAGATACCACAGTTTTGACAAAACAAAATTTTTTGAAGTATTGAGAATACTGTGACATGCCGCAAAAAAAAAGAGAGAATACTGTGACATGTTTGGTCAGTGTTTGTATGCATCAACGTAACTTAGCTAGCTAGCTAGTTCGACGGCACGCATGGGTTCCAGCGAGCGCGCCAGGATGGAGCGCATGGGGGCACGTCGTGGTGCCATTCATGTTGGCGGCGGTCACGAGCAGTGCGTGCGGGTTGAGCAGCAGCTAGCAAGGTCGCGGCATGGCCGCGGCTGCACGGCCAGTGGCAAAACAGCACACATACGACACAATTTTGACCAGCAGTAGCACACAACTAGGAGTGCGCAGGGCACATCCAAGCTCGGACAATAGTGCTTTGGGGGTTCGCGGAGCATCCAGTGGCACGACCGTGGCGTGAGTTGGCCAGCGGGGAAACCAGCTGCTTGGGGGCATGGGGCATAGGAGCAGAGAGGGAGAAGCGCAAGCGGCAGTACGATGTACACCGTTTTTTCTCTCCATCGTCGTCTCTCAGTTTATCCATGTCTGCCCATGGAGAATATCTGAACAACAGGCAGCGGCGGCACGTTGGGAGCGAGGAAGACGATACAAACGTAGTTTTTCTGCTCGCTCGGTTAAAAAAAAGGAGGTCCGAGGTTCTTTTTTATATGCAGAGAAAATACCACGCTTTCGGCAATACTGTAGTATTAAAATCGCAGTTTTTTATGGCAACCAAACAGCTCATTGTGAATAAAACTATGGTAATATGAAAAGCTGTAGTATTTTTGAAATACTTAGAAAATACTTTACTATCAAACGGAGCCTTAATTTTCTAGGACCCAAATTTTTTTTTTACTAATGTAGCAATAAGAACTGAGAACAGGTCAAATAATGTTATTTTCTACCATATGACAAGGACTTAAGTCAGGCAAGCGGGTTAGTAGGAATATCCTTTGGCTTCGGGTGTTCCTTAGGACATGGGTTCGATTCCTAGCGGAACAGGTGGTCCGAGCAAACCAAGAACAACCACGGTGACTGCATTGGGCCTGTGTCGGAGTTTGCCGATAGAAACCGGTAATGGACTGCTAACTGGAATCTACGTTGCGCGGATACTTCAGAAAGCGCGCGTATCCAGCCGGATACTGCCCCGATACGGCCCGATATGTATCCCGTAAGTATCCCTTGATTTTTTTATTTAAAAAAAGAAAATAATGTTTGATACTCCTAGAATACTTCTGCGATACTTTCTGGATACCTGAAACCCCTCGTTCGACGTGAAATCCCCTCAATAGTAAAGGTGCACCCTTTGAAGATACCCAACATGGGCGTGAGTTCATGCCAAAACATGACTGTCAATATTCTTGTTCAATTGAAAGGTGAGCAAGAGAGAGTCGATGCACTGATTGGAACAACAAACCCAGGAAAATCCCACTGCCAATTAATGAAAGTGGACCAAGTGCAAGAAAACAAAGCGAATAATCCTATTGAGGCATGCTTTGATCTAGAAGCTCTATTTTGTTTTCAATATTTTTAATAATTAATATATGTAATATCTATATATAAACGTATCGCTGTATCCATGTTTTCAGAAAATTGGCGTATCGGGCGTATCCCCGTATCGCGTATCCGAGATGTATCCAAGTATCCGTGCAACGTAGACTGGAATGCCATATTTGCCACGTGTTTCTGTTTTTTAAAATACACCATTAATCATTTTTTTACCTAGCTGCCATGCGATGCAAAATAAAATAAATCTATTCTCCATGCTATGTTGTACATTTTAGTCACCTCTTTTTTGTCATCCCAGTTATACCTCTATTGCCACTATAATTCACAAAAATTAAAATTTGCCACACAATTATGACGAAACTAGGATGAAGCTGCCATGCTATGTTGTACATTTTAGTCACATATTTCTATCATCCCAATTCTACCTTTGTTGACATGGTGACAAATATGGTTTTTTTTTTCATGTTGTCATGTATATACATGGCAAAATTATATACAAACCATGACAATTATAATTAAATATCATGGAAAATTTTAATATCCATCTGCCATGCAATTTCTATTTTCAATGACACGACAAATTTAATATGCATTTTAGCCGTGCAATTTCTGTCAGCGGCACCACCAGTGAAACAGATGTTTTTCCGCCATGTTAGATGAACAAAAAAAATTACATATATGAAAATTTTATTATATAAACCATGGCAATTTTACTTTAAACCCATGGAAAATTTAAATATTTATCCGTCATTGCAATTTCGAATTGCAAAACCCACATTAAAGGAAAAAAATGATAAGATTACTTTTTCGCATTTGCCATGGAAAATTCCTTTGTCAATGTTAGCATGGAAAGTTAGTTATTCAAATATTAAGTAGTCAATTTGTTTTTAGTTCCATACGATGTATTTTTTTGCCATGGCACATTTTATCTTTGTCATAATTAGGGTGGCAAATGTAAGATGTATTGGAAAAAATACTAGCAAAGTGTAAAATGTAAGATGTATTTTTTTGCCATGGAATTTTATCTTTGTCATAATTAGGGTGGCAAAAATAGTTTGCGATGTGAAAACAAAATAAAAAGTTGTCATGGTGTACAAAAAAGCAAGGGCATTTCAAAAATTGCCATGCACGTAGAGAGAAAAAATGTCATGTTTTGCCAAGCGAGGGTTACAAAATTCGCCATGTGAACATTACGAAATTTTATAAAATATGTGTTCATGTAAAGAAATAGCAAAAAGTTACAGGAAATTGCCATGCGAGTATTAGCACAAATATATTTGCCATGCCTTTTCCAAAATCAAAATGTTATAAACTTTGGATCTGTTAAAACAACATCAGGCAAATTGTAAAAAAAATTGTTCTACACACGTGCCAATTTTTAGAAAAAATCATTTCTAAGAAATGGATTTTTTATTAAAAGGTGTAAACTAGTCACATGAAAAAAAAAACAATTTTCCCGCCATTCTATTTTTATGCATTGTCATTGTTTGGCTTAGATGGAAAATGTCCCCTGTATGTCATGGCAATTTTTGTTTGATTTTCTTTTTAGCTATTCAAAATGAGGTCCAAAGTCCAAATACCCGTTTCAAGCCTTTTATAGAGTGTCACAGGGTTGTCTCAAAATAAAAATAGAGCGTCACAGGAAACTGGGATTTTTATTTCCTCCCAACTACAGGCTCGAATAGTTTTATCATGGAGGGGTTAGGGGTTTACGCGGGTCGTTTTCTCCCAGTGAACGATTCGTTCGATTGATCGAACCTGCTAGCACGAACGAATTGTTCGTTCCAACCCCCTCAAAAATCTGACGTTCCCTACATACCATGGTCCATTTTCATTGAGTCGGCCGACTTAGAGAAGTTCTCCATGAAACTAGATCTGGGCATGAACACCCCGGCCTGGTCAGCCCAGCCCGAAAGCCCGACATCCGGCCGGTCTCGGGCTCAGTTTTTCCGCCCGAAGCCCGGCCCGAAAGCCTGAAAATAAGCCTGGATAAGGCATAAATCATTATTTTATGCAAAATATTGGTATAATATATTTTTAAAATATCCCAAAAACCATTATTTTAATGAAAAAGACACTATTCATGTGTTTTGGGCTGGGCCGTGCTCAGGCTTCAGATTTTGAAGTCCACCCGAACTAAGCCCGGCCCGACGAATGCGCGGGCTTACATGAAACAACTAATTTGTTATTATCATCTTAAAAACTAATTTGTTATTAGGAAAATGCTCCATGAGACAACTCTCTTCCACCTTGGCATTCTATACCATGGTAATATCAAAACAAAGAGTCTACAGTTGCAGGAACCAGTACGAGAAAGATCAACCGGGACTTTGGTCAATTTTGAATATTATTTTGTTTTGTTTTGAGAAAGTGCAATGTATTCAAACCATAGCCAGCTCATACAGACTTACGTACACCACTGCATTACAAGCTTTTTCGGACGGAGGGAGTATGTCCCAGCACTTTTGCACAAACCACTACACTGAAAAGAAAATTTACAATGAGGCCCCTCTGTACTTCTGTTTGCCCAGGGTGCCGTCTTCAACCACGGCTGCACGCACTAGTAGAAAACAGGGCATTTGTCCCGGTTCCAGAGGGCCTTTAGTCCCGGTTCTGGAACCGGGACAAAAGGGCCGGGACTAAAGCCTCTAACCTTTAATCCCGGTTCGCTTACGAACCAGAACTAAAGGGGCTCCACGTGGCCGCCGGCTGGAGCGGGGCTGGAGGACCTTTAGTCCTGGTTGGTAACACCAACCGGGACTAAAGGAATTTTTTTTTTGAAATTTTTTTCTTGAATTTTTTTCTTCTGATTTTCAAATCTTTGAATTATTTGACAATTTAATCTCTAATCACCCCTCCTCACTGCTTCAGAATTTAATCTCAAATCTCTAATTAGCACTCATTCCAAATCGTCTAACTTCCCGGCCGGTCAGCCATCCTCTCACTACTCCATCCCGAGCACGCTTAACTTTCAGGTTCTATCACCCCTAGTTTCCAAGTCTGCACTTGTTGTTTTCCTGACAATAGTAAGCTATCAATCCTGTTAACCCTTAGGTCTTGATGTCACACGATTTAATTTTTTGATTTCCAAACAATTATTAAAATAAACAACAATGATTAATTTAAAAACTCAAAAATACTTCAAAAAAAAGGAAAAAATTACAAAAAAAATCAAAAATTCTAAAAAAAATCAAAAAATCCAAAATAATACAAAAAGTTCAAAATAAAATAAGTAATAATAATATTGAGTTTCAATGAAAATAAAATAAGTAATATTATTATTATTATTATGCCATTTATTCATTTAATATCTTTAAATATGTAAATCGAAATTTGACAAATAATATATCCATTATTATCAGAAAAATATGACCATGATGTCACACGCTTTACCGTTTGAGTTTGAAATTATTATTATAAAAAAAATATATTTAGTAACACTAATATTTATTGAATAAGTAGTTTGACCACTGTTTGACCACTCTCTTTTTTCTGCAAATTTTGATATATTATTTGTATTTTTCTGAATTAGGATGATTTAGTTATGATTTTTCCAAGTTTAATGTGGTAAAAGGCTCTAGTCCCGGTTGGTGCCTCCAACCGGGACTAAAGATAGATCTTTAGTCCCGGTTAAAGACACCAACCTGGACTAAAGGGCTGGGAGAAAAAAAATTAAAATTTGAAAAAAAAAATTGAAAAAAAATTTGAAATTATTTTCAGTCCCGGTTGGTACCTCCAACCGGGACTAAAGATAGCCGGTCGCAAACTCTTTAGTCCCGGTTGGTGTCTCCAACCGGGACTAAAGGTCCTGTTCGAACCGGGACTGATGCCTGCGCCGCTCGAACCGGGACTAATGCTCACATTAGTCCCGGTTCGTAATGCAACCGGGATTAATGCTCCGATTCGGCTGTGACGAAAGCCCTGTTTTCTACTAGTGACGTCTGCTATGCACCTCTATGGCTCTATCCCAACTCAGGTGCAGCGGCGGAAGGAAGTTGAACGCCACGCGTACAACCTTCATGACATGCCCATCAGAGGCTTTGAGAGCCGCATCAGTACGTACCCGTGCCACCGGACGGGAGCTGAGATCCAGTTCGGCTGGAAGGCACGACAAGCCAGCCGTTCACCCATCACCACCACCACAGGGAGATAGAGAGAAGAGAGAGCACGGATGAAGCAGAGGTCGATGAAGAAATCGTCGCCCCTCCTACGTGGGAGAACAGCTGAAAACTCATGTACACGTACGAGCGCCGCCATGAGGGAGCCGAGTGCTCCACCCTTGCCTGCCTTCCACCATCAAGGGAGCACACGCCGGCAGCACGAGGACTCGGGGAGGGGGGCCGAGGGATCCCCTTATTCCATCGCACGGCGGCACCATCGTCGCCTGGCCACTGCCGATTGGAAACCTATTCCTAGTAGAATCTCTTGTTCACACCATTCTCGTTGTGCATTGCAGAACCATAGAGTAATGGTACGGAGTAGGTGCGTGGCAATAATCCACTCGTCTACGAGCTGATCTATTCCTAATGCCTCTCAAACCTAATATATTTGTGATTGTGTATGCCTTTACGAGAATAAAATCAGGCAAATCTTCATGACTCTTGAAGAGTACTATAATCATGGTGGCGAACCTGCTTGAAATAGATAGCCTACATGTACGTTTCTTTAGTCCTCCTCTAGCTAGCAGATCATATAACAAACCACAGTGGATAGAGATATTCCAGCTAGTTGATAACAATAGACCATGCATGCTAGATCGAAGATATGTATATGCATACACGCCGGATTGGAGCTCGAAAGAAATAAAGACAATAGTAACTCGTTATTAAGAAGGTACTCCCTCTCTCTCAAATGGATGTATCTAGCACTAATTTGATGCTAGATACATTCATTTGAGGGACAATCTTTTTCAGACGGAGGGAGTAGATGGTATGTACCAATGAAATTGAGTTATGACATGATATACCTTTCTATTTCAAATAACCCTTAGAGGATTTCCCTCAAATTAAGCATCCACTGTAGGAAAGCGATCTTCCTATATTTGGCTGGAAATTAGTATAAAAGACAAAGTATACAAGAAATTTATCCCATTTGGCGAGAGCAGGTTGTCTCAAGATCTTTCAGAACATACTCGATGAACAATAAAAAATCTTGTTATTAAAAAGAATTTAACAAAAAATATCAATCTAGCTATCAACTATGAACTGTTCAGGAAAGAAATGAAACTATTTTCCAAAATAAATAGGCATCACTTGGCAATTCACTTTATGAAGGTAGACCACTGTGATTATGGTGAATACAACGAAAAACAGTAGCAGGAAGTCGTATTCTTTTGCACCGAGCCACATGAATAGGTGGGAACGGCCAGTCATGAAGGAAAAATATAGAATCAATTACACCACCGGTGCTTAAACTTGGCTATAAAAGTCACTTTAGTGTTGAAACTTGTGGCACACATTGAACGGGTGCTAGAACTTGGCTTGGCTGTGCATATACGGTGCAAAATAAGTTTGCATACGAAAATAACATTGACGAGGTGCGCCAGCATGGCACAGGGCCCATTGTCAACGACTAGACGATGGAGCTAGGCGTGTGGCCTGTTATTTTGCAAAAAAAATTAACCTCAAATATTTTCCCCCGGAAAACCTCCTCTCGCAGTACACAAAGAGCAAACAAAACGAAAAATGTGCCCTCGTGGGATCGAACCTGGTACCTGCAAGATGCAGCAACACACTGCCAGCTACTCCACATAATGCTTCATCATGTTGACAAATGATGGGGACACTTGATGTATAAAAATGTAGACGCTCACTGGGTTTAGATGGGCTACACTTTGTGCGGCCTATTTACCACACGTTGCTTTTGTAAAGAAATTTCTAGAATGTATGTACAAGTAATAAAAATATCTCTCAAATTATCTTGTTTTATAAATATTATACATACAAAGGACGATTAGTTAGTAAATAAAAATTATATTAAATACATGCATATATTATATTAAAAACTGTTTAGTAAATAAAAGCATTTAAAATGTTTAATGAATATGAACATTTATACACACTCGAGGCTCATAATTAAATTATACAAAATATTGAATAAAAAATTCTAAATATTTACAAATTCACATGTGTATAATTTTCACTCGATACTTATATTAAAAAATATAATTTAACAATTAACCATGATTCAATATTTTAGATTTATGAATATTTTAATTATACAAAAAAATCTTAAACAACATACTTATGATTTATAAAGATATGCAGATAATTATTGAAAAGTTTCTAATTAAGATAATAACGATGAGTTGTATTTTTTTATTTTAAATTACACAAACATTTTTTAATAGCTGTACATATTATTTAGAATATATGAATCGTCGTCTGTACGTTAAGCAATTGCCTTATTTAATATTTTATATAATTTAAATATGAGCCTTGATTGTATAATACTTTTCATGTTCATTAAAATGTTTTATTTACTAATTAATTGTTTTTTTGTATCTATAAAATTTATACACGAGTATTTGAAACTTATATTTATTACTTACATACGTTTTAGAAATATCTTATAACGAAACTAAGATGTGCAAAATATCTTAGCCCAGCGAGCGTCTTCGTTATATTACTTTAAGATTGCCTATCCACTTTAGACATCATACAGTGGTGGCTGGACTGGCTAGCACTGGCTGCTTGCAACTGTTTGATCACGAGTTCAAATCCAGGGTGCCCATTTTAACGTGTTTGTTGCATTTTGCACCGTATACGCACGCTCAAGCCAAGTTCTAGCACCCGTTCAATGTATGCCGCAACTTTCATCATTAAAGTGATTTTGATAGCCAAGTCTAAGCACCGGTGGTGTAATTGACTCAAAAATATAAGTTTGGCTCTATTAGTCATGCTTCATTGACTAAAAATGGTCCACCAAATTAATTATGTTATTTTATTTTATTTTGAATTTTAATGCACATTAACCTTTTTTCATTCAGTCCAAAAAAGATAAAGCATTGATAAAATCAAACTTTTAGATCGACTAACAGAAAAATATAAGCTTCTAGACCATACCACCAGTTTAATCGATACTAGCGATTCAGTAGAGAACAAGCAAGTGAATCGGATTATATAGAGAACACATCAGTTAGTGATTAATAACAAGGAAAACCGGAAGGGTACGGTACTGAACAAGTAGCAGTTTGAAAATTGTAGACCCACTCTGGCCGTAATCCAATTTACAAAGGAGAGATTTCTTTTTTGAAACTCGTGACCGTAGTTTTCATTCATTAATTAAATATTTACAAAAATAAAGTACAATGGAGGATCGAGTCCTCATCCAACGCCCGTTCTAGGAAACAATGACATTATAGCAATTAAAGGTAAATCTCAATCCAGCTCTTGATCTTCTCTGCAGTACTGGCTTTGGCTCTGATCATAGCAGCTTCTAAACAATCCTTGAGGTGGTAGGTCCAGCCGTGTGGATGAGAGACAGCACTTATAAAAATCTTGTAATTACAAACAGACCAAATGCCCCAGCAACTCGCAATGACAATAGTCAGACCAATATCTCCTGGTAGCTGGTTTAATGATATACCGAGCTCGTCAAAGCTAGAAGTTCCTCTTGGCTTCTATGGCAAAATAAGATCCCAGCATGAAAATGCAAATGGGCAATCACAGAGTAGATGGAAAAGGGTTTCTTCTGTGTGTGGTCAGCACACATAGCACAATTGTAACTTTCCAAGTGCATAGATTTCCTATGTAGGAGATTTCTTATGTTGATTTTGTCATACAGAAGCAGCAAAAAGAAGATTTTATGCCTGAGTCTGACTGGGCTTTTCCAAATAAGTTTAAAGATGAAATGAGCAGCGCTTTGCCCCATAAGGCACTTACACATTTTCATTGATGAGTATTGATTGGATCCGCAGCTATATCTCCATGTATCCCTTTGATCCAGTTGTTCTCTATTAGGGCATTTCTAACGGATCCCCTAAAAGGCCACAAGGGAGTAAAAATTATGTTTTACTCCCTTATGGTGCACCAAGCCGGTCCCTTAAAAAACTTAGTGGCGTAAAAAATTTACTGCACCTCCCTATTTCCCCTGAAATCTAGCTAAATTTACTCCATCCCGCCGTGGCCAAGTAAAAGTGGCGCCCCTCTCCCACGCCACACTCTCCCGCTGACGCAGCCGCCACGCCCCGCCGCCGCCACCGATTACCGCCGGGACGGCCGGAATTGATAGCCCGACCCCTTCCCTCACCCTGCCGGTCACTGGCGCCGACCTTTCGCCGACAGAAATCACCCACACGCCAGCGGCGGCGCCGAAGAAGAGATTGGGTAAGAAGAAGACCCACCGCGTCCAAGCTCCTCCTCCAACCGCTCCAATGGTCTCCGGGGTGGCCACCGCCTCGCCGGCAACGGCACGCCGCCCTCCTGCCGCATCTACCAGAGGCAAACGGGCTCAAAAGCCGACGGCGGTGGTGTCGGCGCTCGCCGAGGCGGCCGCGAAGAAGAAGATGAAGAGGGACAAAGCAGCGCCTCATCCTAGGCCGACGCTTAATGCTACAACTATGGCAGCCCCTACGGCGACTGCTCCGGTGCTAGCGGTGGCCGCAGCCAGCAACAAGAATCGCGGCTGCCAAGTGCTCGATGAAATGCCAACAAGGTAAAAAATGAAACCTCGCGGCTTTTTGGTATTCGATAGTGATTGTTGGTGATTGGTAGTGATTGGTTATAGTGTTTGCTTTGATATTTTAGTGCGGAGATGAACACGGCCGAATTCCTCGCATCGTTGGAGTCCTCGACCACCGTTGGCTTTGATGAGCTCAACTACGACTCCTTTTGGGATCATTCGGCCACCCAAGACATGGAGGAGGAGGAGGCCGAGCAGGAGGTGGCCGAGGAGGAGGATGTTGTGGAGGTGACTGATGCAAGCACCAAGTTCCCAAGGTGCCACGCCCAAAACTACAACCAAAAGGAAGACATTGCGCTTTGTGATGCTTGGTGCGCCATATCCATGGATGCAACGATCGGAACAGGTCAAACCAAGACCATGTTTTGGGAGAGGATTACCGACCAGTACAACAACCCATGGACGTGCGATCAAGCTGTACCCAAGGTTCTCTTGGGCATCGTTGGAGCACCATTCACGACCAATGCAACCGATGGTCTGTCTGCATCGACCAAGTGAATCATGCTCACTCGTGGATGTAACATCCCCAGATGTTAACCCTGCCATCAAGCTAATTAATATGCCATGTCATCATATTTCACTAAGTCAAAATGTCACTTGTCTCAAATTCAAATTCAAAATCAAAGTGAAATTTAAAGCTACACAAAAGTTGCTGGAAAAATGTTCATCAGTTAGCAAATATTCCATAACATTTATTTGTTAAGGAATACAACATTCCACTTGAGCAAAGATGAGCATCAACAATTATAACAGCACCATTTCAACATTTCTAAATGCTATTCTATTTTTGAAAAATCCAAATGAGTTCCAAAAGTTTCCGAACTTTTTATGGCAGTGTCTAAAGTCACTAGGGATTTATTGGGACCCTTCCCATATTTTTCTAAGTGCATATGATGCCCAGATAAATCCTTTTCTCTCTCTGCTATTAAATAAAAAGGGAAAAACAGAAATAAAGAGGCTTACCTGGCCTTTGGGCCGAAGCCACAGTGCGCCCAGCCGGCCCAACTGGCCCAGCCGCCGCGGTCATCCCCTTCGTCCCGCGCGCTGTTGCTCTCCCGCACCGACAAGACGCCGATCGCCTCGCTGTCGAGCATCCGCCGGTCTCCGACGCGGATAAGAACCCCCTCCGGCCCCTCTCTCTCTCCCGTCGCAACCCTAGCCCCATTTTCCCCTTTCCCTCGCTCCTCTCCTCGATCCGACGCCGTCCCGGTGCGGTCGCCGCCGACCACCGCTCGATCCCGCGGCCACCGTGCCCCGATCGCCACTCCGTCGTGTGGTACGTCATCGCCATCCCCGACTACGTCACCTACCCCGACTGGTTGGAGCTCGGCGCTGCTGCATCGTCCTCCTCGAGCTCGTCTTCCTCCGCACGGCCGTCTCCGTCTCCGGCGCCGATTCGCCGCCGTCGCCCTTCCCCGAGCACGCTAACGCACACCTGCAGGCTCACTGTAAGCCCGCGCGCTTTCCCCTCTCTTTTCCGCGTGTTTCCGTCGCCATAGAGGTGACTGAACTTCTCGCCACCGGCGAGCTCGTCACCGTGAACCTCCTCGCCGTCATGCTCAATCGAGCACTGCTTCGTGCTTAGTGCGTCTGCGCGAGTCCAACGCGCCTGCTCGCTCGCCTTCTAGTGACCTACCACGCCCGATCCGTCCTCGCCAGAACTCCGGCGAGGTTCCCGAGTTCGCCGCCGTCGCCATAGTGCCTCTCCGTTCACGAGACCGCCGCAGATCGACGCGGCTCGGTCTCCGCTTTCGAACGCGCCCAAAAACGCTGGAAACGGAGCCCCGTACGCGAAATCCGACGTCGGCCGAGGCCTCTCCGCCGCATTTGAGGTCGCCGGAGTAAGTCCGGCGGGCGGCGTTGACCAGCGCCGACGTGGCCGACCGGGGCCAACCCCCCAGGGTCACTGCCTGGTGGGCCCCAGGGGCCCGGCAGGCCAGTTGACCCGGTCAGCTCTGCTGACTGGACCGGCCCAGCAGCTGTCATGTGGACCCCCACCTCCACTTAATTAACCTAACTAATTAAACTAATTTAATTAACTTAATAAGTCACTGACATAGGGCCCCACCTAGCTAGTTAATTCTGTTAAATAGTTAGTTAGCCCACCGTCTATGACAGGTGGGCCCCACATGTCAGGTTGACCAGTCAACTGGTCAGTTGACCGGCTGACGTAGAGCTGACCTCATGCTGACGCCATATGCCTTTTCTGGAAAATCTGTTAATTTAAATAATTTCAAAAAATAGTTTAAATCTTTAAAAATTCATAACTTTTAAACCATAGCTCAGATCGAAAAACTTAAAACATGAAAGTTGCTCAGAACGACGAGACAAGTCTGATCGTGCCGTCTGTTTCCATGTCGGAACCTCCTACATAGGAGAACGCGTAACTCCGAGCCCGATTCCGGTAGATGAATAGTGCACACACACCGAGTAATAAATCCCGTGATAATCCTAAAAATAACTAAAGTGACTTAGATGCATCTTTAGGCAACCCTGCACTGCATCGTAGCATAGCATGCACTGTGTTGCATTTGTTTGCATTATGTTTACTTGTTTCTTCCCCCTCTTCTCTCTCGGTAGACCCCGACGTTGACGTAGCTCCCGAGGCAGACGCAGCTCCGGAGTACGACTACGTCCCCGACGACACAGTTGAAGACCTTGCCCTTGCTGCAGAGCAAACAGGCAAGCACCCCCATTTTGAACATGCCTATATCGCCTATTCTCTTCTTTCTCATGCTTGTATTAGAATTGCTGCTGTTGTTGCTATCTTATATCTGCTGCATAGCCTGATTATTGTAACCTGCTTGTTACCTTCCTGCTCATCCTAAACTGCTTATAATAGGCTGGGTAGAGACCCGACAAAGACCCCACCTTATCCCGACTGCCCCGCTAGATTATCAGAAGACCCGATCAACGGGATTGAAGACCAGGCCTCGGCACCGCACATCACTTCCCCCTTAGTTGCCGACACTACTGGGTTACTATCGAGTGCCAAGGGTGATACCTCATCAGCACTTCTGATGATAACCTTGTAGGTTAGTCAATCGGTCGTGGTAAGCGAGGGTGATTCCTCCTACACCACCCCCGATAACAGCGTCGTCATGCAACTTCTCAAGTGTGGACCTCGAGGGTGATTCCTCCTTCGTTCACCTTGACGGTAACATCAGTGGGAATTCTATCGAGGGTGATTCCACAGGGTTCCCCTTGATGTTGGACACACGGTTACTATTGATACTGAGACTTACACTGTACCATGTTACTAAAGACGGGTCGGCCCTGAGGGGTACCCGCGCGAGCTTAATTGCGAGTGATGTGTAATCGGGGGTACCTGGAGGGTACCCGAGAGTTGAACACGAGGCGTGGCCGGGCATTCCTAGCCCTTGTCGCAAGTCCTCGAGACGGGGCGACGGGGTCACATCGATCGTGAGTCTCTGCTCGTTACCGCGCGCTCCTAATCCACTAAACGGTTTGGATATTTGATCCGAGGGGCCTCTGGCCTGATAGCACTAACCATCACGTGGGCATAGTATGGGCGTTCTCCGTCGTATACTTCAGCCGGAGCTTAATGAACGTCAGCGACTGAGCGGCGCACGCCGAGTTGGACTGGTTACGCAACCGCGCTTGTATTAAGGGGTTGCTAGGTCTACTCTCGGTGGCCCCATAACGTGCAGGAGTTTCCGGGGCGATGGCCCAAGACCACTGGGGGCATAGGTTTAGTCCGGCGTGCTGACCTCTCTGTTAAGTTTTCGGTCGGGTTGCGGCGTATCGTTTGGCCGAGGCCGGGCATGACCCAGTAAAGTGTGTCCGGCCGGAGTTAAGCGAGCGTGGTGGGTAACTTGGTGCACCCCTGCAGGGAAGAAACTTCTATCGATAGCATGTCCTACGGTAACGGATACTCGGCGTTGTATCCCGATCGGTACAACTAGAACTTGAGATGATAACTGGATAGTACGGCTCTGTGATTGCTTTCTCGCAGGGAGTCGAGAAAGGATCTCTGGCCGAGGTTGATGACACTACTACTACTTTACTTTATGCTAATCTGCACTCTTCTAATGCTGCAAGACCTCTGAAGATGTTGAAGATGCTAGTCTTCGATAGGACTAGGTTTTCCCCTCTATTCTGGCATTCTGCAGCCCAGTCCACATATACAGGCTCCCCTTGATAATGCTGCATATGTAGTGTAGATCCTTACTTGCTGAGTACTTCGGATGAGTACTCACGTTTGCTTTGCTTTCTTTTTCCCCCATATCCTATTTTTGCACCCAGACGACGGAGCCCCTGAGTCAGATGCCCCCGCCGACGGCTACTACTACTACCCTCCAGGCGAGTACTTCTACGAGGAGCCGACCGACGACCAGGAGTAGGATTGGAGGGTCCAAGACAGGAGGCCTACGCCTTTCGATCGTAGTATTTTATTTTGCCCCGCCTCTGTGAAGGCTTATCTCTGTTCTGTAATATATCTGTACCCAGATATCTAATGCTTCCGCTGACGCTTGTATGCCATCGAGCTATGTATTCGAGCCCTCGAGGCCCTGGCTTGTAATATAAAGCTTGTATGACTTTATTTATGTTTTAGAGTTGTGTTGTGATATCTTCAAGTGAGTCCTTAGGCTTGATCATGTGCATTTGCGTGTATGGTTAGTGCACGATTAAGCCGGGGTCGTCACAGGTTGGTATCAGAGCCGACTGCCTCTAGGACTCCCCCTTTCCAATCCCTTGGCCGAAGTTGAGTCTAGTGGTCCAAAACTGTTTTACTAACTTGGCTGTGTGGCTTACGGGCCCACGTCGCCAATTGGGTGGTATTAGGATCTTTTACTCCTCGATCTTTACTCTGGGAACTCTGATCTCTCTTCTATTCGGATTAAATGATTTTGCTAACTCTGGCATTAGGATCTCGAAACCACTTCCTCCCGGAGATCCCTTTCACTACAGATGATCGTCTGCTTCATCAGAAGATTTTGAAGATACTCCTCGACGTTAACCGAGACCCTGTGCCACTGCTTTGCCGTTCCTGACCACCGACAAAACCCCGTGGATAACTTACCATCCTTGTCGCTTGTATCTTCATTCCCAGTTACTCCTTTATGTATGAGATACCCCGAAATACTCCTCATTAAATTCGGGAATCCTTTGAGCCTACTGCCGTGCAGCTTCTTTCGCACTGCGGTTAATTCCTCACATTACCGGGGATCCGTTCATCCCCAGTTGTTCTTGTGTTCTAGAAATATTTCATAATGCTATCCGATCTTCCGAGAATCTCCTGCAGCCTACTACTTTTGAGGTTCTTCATACCTGCTTTAATTATGGTTAATTCCATATGTCTAGTAATCTCATCGGCCTCCTTTGTTGCCATCATTTTGAGTCCCTTGATTCATTATGTATGTGACTGCTTGCTATCATCAATTAATTCCTAGAATTCGTCATTCCGACTCAGACGTTATTTTGAACATGAGCTAGTTCTCAGCCGATCAATTTGCGATCAATTGTGTCCCTAAGTCTTTTCAACTTATCCATCCTTGATCAGGGCGTCTGCTTCTGATCCCCCGACCTGGAAATCGTAAGTCCTTTGAAGTTAAGCCTCGAACTATTCTTATAATCCCATAACCCGACACGCTTGCATTCTTCTGATTGAGTACCGATACTCCCAATCGCATCCCTTTGCGGTCCACCAGATCTTTTGGTGGATCATTATCTGATAGTGTCCTCCATATTCCATAACCTTGTTAGTTATTCCTCTGATACATAATACCTTCGGTAAATTGTATCACCTGCTTTGACTTCGATACTCTGCTTTCGACTCGCATCCCTTGCTTTGGTTGATGGTTGTATAGATTCGTAAAATGTCCCGATGGGTTGCATCTATACTTCTGCCATCTGCGAGAACCCAGAAACTTCCACGAGTCATACTCTTCTGGTGCTTCACCAGATAAATCTTCCGCACTACAAATTCATCAAAAGCGAGAAGTGAATGAAAGGTTATGCATTGAAGAAGTGGGAGTCGACCTTGAACCTTTGTGTTCATGCCCATGGACCCGATGTAGAACTTATCATGGAAGCTGCTTGTAAAATAATTATTTCCTGGGTACAAGTTCTTCTTGTATCTATAAATTGATCCTTTGCAATCGTGATTTCGACCATATTTCCTCCTTGATTCCATTTCCCGGATAAGTTAAATACTTGTCCTCTGTAGATCATTTCACCCGTCCTACCTCTACTCCGATTTACCTTCCGATGTTACCCCTAGTACTTGTTATTGGGAAGTTTAATACCCCATCACATCATTCCTAGCCTGATCGGCTATATCTTTATCGTGCCAACTTTTAACTGTGCTACCTGGTCCTTATGCCCGGAGCAACTTCCGACGATGAGCTAAGCTTACGTCGATCTTCCTCATCTTGTCATTTCACCTCAAACAACAAGCTTGATTTCGAGTTGGTGTCGTATCCGCGGTTCCAATAACCTTTCGCTTCGGCATTCCTTTTGCTTGATGTCGTCGCTGCCCGATGCATCTTCATAGAGTCTCTCGACAAAATTTGTCATGATCCCCATCAACACTTTGGCTTCTTCGGAGATGTCAATTGAACTCAAGGTTAGAAATACCAATCCTGCCCCTCGATGATCTATGTTATCATCGATCACATCTTGTCTTCCTCCAACACTTACCTGATGGTGTTTTGCTCATACACTGAGTTCCTTGTTATTCTTGAAATTGTTCCAACGAATCCCTTGAGGTCTTCGGACCCATCCCTTACTTCAAACACCATGTTAATGCTACCTCGAAGCATGGCTGTGCTAATCCGAATATTAACCAGGACATTGGAAGCACATTGCCAAATGCTTCTCGATCAATTATCCAAACACCGTCGTATGGGTAATATCATGATTCTTCCCCCGCCCCTTTACCTAAATACCTTGAACTTGCAGTCCCATCATGTATATCATGCTCCGTTTTTCCTTGGACAGGATATACTCCCAATTCTTGTGTGTAAACACATTTTCCTTTCCATTGTTTTGTTTAACCTTTCTTGTGATCTATATGATGTAAGCAGAAATAATTCCCTGCTTATAAAATACCCCGGTGCACAACTTCGTCAGAGAGACCCCGTTACTATGGTTGATGACATTCCGGTATCCACCGATGGACGAGAACCTTGCCGATTGGTCCGCCTCGTTCAACGAGCAGGAATATGGTTATCTTCGTCCCTCGCCCTTGGTACCGACGATGTTGCCGACATAGCTGACAAGCTATCTTCTGACATGCCATATTGACGTGACCATGATGCCACCGTTCTCCCTACTTTTGATCGACACCCCCCCCCCCCCCCCACAGTTCCTCAGGATCGGAACCTGACTCTCCTGTATATCCTTGATTCCGAAGTATCATATGTCCTTGGTTTTGGGTGTTATCACGAACCACCTTCCGAGAGGTAATCTATTCCCGATGCTCTGAACCCCTTCTCACACTCTGTTCAGGTATCGATCGGATGTCCATTCGCTTGAAACTTCCTATTGTACCTTCATCCTTTGCTCTTGATGTTTTCTTAAGTTTCAACTCGAGAGATACTTCTGCCACATCCCCTAAATTGTTCATCAGATAATCGACCCTATAAGGGTTAGATCTCCCGGAGTTACCTTTTTTTTCCCACTTAAATCTCGGGACGAGATTTCTTGTAGTGGAGGAGAATTGTAACATCCCCAGATGTTAACCCTGCCATCAAGCTAATTAATATGCCATGTCATCATATTTCACTAAGTCAAAATGCCACTTGTCTCAAATTCAAATTCAAAGTGAAATTTAAAGCTACACAAAAGTTGCTGGAAAAATGTTCATCAGTTAGCAAATATTCCATAACATTTATTTGTTAAGGAATACAACATTCCACTTGAGCAAAGATGAGCATCAGCAATTATAACAGCACCATTTCAACATTTCTAAATGCTATTCTATTTTTGAAAAATCCAAATGAGTTCCAAAAGTTTCCAAACTTTTTATGGCAGTGTCTAAAGTCACTAGGGATTTATTGGGACCCTTCCCATATTTTTCTAAGTGCATATGATGCCCAGA
The DNA here is from genome assembly GCA_011799875.1 of Thinopyrum elongatum. NCBI lineage: Eukaryota > Viridiplantae > Streptophyta > Magnoliopsida > Poales > Poaceae > Thinopyrum > Thinopyrum elongatum. The sequence continues at coordinate 654,992,575 of CM022303.1, read as the reverse complement.
TAAATCCTTTTCTCTCTCTGCTATTAAATAAAAAGGGAAAAACAGAAATAAAGAGGCTTACCTGGCCTCTGGGCCGAAGCCACAGTGCGCCCAGCCGGCCGAACTGGCCCAGCCGCCGCGGTCATCCCCTTCCTCCCGCGCGCTGTCGCTCTTCCGCACCGACACGACGCCGATCGCCTCGCTGTCGAGCATCCTCCGGTCTCCGACGCGGATAAGAACCCCCTCTGGCCCCTCTCTCTCTCTCTCTCTCCCGTCGCAACCCTAGCCCCATTTTCCCCTTTCCCTCGCTCCTCTCCTCGATCTGACAGCGTCCCGACGCGGTCGCCGCCGACCACCGCTCGATCCCGCGGCCACCGTGCCCCGATCGCCACTCCGTCGTGTCATACGTCGTCGCCATCCCCGACTACGTCACCTACCCCGACTGGTTGGAGCTCGGAGCTGCTGCATCGTCCTCCTCGAGCTCGTCTTCCTCCGCACGGCCGTCTCCGTCTCTGGCACCGATTCGCCGCCATCGCCCTTCCCCGTGCACGCTAACGCACACCTGCAGGCTCACTGTAAGCCCACGCGCTTTCCCCTCTCTTTTCCGCGTGTTTCCATCGCCGTAGACGCCGCCGTAGAGGTGACTGAACTTCTCGCCGCCGGCGAGCTCGTCGCCGTGAACCTCCTCGCCGTCATGCTCAATCGAGCACTGCTTCGTGCTCAGTGCGTCTGCGCGAGTCCAACGCGCCTGCTCGCTCGCCTTCTAGTGACCTACCACGCCCGATACGTCCTCGCCAGAACTCCGGCGAGGTTCCCGAGTTCGCCGCAGTCGCCATAGTGCCTCTCCGTTCACGAGACCGCCTCAGATCGACGCGGCTCGGTCTCCGCTTTCGAACGCGCCCAAAAACGCTGGAAACGGAGCCCTGTACGCGAAATCCAACGCCGGCCGAGGCCTCTCCGCCGCATTTGAGGTCGCCGGAGTAAGTCCGGCGGGCGGCGTTGACCAGCACCGACGTGGCCGACCGGGGCCAAACCCCCAGGTTCACTGCCTGGTGGGCCCCAGGGGCCCGGCAGGCCAGTTGACCCGGTCAGCTCTGCTGACTGGACCGGCCCAGCAGCTGGCATGTGGACCCCCCCACCTCCACTTAATTAACCTAACTAATTTAATTAACTTAATAAGTCACTGACATAGGGCCCCACCTATCTAGTTAATTATGTTAAATAGTTAGTTAGCCCACCGTCTATGACAGGTGGGCCCCACATGTCAGGTTGACCAGTCAACTAGTCAGTTGACCGGCTGACGTAGAGCTGACCTCATGCTGAGGTCATATGCCTTTTCTGGAAAATCTGTTAATTTAAATAATTTCAGAAAATAGTTTAAATCTTTAAAAATTCATAACTTTTAAACCGTAGCTCAGATCGAAAAACTTAAAACATGAAAGTTGCTCAGAACGACAAGACGAGTTTGATCATGCCGTCTGTTTCCATGTCGGAACCTCCTACGTAGGAGAACGCGTAACTCCGAGCCCGATTCCAGTAGATGAATAGTGCACACACACCGGGTAATAAATCCCGCGATAATCCTAAAAATAACTAAAGTGACTTAGATGCATCTTTAGGCAACCCTGCACTGCATCGTAGCATAGCATGCACTGTGTTGCATTTGTTTGCATTATGTTTACCTATTTCTTCCCCCTCTTCTCTCTCGGTAGACCCCGACGTTGACGTAGCTCCCGAGGCAGACGCAGCTCCGGAGTACGACTACGTCCCCGACGACACAGTTGAAGACCTTTCCCTTGCCGCAGAGCAAACAGGCAAGCACCCCCATTTTGAACATGCCTATATCGCCTATTCTCTTCTTTCTTATGCTTGCATTAGAATTGCTGCTGTTGCTGTTATCCTATATCTGCTGCATAGCCTGATTATTGTAACCTGCTTGTTACCTTTCTGCTCATCCTAAACTGCTTATAATAGGCTGGGTAGAGACCCGACAAAGACCCCACCTTATCCCGACTGCCCCGCTGGATTATCAGAAGACCCGATCAACGGGATTGAAGACCAGGCCCCGGCACCGCACATCACTTTCCCCTTAGTTGCCGACACTACTGGGTTACTATCGAGTACCGAGGGTGATACCTCGTCAGCACTTCTGATGATAACCTTGTAGGTTAGTCAATCGGTAGTGGTAATCGAGGGTGATTCGTCCTACACCACCCCCGATAACAGCGTCGTCATGCAACTTCTCAAGTGTGGACCTCGAGGGTGATTCCTCCTTCGTTCACCTTGACGGTAATATCAGTGGGAATTCTATTGAGGGTGATTCCTCAGGGTTTCCCTTGATGTTGGACACACGGTTACTATTGATAGTGAGACTTACACTGTACCATGTTACTAAAGACGGGTCAGCCCTGAGGGGTACCCGCGCGAGCTTAATTGCGAGTGATGTGTAATCGGGTGTACCTGGAGGGTACCCGAGAGTTGAACACGAGGCATGGCCGGGCATTCCTAGCCCTTGCCGCAAGTCCTCGAGACGGGGCGACGGGGTCACATCGATCGTGAGTCTCTGCTCGTTACCGCGCGCTCCTAATCCACTAAACGGTTTGGATATTTGATCCGAGGGGCCTCTGGCCTGATAGCACTAACCATCATGTGGGCGTAGTATGGGCGTTCTGCGTCGTATACTTCAGCCGGAGCTTAATGGACGTCAGCGACTGAGCGGCGCACGCCGAGTTGGACTGGTTACGCAACCGCGCTTGTATTAAGGGGTTGCTAGGTCTGCTCTCGGTGGCCCCGTAACGTGCAGGAGTTTCCGGGGCGATGGCCCAAGACCCCTGGGGGCACAGGTTTAGTCCGGCGTGCTGACCTCTCTGTTAAGTTTTCGGTCGGGTTGCGGCGTATCGTTTGGCCGAGGCCGGGCATGACCCAGTAAAGTGTGTCCAGCCGGAGTTAAGCGAGCGTGGTGGGTAACTTGGTGCACCCCTGCAGGGAAGAAACTTCTATCGATAGCCTGTCCTACGGTAACGGACACTCGGAGTTGTATCCCGATCGGTACAACTAGAACTTGAGATGATAACTGGATAGTACAGCTCTGTGATTGCTTTCTCGCAGGGAGTCGAGAAAGGATCTCTGGCCGAGGTTGATGACTCTACTACTACTTTACTTTATGCTAATCTGCACTCTTCTAATGCTGCAAGACCTCTGAAGATGTTGAAGATGCTAGTCTTCGATAGGACTAGGTTTTCTCCTTTATTCTGGCATTCTGCAGCCTAGTCCATATATACAGCCTCCCCTTGATAATGCTGCATATGTAGTGTAGATCCTTGCTTGCTGAGTACTTCGGATGAGTACTCACGTTTGCTTTGCTTTCTTTTTCCCCCATATCCTATTTTTGCACCTAGACGACGGAGCCCCTGAGTCAGATGCCCCCGCCGACGGCTACTACTACTACCCTCCAGGCGAGTACTTCTACGAGGAGCCGACCGATGACCAGGAGTAGGATTGGAGGGTCCAAGGCAGGAGGCCTACGCCTTTCGATCGTAGTATTTTATTTTGCCCCGCCTCTGTGAAGGCTTATCTCTGTTCTGTAATATATCTGTACCCAAATATCTAATGCTTCCGCTGACGCTTGTATGCCATCGAGCTATGTATTCGAGCCCTCGAGGCCCTGGCTTGTAATATAAAGCTTGTATGACTTTATTTATGTTTTAGAGTTGTGTTGTGATATCTTCAAGTGAGTCCTTAGGCTTGATCGTGTGCATTTGCGTGTATGGTTAGTGCACGATTAAGCCGGGGTCGTCACAGTGGAGACATCTTGGAAGCCTCTCTACGGAATGTTGGTGGTGGCCGAGGGGGTGGTGTTGATGGTGGTGGCCGAGGGGGTGGCGGTGTTGATGGTGGTGGTGCCCGAGAGGATGGCGGTGTTGATGGTGGTGGTGACCGAGAGGATGGTGATGTTTATGGTGGCCGAGAGGATGGTCAAGTTGATTTCTTCGCAAACGACATCGTTTGAGTGGTGATGGTCGAGGGGGTGGTGGTGCATGAAAAACGTTGGCTCGATCCACAACATATACGTGCTATGTTTGTGGTGGTTATGGACCAAACATTGTGTTTGACGTGATGGCTTTTGGATGAACTTCGCATGTTTTATTTTGAAAAACACGATGATGCAACTTTATGTTATGACGGTTATGCTATGCATGTTTTAATTTAAATGTTTTTAAGATATGTATTGCGTAGTGTTTGAAGTTGGTGCGGTTAGGCCGCAAAATATAGACAATTTTATTTTTACTTCACTAACTTTTAGGGGATCGGCTAGGTGCGGCCACCGTTAGAGAAGTAAAATTTTACTTCACTAACTTTACTCCGCCATTTACTCCCTTAACTTTTAGAGAATCGGTTAGAAATGCTCTTAGCAAGTAGCAAACTGAATTGATTAAATTGCTGCAAAGCTTGTTGTGATTGCATCGGAGATATCGATCAACAATCCAGGATTCAAAGTTAGAGATTGCACCGGATTAGATAGAAATTGGTTTCATCTTATCTATAAAAGATTTATTGTCCTCCAAGTCTTGTATCTTTATATAGCCTCGCTCAATAATACATGTGGCAATTATCTCTCCCATCTAATACAAATAGATGGTATCAGTCGTAAATTCCTGACCTAGCTTCCTCGCCATGCCACCCCGGGGAAGGTTGATCTCGATGATCTTCACCGGGGGGTCGCGCAACCCATCGCTATGGTTCGTCCGCCGATCGCCTTGATTGACTGTCCTAAGAGTCTTTCTCTCAATCCATCGATGGATGTTTGATCGGCTTATTTTTCTCTCTCGCGATGGATGTTTGATCGGCTTATTTTTTGGTTTTTCAACCTAAGATCGGTTTGCGTCGCCCGCCGCCCGTCGACCCTCACGTGCCTTTACTCTAACTTCCGCGTCGATAACACCGGCCTCTTCATCAACCAGGCGTCCCGGCACGACACGCGTCAGCCAAGAATGGCCGTCGTCCTCGCATCGGTCCGCACATCGTTCTGCGCCGATCTTCGATGTCGCCGTGATCCGATCGAGACTCCTCCACGCACCCCGCCTCCATCCAGCTCAGCTGCATGACCATGATTCATGCAGGTCGGCGCGCCCATGCGCTGGTCCTTGCCTTGCATGGCGTGGCCACCTTCACCTCACGAGCGTCACGCACGAGCAGCGTAGGCCGCTTACGTTCTGCTGGCATGTCGATCTGCGCCGTGTGGCCCCAGGCCTCTCCCACATCCTGTTCGGGCATTGCCTACGTGCAGGGTTGGCTGTTCGTGGATCCGTAAGCATCCGGACCGGCGCGTGTCCTCCGAGACCCGGTTGCATGCTGCTATACTCACTCTACGGCCGCCAGCCATGCGACAAGACTCAAGCAAGCTTAAGGTCTGGTTGTTCAAGGGGCATCAGCATGCGCGTACATGCACAAAAGCAATCAACCGAAGCTAGCTTCTAGTCCCCGGCCGGCGCACCAAAATCGTCGGCCAGCTGCACTTCGCCACCTACAGCCGAGCAGCTACTACGACATCGCCCACGATCAGACTGACCATCTGAGCCCCACGATTCACTACATCCGTCAGTTGTTTGCGCGCGTATTCATAGGTTTTCTTTAATATAGTGCCTCTCCACCAATCGAGCAATGGGCTGCCGTTATGTCGTCACTTCAAACCACAGCGCCGCCGCCTCGTGGTCTTCCCGCCGTTACCGGCATGTGTGTTACTGCTGCGTCGCCCCTTCAGGCCGTAGAGTTTCTCATCATGTTTTATTTCGGAGTTTTGCATGCAGTTGAAGCTGTCGTGGTGTGTGCACGTCAGAGTTGTGTTACACGTGTGCACACAACTGCAAAGCTAATTTTTTTAAATTAGTAGTTAGTTGCATGCCTAGTTAGTGGGAGGAGTGGTTCACACGCATGCATGGATAGAGTTTGTTAGACGGCTTAGTTGTGGACCTGATAATCACCAGCGTTGTGTCTCCATCAGCGAGGAGATCGGCCGAGACCGAGTGGCCAGAGAGGTGGTTAATTGCCGTTTCTACCGGCTAGTGGAGCTAGTCATGGTTCAGCCGATGTGTGTGGCTTGACCGTGGCTGCATGCAAAAGTGTGTGCGTGTGTGCGTGGCTTAGTGGGTGCGTGTATGGTATGGTTACCCCGGGTACTTAAGGACTTGTAACCAGCTGAGTTTGTTGAGAAGTGAACAAAGAGTGAAAAGGCACAAGTGTGTGCGGTGCTGCAAAACTCCATGTGTGCTCTTCTTCTACCTTAAGCTTTTGTGTGTACACCTCTAGCACTTGTATGTTTTCTTGGCAGAATCCTTGAGCTGAGAGAGTTGCAAGGGAGTGAAGAAGCGGCACTGCGAGGAGAGGCGGCGCCAACAGCGCCGGACACTATCCGCCTTGTCGTCACCCGTGCGTTGACGTCTCAAGTGGCGCCCGTCCCGCAGCCACCTTAGGCGCAGGATCGCCACCGTCCACGCATAGTCTTGGTCACGTTATGGTGCAATGTAGATGCATGTCAACATTGCACATAACTTCAGGTTGTGCTATTCCTAATGACTCCCAAATCTAACATGTTTGTGACGTTGTGTGACTTTATCAGCATAAAATTAGGGAAATTGTTTTGACACTTGAGCAGTACTGTAACCATTGTGGCTAGCTCACTTGGGATAAATGGCCTACATACATCTTTTGGTCTTCATCTGGGTAGCTGATCATATAGCAACCCACGGTGGATGGGACCTATTCTGGCTAGTTGATAACCATATATATATGCACAGACATCGAATGAGAGCTAGGAGGAAATAAAGGCCATAATAACTCATCCACAAGGTTGGTGCTAAGTACCAAGATGAGTCATGACTTGCTACACTTCAGGTAAAGCTATTACAAACTTGCTGCTTCCTAGGTAGGGTCTGCTCCGGCAGACAGGTGTGCCATGGTAGCCGTCATAGCTCCTTAGCGTCATGGAGCATCAACGAATTCGCTTCAGTGACTATGGCTCTTTCAAAGACGTAGGGGTTGCACAATTTCTAGAATAACGACACTGTCAGGAGATTTTTGCTGAAGTTATACATCCACTCCTCGACTCCTCTAACTAAGTGAGCTTGCTATACTTGGTGTGGTACTAGTATAAAAGATGAATTATTCAAGAAATTGATTCCATCTGGCCTAAGCATGTTGCCTGTGGTTACAAAGTCAATATATAAATTCACATATAGACAATGCAACCTAACCACCCACCCACAAACACGCTTAGACAATATAAATGTTACTAAAGAGAATTTAATGGAAATACAAACCACTTAGAATCTAGTAATCACGTTGCAATTCACCATATATGTGAAGGAGACCGCCATGGTTACGGTGAAAAAAAAACCTGCGATCGGAAGGATGAAGAGAGGGAGGTTGAAGATGAACAGCGCGTGATCTGTTTTGGGCCGTTGGATTAAGATCTAGTGGTTCCTATGAAAGTGACCGATGGATGAAAAAAAATTAAGTACCTAACGTATAGTCCGTCCCAAGTTGGTGACTATTAAGTGTTCAAATGATCCACGGCCGAAAGAGGATTAGGCACATTACTGACGATCTATTAGTCATGCTCATCTGGCTAAAAGAGGATCCACCAAATTAATTAATTAATTATATGTTTTGCCTTTTGTAAGAAATTTTTACCTTTCTTGACTTCTTTTCCAGTTAACCCCGTATATAAAAAAGATAAAGTCCAACAGAAAGGGATAAGATTGTAGACCATACCATCATTTGGCTTGATACATTAGTTAGCCAAAGTAATTCAGCAGAGAACAAGCAAGTAAATCAGGTTTTCATGAGAGCACAACAGCTATTAGTGATTAAATGTCAGAACAAGGAAAACCGGAAGGGTACTGAACAAGTAACAGTCTGAAAATTGTAGACCCACGCTGGTCTTAATACAGTCTATAGAGGAGATATTTCGTTGAACAATCAGCATTCAAAGCTTGAAGAGAGCAACATGGTGCTGGCGGTTTTATGTTCTCTTCCATATCCAAATATTATAGAAACTTCTAGCTGACGAAGTAGCAGAAAACCTATAGCTCCCCGAGGTAAATATGCTTATCTCTACTGCAAGATCCAATGATAGGCACGTTGGGGTGGAAATTTGTCTCGTTGACAGAACCATTGTGCCCAGGAAGCTTGTATATGTCTATATGGTCCACCTTGATGTCGTGTCCCAGATGTAGACCATGTGATCAGCACTCCCAACGGTGACCTAGCGATTGTCCGGTGACCTGCTACAATTCAACAGGGTCTTCTCAAAGTTGTGTTGATGCCTTGTAAGTGTGTTGATCTTCCAGTTAGAGGAACCAGCACAAGAAGAACACTAGCAAGGGCAAAAGAGTTAATCTTCAGGGGATGGTAATGCGGCGACAACGACAAGTGAGACAAGTTATAGTGTACCGGACTGCTTTAGACATAGGCAGCCAATATTTTTATTACATCATTAGCAAGAATGTAGTGTTGTTAAATAAACAGAGTAATATAAGCCGGGATTTGGCCTTAGCATTCTTCTGTTTTCTCTTCTTAGCTCCATGGGACAAGGATAAAGGACGTACCCAGTGCTGAAATCTCCCACACATGATGGGGTCTGGGGAAGAAAATTTCTAGAAGTCTTACCCTTGCATAATAATTGCGGAAAGAGGCTCGTTCGAACCGAAGACCTCCAGGCCACAAGTTGAGAGACTACCACTGCGCCAGGCCTGCCCTTGACCACAGGACGTAGATGCTCTAAAAAGATAAATCATCAATATATTTCACATACTTTTTAAATAATTGACCTAACAACATAAAAAGAATCTGACAATTTCTTTCCACTCATTAAATCAATACATTTGGCAAGCTAATTCGGAAGGAACAGACAAGTTAAGAAGGTTTTAGAGCGATTACACACAATTAGTAGTAATTAACAGGAAACGGAATGGTACAGAACAAGCAGTGGATCGAAAATGATAGACCAGCTCTGGCTGTAATACAATATACAAAGGTTGCATGTAACAAAAAGACCAATGCTGTGTTGTTCTTAGACTTCAATGGACGGAATTGCTATTTGTTTTCCCTATTCACCGTGATAGTACTGTCCAGCGGTGCCAGAGTGGTGCTACTGTATGCTCACTTCTTAATGTAACTTTGATCGGTTGAGAATTTGATATTTTTTTTTTGATAAAAGTAGAGCATGAGAACTATTTGAAGCTACTCACTTGGCTCATGCTATGAAAACTACAGATCATCTTTTGAGAACCAAGTGGCATAACTGTCGAGGTATTCAGATAATGGAGTTGTTGTGGGGCGTGCTTGTGTACAATCAAAGATTGCCTAGTCAATATGTTGGCAAGGTAGTATCAAAACATCCAAGATACTAACATCTTATATGGAGATTTGCAAGAGAATTCAGCAGTTGATTAATTAGTACCTAATATTTTGTATTTCCCCTGACAGTAGGACAAAATTTTGTATCACAGGAACCATATTCTAGCCTCTCTAGACATGGGGAACCCTACTCATCGTTAATTCTAGAATGTCCTTCCTGCACCAACTAAATAACGTGGCACGGTAGAGTAATGTTGTAAAGTTGGCGCATGGCTGAATTTTGGTCAGCTGCAAGCTTATCTATTCCTAATGCCTCCCAAATCTAACATATTTGTGGTAGGGTGCGGCTTAACAGCATAAAATTAGGCCAGTTGTCTTGACTCTTGAGGAGTACTATATTCATGGTAGCTAGCTCCCTTGAGATAAATGTCATGCATATATGTTTTTTTAACCCGCCTATGGCTAGTTGCGCATATGATAAATCATAGTGGATGGGAGATATTCAAACTAGTTGGTTACTACAAACCATTGAGAATATGAGCTATATATGCACCCACACCGGACAGGATGTTGGAGGAAATGAAGAAGGAAATAACTCATAGACATGGTAAATGCTATGTACCATCGAAGATCAATCATTGTTTTAAATGATCTTTTATATTAATTTAGCAATGTAGAGTCATTATACTCACGTTCAACCATACACAACACGCATGTTGGTACTGACTCAAAACAAAACACCACAACTCGACCCTTTCTAGAAAACCTAGTCAAGCCATAGGCAACACCATTGCCGCATCTGGAGATTCTCGATAACATAAAACCCGGCAGTTGTCCCAACAAGTTCATTGAATCCTTGGTAATACCACCGACCGATGAGGGCTACATGATTCTCACACAGTCATCAGCAAAAAGGTACTATCCTACGTAAACCTCTCTCACAACGCCTCAGCTTCACCCATCTCAGACTGACGGTGTGCCATACCAACCACAGGAGCGCTGCATCCTCACCTTGCAACACCGCTCCCCAAGTTCCTTGGTTCGTATCTTGGATGCAACTCGCATTTCGAGGAACACTCCTCACTGATAGCGACCACGTGGCATTTTCCTTTTCCATCTAACTCCGTCGAGCCTGCTTGTATCAACTATAGCGCATCAACATAACTTCGAAGGAAATTGGAGGAAGCATGGATCGATGCCTTTTTGCCTCCAAATCAATATTATGTCAGAGCTGACAGGCCCGCCATTGGTGGAAGCTTTGCTCTGTTAAAGACATAATCATTATGAAAATTCCAAATTGCTTATAGTAAGAAACACACTCCCACTCGGATATGAGCTTTCAATTTGGGGTGAGCTCCAACCAACCAGTTCCCGAACAGATTCGTAATGCTAGCGGGGATGGGATGGGAAGATTAAAATCTACTTAGACCATGCGCCAAATAAGGCTAGAGGTGTGGCTCCATGCATAGCCTACAGTTGCCACGACAACTAAATATATAATAAATTTTGAACTGGTCATGTGCTCTCTACTCTTTAGCATACATCTAGTTGGCGACGTGGCAAATCATAAACTAAGAGATATAAAAGAAGAGATGCCTATTTTTTTCATTTTTGCATCTAATTATAGGTGCTTAGATATGAATATTCTTCATAGCTTCTACGGCTTTTCGGTTCCATGAGAACTGCCCCCTCCACTCTCCCCTCCCAACCTTCCATGGCTTCTACACTCCTTCGTCGCCACACTCAGATCTGGTGGCCAGGTCCCTTCTCGTGATAGCCTTAGCGGAGATTGTGAGAGTTTGACTTGATCTTGGAGCCCATCCATAGGGGGGTCATCTGCAGGTGAGGGCTGGGATGGAGGTTGCTCCCTCGCACGCAGGTCGCTGGCCGCGTCTGACTAGATCTGGTAGCAGCTGGTCACTACGGATTGTGATGGACACCAGAAGGTCTTTGTGAGGGTTCCTCCTTTCGGATCCGGTGGTTGATTTCGAAGGTGAGATGCAAACTATGGATGATGGCATAACACATATGGATGGTAGTGTTGCGGGCGGGCGCACATCGCATGTAGATGCTGGGATCACGGAAAAGTGGTGGTGACAACACTTGCACGATATCGATGGTGGTCCTACTTGAGCACCGTTCTCGAGATCCGGGGTGAAAGCCTTGGTCTGACCAGAGTTTGTTACACCTGGCAATGGCGATGTCTTTAGATCGTTACCTTCTTGGAGTCATTGCTCGAAGATGCTCGAACACGTTATTCGAGGTGAAAACCTAGATTCTGGCTTTGCGCGGTTGGATCTAATTACGGAGGCGCTTGAGCGTGTCTCCCTCCCTGAAGGCATTGAAGAATCTCGTCCTCTGTGTGGTGTCATGAGATGGTTGGTGTGGATACATTCATTGTTGTAGTTTGCCGATCATTGATTTGGTCACTTTGGTTTTTTTCCTTGTCTACACATAACTTTGGTCTTATATGACTTTGCTATTTGTTGGCGCGTTTTTATGTGTGTGCGTTAATATTGGTTATATGCATCTTAACTATGCAGATGCCGGATGAGTGCTCATTGTTTTGTATCCTTTTGATGCTCCATTTTAACCCAATAAATCCACATTTTGTCGGAATATGAGAAGTGTGCGTGTGTGTAGTCTCCATTGGTGCTTGTTCTAGATGTACCATTGAGGTATTGGCACAGTTACATGTCCAGTGATCTGTGGGAGCAATGGCTCACGGTCCATCGAGGATTTTTTTTGGCGAATAGTTGCCTATGTTAGTCTCAAGCAGTCCAGTACACTACCAAATTCCTCTGCCGGCCAGCACCCCTGCATTTCACCAACCCTTGAGTATTTTTAATCAACTGCTCCTCTTGATGTTTTTCTTGTGCCGGTTCTTGGTAGGATGCCAAAAAGACAACCAAAGTCGAGCGATGCCATGTCACCTCAATCTTTTTGCTATCCTCATAAAAACTCGGACACCAGATTGAATCGATACTATCAAAAGAATATCATCTAGCAAACATAGAAAGAAGTTGACAACTCGTGCCACTAGTTGACTCGATACTTTGCTGAACTGATCCAGCAGATGACAAGCAAGTGAAGTTTTTCCAAAGGTCACACACAGTTAGTGATTAATATGAAAGGGGTGGAATGGTCACAAATTTAATGAAGGAAGCAGAAGGTAGGGAACAAGGAGGAGTTCGAAGATGCTAGACTCACTGTACTATAATCCACAAAGATTGTGCATGATAAAAGGATGGATAATCTGGTGTGGTGTGTGCTTCGACTTCAAAAGACAGAGTTGGTATTTTTTTTCTCTATCCACCACTGTCGGAGTGATCAGTGGCGCTTGATCGGTGCTACTCTGCGGTATGCCCCAGTTTACAAGGTAACTTTGATCGTTGCAGAATTGGATTATTATTATTATTTTGACATGGAATTGGATTTTTTTTTGATAAAATGACAGGCAAGAGAACTATTCGAAAAATGCGCAGTAGGCTCATACTATTAAAATTAGATAGCATCTTTTAAGAATTGAATGCCATAAGATATTAAAATTAGATATCATCTTTTAAGAATTGAATGCCATAAGCCGCATAACTTCTGAGGTGAATAGAGATCGTAATTGTAGCATATGCTTGGTTTGCAAGTAAAAAATAACTAGTCAATGCGTGAAGAACAAAACTTGATAAAAAATGAACAACCTGCAGTAGCAAATGGTATTTTTTATGGTCACCGGGGAGAGATTCCCGACTTGAATTTATATTCAAAATAACCCAAAATGGCTGGGTTTTACAGCAGAGCGACAGACAAGCAGAGGGAGAGAGTGATCAAGACAACTAACGTAGGGAGAGCGTGGAACCCTAACTAAATGCTATCAAACACCAAGGCAAAGAAGTTGGGCAGCAGCGTGATCTTGGTGCTCAGGGAGGAGGCAAACACGCTAGACACGAGCGTCCCGCCGACAGATCTGGAGGAGAAACTGCAAGTTAGGGCGTTGCTCGCGGAACTGCGTTCATGTGCTTCCAAACATTATAGTAGCAGAAACGGACAACTATTTTGTGCCCCCATCACATCAGTAAGCCCAAGTTCTGCATCAATCTAGTCAAGTCTATAGCATCTATTATACATGGGACTTTGGCGTGCTTGATTCTACAATCTCTTCTCCACACCATTCTCGCTGAGCTTCACAGGGAGATACGCAGCGACAAGCTTATATATTCCTAATGCCTCCCAGATCTAACACATTTTGTGATGCTGTGCAATTTTGACAGAATAAAATTAGGCAATTTGTCTTGACTCCTCCGGAATACTATACCCATAGTGGCTAACTCAGTTGAGATAAATAGCCCATGTATATAACTTTCTTTAGTCCGCCTCCTGACCACAACAATAAACCATGGTGGATGAGAGATATTCTGGGCAGCTAGTTGATAACTATAAACCATTGTGGGCAGCTAGTCCGCCTCCTGACCACAAAAATATATGTACATATATATGTACATGCATATATATATATATATATATATATGCATACTAGATGACAGCTAGGAAGAAATAAAGACGATAATAACTCATCAACAAGGTGGTTGACATGCTATATTTTTTGGGTATGACTAGGTCTCAGTCGACTGAAATTAACTAAGTCTCAGTCAAGTGATATAGTATGCAAAAAGAACAAAAAAAACTAAAAAGAAATTTTTGCACAAATCTCCATGCAAAATCAAAGGAAGATAGTATCGACTGAGACATAACGAAGTCTTAGTCGACTGAGACTTAGCAAAACTGATATTTTTTACCCTTTCAAATAGTATAAGCATTGAGGGATTTTTAGCTGGAGGTATACACACATTCCTCTAACTAAGTGAGCTTGCTATACTTGGCTGCATATCAACATAGAAGATTTCTCTGGAGTTGCATCCACTCCGGCTAAGTGATCAGCTTGCTATACTTAGCTGGATATCTCTACTATCTAAAAAGAACCTAAGTTTCCTTTTCCTACCAAAAGGACCGCATCCTGCCAGCCTTCGTCACACCTCCCCAAGTTGGTTTTCCTCGCGTCCAATGTCCTGGATTTTCTCCCACGGTTTAAGGTTTATGGTAAAACTTTAAAAAACGGCCATAATAGCCAATCGATCAGCGATAATCACGCACCTCCTATCCGGCATCGAAAGCCCATATCTCTCCCTACGCTGGATGGTAGTAACTGCTGCATGTGCATCGTGCTTGTGCCTCCCGTCGCTAGCTGCCGTCACCCGGATCGCGTCGCGGTCGCCGCCGCCATCCAATAGGTCACGTCCGCCTCACCCCATCTTCCAGGCGGCCTCCATAAGCACCGCCGTCTTCTGCCGTCTCCCGCCATCGCCGCGTTCCACCATGACGTTGTCGACAACAGGACGCCCCCACCCCGCCTCGCCACATCTTCCAGCTTGCTTGATCAGTGCATGCAAATGTACGCATACCCATCTTACAAGGTACGCCGCAGCAGCAGCACTAGGGATAACGTAGCTGGCTGGACTTTATCACTGCATGCAAACCTACGCAGATCCATCTTGCAAGGTATGCAGAAGAACTGGATTAAAGTATGCCTTTAGTCTGATTTGTCCTAGATTAGTACAGGATTATTCGAAACTTGTGATGCATTCTACTCAATCCAGTGCTGAAATCTTGTCTCATGTCGTTTCAGTTGGTTTCCAAACAGGCTCAAGGTCTTGCTATTGGGTTCTATTGGTTTATAACATGGTATGTTTTTTGGATGGCCATAATCATTTTTTATCTGGCCATAATCTAAGCGCAGATGTTAATGTATTTTCTTTAGCTACATCTACCGTTCTTTACTGTGTACAGCATGGATACGAAAGATTGTCTCACTCCATAAGATCACTATTCAAGCTATTCTTTGGAGGAGATTGTCTCACTCCATAAGATCAGCGATCATTTCCAGGCAATCCTCAAAATTCTTTGCATTGGAAACTTTGAACCAAATAATTCGAAAACATGATCTCACAAACGCGGTGTTTTGAAAATGAAACTATTTTGGCATCAAGTTTAATAGCTCTGTCATGTTTTATAGCATATCAATTAGGCCTTTCTTACAAGGGCGCTGCTACCCATCAACCGGATGATAATAGCGAAATATCATCCGCCTCGCTAGATGTCGATCTACGACGTAGCCAGCCGTTTGATTTGACCATCACATGGGTTTGACCGCTGACGCATCACGTAGGCACATAGTACGTACATGGACCGGATATGATTAGGAAAGCAGAACATGCCTGCGAGGGTCACGCTGCATAGTCTATGTTGTGTGCAGTTGTGCATCTATGTCAGCTCTTTTCCATGGCGAACTTTATTGCCGAGTTACATTTTGAAAAGAGATAAGAATAAAAAAAAATGGTGTAGATTTGTAGTAAAACCCACTGGCTATTGCAACCAAAAGTACGCACATGCATCATTAAAAAAAATTGATATTTAGAAAAAAAAAGGTACACCTAAAAAATTTACTAAAATTTTAAATGAAACATTTTTTAATGATCGTAACAATAAAAAGGTGTTGGGAAACCATTATTATCAATAGCGGCAACAAGTTTTGTAACGTCGCGCTTGGCTGTGCGGCATGATGGTACGGCTTTGCTGGAACAAAAACATCACCGGCGGGGCGGCTGACCTTGAGTGTCAGAAGACTACCTTGAAACGTTCGAACATTCGACCACAACGTCACCGGTCTTGTAGCTTCATCTGATGCTACGAGGGGGCACCAGTTGCTGCAAGGCATCGCTGGGGGTGGCGGATAATGCTCTAAGACGACATGTGAGGACGGCGTGCTCGTGCAAGGGCGCCCATGCAGCTATGAAATATGAGTCCCCCTGATTCACAACACCACCCCGCAGCAACTATGTCAATTATGTGTTGGGGTTGCAACGCAGGCGATGTTGTGCGGCGACGGGTGCAACTTGGGAGATGTTGCGACTGCAACGTACGCCATTGCGAAGGCCGCAATGTTGGCGATGTTGCGACCACAACATGGGCGATGTCGTGTGGTGATGGGTGCAACTTGGGAGATGTTGTGACTGCAACATGGGGACATGTTGCGGTGACCGCAACGTTGGCGATGTTGCGATTGCAACATGGGCGATGTTGTGCGGGATGACTAGAACTTGGGAGATTTTCAACTACAACATGGGACATGTTGCGACGGCCGCAACATTGTCAATGTTGTGTCGCGATGAATGTTTGCAACGCTCACCTTGTTGCAAACCTCCCGAACACAACATGGGTCATGTTGCAAATGACGAGTGAAACATGAGTCATGTTGCAAAACGGTGATCACCGCTAAATGGCTTGAGCCACGCGTTAGCGCCCTCCAAAAAAAACCGGCCAACAGAGCTGCGGCATTGCATGTCTAGTTTACTGCAGCGCAGACCGGGCCTTGCAGCGCCACGCGTCAGGCTTTACAGCCGACCGGTCTTATAACGGCGTGTGTATGCGGTAGCGCCAACCGCCCTTTGTAGCGTCCGTGCTACCGACTTTCTGATGCAACAAATATTACATTGATGTAACATGGCGAGTCAAACACTTATATCACATGAGAAAAAACACTTTGCAGCATGGATCATAGTTGCATCAGACACTTAGAATCATCCCAAAAGAATGTAGTCAACTTTTTTTTAAACCAGAATGTAATCAACTCTGTAAAAGAAAACGAATAAGGGCCGGTTCTTTTGCTAGCTTTTTTGGGCTTCCAGAATAAGCTGCCCCCTATCCAGCTTATTCTAGAAGCCTAACCAAAAATTTCTTTTTAAAAGCCTACTAGGCTTCAAAAAAATAAATTTGTTTGATCTTTTAAAATATTCTAGATAGGGGGCAGCTTATTATAGAAGCCACAAAAAAAACTGCCAGTGGACGGCAGACGAGAGAGAGAGAGAGCAGAGCATCTTCCTGCGCGTGTCGGTTCGGCACATGCGCTAGGATTAGTACTAGTGGCAGTTTTTTTTAAGGGCATACTAGTAGCAGCTACTAGCTGTGTAGCCACAGGGGCTAGCTAAAACCTGGGACCAGCGCGTGCGCGAGGGAAACAGCAGCAGTCCCCACGTGGACACGTGGCTGGCTGCGAAGGCGACGGATCGGTGAGAGAAATCATCCAGTTTAAAATAAGGCTTTTCCTTCTTACAAACTTTAAGTAGTAAAGATGGAATCTACAACATCTGTAAGAATTTTTTGCGAATGAAGAATTGCTATTTTAATAGGCCATATTTTTTTCATTGTAGTGATGATGTACCCACAACAAAATTCATTCCGCCACAACATACGGATCCCATGGAGGAAAAGATGGAATGAGATATTGACAGATATAGTTTCGAGATGTGCATGACGATCCTAATGGTATGTGTTTGAGATGATTAATACTAAACCATTAGAATAATTATACCCCGTTGCAACGCACGGGCTACTGCCTAGTTAATATAGAAGATAATAGTAGGGCTCCAGTAGTGAGAGGCGCCTGTTTCACCCGGCTCCACTGGGCCTTTCCATGTTGCCGGCTGATTTCACGCATGCACTAGGTTCAAGCACACGCACAGCCACAAACATAAAATCAAACGATGATTACTTTGTCAGAACGTTCGCTCCCTAGAATTGTCATAAAAGTATACATGAACTGATTCCATTTTGCCAAAGCATGGTGTCTCGTGATCTTTCAAAAGTCAGTATGTAACTTCACATATACACAATTCAACCCCGCCACTAGCTAGCCACATAAACACACTTGAAAAAACAGAAATTTAAGGTTAAAAAAAACAGAAATTTTATAATTAAAGATATTTTTATGAATATTTTGTATCTTGCTATTAGTTATGAGTTATACAGGAAATAAACGAAACCACTGTCCAAACCCCATTATTTTCATCAATAACAGGTATCACCTAGAATTTGGCTGTCACGCAGGCAGACCGCCATGACTATGGTGAATAAAAATGACACTTCACGGCAGTCATACTCTTATGAACAGAGCCACATGAATATAAGTTGAGGGCTCATAAATAATGTCCAGACACATTGTTGACAATCTATGATTGATTAAAAGAGGATCAATCAAATTTATTAATATATGATTTGCCCTTTTAAGGCAAGCTTTTAGCTTACTTAACCTTTTTTTCCTGGTGGTTAGATATATAGCACCGAACACTGCGTGAGGAGACCTTCTCCACCCCTTCCCTCCTGTGACGCTCCCGCGAGAGCCGGGGGGGGGGGGGGGGGGGGGGGGGGATCCCTAGCGCCGCCGCACGCCACCCCTCCTTGCGCCTCCCTCCCCTTGTCGCCGCCTCGACGTACTGCCGGGCAAAGCCCGGCCAGTGCTGGCGGCGACGGGGTGCTCTCCTTCCCCCGCTCGGTCTGGCGGGTGCGGGCCTCCGGGTCGGGTGGTGGCGCGGCGGCAGCAGCCGGCGACGGACTCGCGGGCTATGCGCGGCAGTGCGAAGGGGCTGCAGCGGTAGTGGTGCGCGGCGGGCTCCAGCGGCGTCGGACGGCCAGATCGGGGCCTAGGCGGCACTTGCCGAGGGCAATACGAGCTGCGGGCGTCAGTCCCTACCATGGCTGCGATTGGTGGTGGTGGAGGCGCAGCGGCGGTGGCAGGTGGGCGTGATGGTCGGGCTCCAGTCGTTCCGCCGGCTGGACGACGACGGCAGCGCAGATGGCTCCCCGGTGAGTATTCTTGGCTGTAGGCGGCGGTCCTTGGGGGTCCTCCTTGCCGGTGGCTGGTTCTGCGTCGGTGGCTTTGCGCGGTTCTTCATCGGCCGCCACGGTGGGGCGGCACATGGGTGTGTCCGGTGGGGAGGTTGCCTGGAGGGATGGACGGCGCCAACGTGATCGCGCCACCCGTCACTGGCACAGGGGTGTGCCAGTCCAGATGCGTCCGCTCCCCCACCTTCCCCTTTCCCAGTCCGCGTGCGGGCTGTTGTGGCTCCGGCGACTTTCAAGGCGAGACGTATGATGCGGTTCGTCGGTTGGGGGTGACCCCGTGGTACAAAGTTGATCTCTTTGGATGGTCTTGGTCGTGTCTGGATGCTGAGCGGCGGCTCTGGCGGCAGGCGGCGTGGTGTTCGGGGGCGGAACCTGCGTCTCAGGTGCGGGCGGGCAGCCATGGCTTTGTGGGTGACTGGGCTGCAGGTGGTGGACGAAGGAGGGATGTGTTGGAGGGGTGTGAGCGCCGGGGTACATCACCTGTCCAGATCTTGTACTGGTCGTCGGCGGCGGTGGCCGTGGACATCGTATTCTTCTTGAAGGCTCCGTCACGGCGCTCCAACTCCTTGCGTGTGGCTCCGAGTGAAAACTTGATCTGCGGATCGGACGGTGGCGGCTTTCCGTGGTCGTACCCTTCTGGGAGGCACCGTCCTGGAGTTCTTGCTTCGTTACTGTTCATATCACCCCTCCTCGGTGGTGGAGGTCTCCGTCGTCTTTGAGTGGTCCTTCTTAGCTCATCTTTAGTTTGCTTGGTTGTCGTCGGTATGGTGTGATGGTGCCTGGCACCTTTGTATCTTACCTTGGGTATGTATGTTGTGTGCCGTGGTGGCGTGTGTTTCTATCGGTTCGATCGGATGTTTGTGGTGATGGTTGCTTTATAATATAAAGCGGGGGAAACCCTTTTTGGTATATATTGCACCGATAGAAACTCGCGTTCAGAGAACAGACCCCTGATGTTCTTGGGAAGAAAGAGAGAAGGATGGAACAGAAAAAAGTAAGTTTACAGACTAAAACAGCATTTGACTTGATACACTAGTTAGACAACATAATTTAGCATGGAACAGGTAAGTGAATCAGGTTTTCAGAGAGAGCACACCAGTTAGTTATTAAAAGGCAGAATGGGTACAGGTTTAACAAGAACCGTAAGGGAACTGAATGAGTAGTAGTCTGAAAGTTCGATCAGCAATCCAGCATTCAGTGTCTGACAAAGTAACACGGTACCTGTGGTGTTCAGTTCTCTTTCATACCCTTACATTCATATGCATGTGGTCATCTGCATGTGAGGGTTGGTATGGAGGTTGCTCCCTCTTGCGCTGGTAGTTGGCCGCGTTTGACCAGATCTGGTAGCAGCTGGTCACTCTAGATTGCGATGGCCACTGGAAGGTCTTCACGAGGGTTCCTCCTTCTGGATCCGGTGGTTGATTTTGAAGGTGAGCTGCAAACTATGGACGCCGGCCTGACACAAAAGGATGGTAGTGCAGCAGTGGCGGCCGCACATCGCATGTAGATGCTGGGATCATGGAAAAGTGGTGGTGATAATACTTCCGTGACATCGATGGTCCTACTTGGGCACCAGTGTCAAGCTCCGGGGTGAAAGCCTTGGTCTGACCCGAGTTGGTTACACCTAGCAATGGTGATGTCTTTACGCCGTTACCATGTTGAAAGCATTGCTGAAAGATGCTCGAACTCGTTCTTCAGGGTGAAAACATAGCTTCTGGCTTTGCGTGGTTAGATCTAATGACGACGGCGCTTGAGCGTGGCTCCCTTTCTGAAGGTGTGTTGTTAACGTGTTTTTATGTGGGTGTGTTGATGTTGGTTCTATGTATGCTAACTATGCAGAGGCCGAATGTGTATTTATTGTTTTGTATTCTCTTGATGCTCCATTTTAATGCAATAAAATTCACCTTTTATCGGAATATTAGAACTGCGCGTGTGTAGTCTCCATTGGTGCTTGTTCTAGATGTATGTACCATTGAGGTATTGGCACAGTTACTTGTCCAGTGGTCGGTGGGAGTAGTGGCTCATGGTCCATCGATGATTTTTTGGCGAATAGTTGCCTATATTAGTCTCAAGCAGTCGAGTACAATACCAAATTCCTCCGCCGGCCACCACCACTGCATTTCACCAACCCTTGAGTAATTTTAATCAACCGCCTCTCTTGATGTTTTTTTTTTGTGCCGGTCCTTGCAACCATAGTAGGATGCAAAAAAATCAACCAAGGTGGAGCGATGCCATGTCACCTACGAAAATTCGCAGGGGCACGCACCTGCCAAGGTGCTAAGCCCTGCTTGACTGCTCGATTACCTCGTGATTCACGAAGTAGTTAAATCCTGCATGAGGCCGCAGTAAGTTTTAAGGTCTAATCTTTGAAACTTAGAATATTATACTAATTTTCAAGAGTTAAAACTTGATAAATATTTTCAAAATTCGTCAAAATGTATTCAAAATGGATCTTATTTGAAAGCCCTTGTCACAAGAAACACAAATATGAATGGAACTTAATTCGTACTTCTTATTTAAAAGATACGAAAGTTTGAAAACCGAAAGCCCAAAGAAAAAGCACGCGCGAGGGACTCGGTGCCCCCGTACCTGCGTGCCACAAATCCACTCTCATGTCACCTCAATCTTTTTGCTAGCCTCTGCTTAGCACCACGAGACAAGTTCAAAGAAAAATCATCTAACAAACATAGAAAGAAGCAGAAAACTTGTGCCACTAGTTGACTCGATACTTTGCTGAACTGATGCAGCAGGGACAAGCAAGTCAAGTTTTTCTTCCAAAGATAGCACGCAGTTATTAGTGACTAATATGAAAGGGGTGGAATGTACACACATTTAATGAAGGAAGCAAAAGGTAGGGAACATGGAGCAGTTCGAAGATGCTAGACCCACAGTATCATAATCCACAAAGATTGTGCATGATAAGAGGATCGACAATCTGGTGTGGTGTGTACTTCGACTTCGAAAGACAGAGTTGGTATTTTTCTCTATCCACCACGGTCGGAGTGATCAATGGCGCTAGATCGATGTTACTATGCGCTCAGTTTACAAGGTAACTTTGATCGTTGCAGAATTTGATTTTTTGATAAAATGAAGGGCAAGAGGACTATTAAAAATGCTAAGTAGTCTCATACTATTAAAATTAGATAGCATCTTTTAAGAGTTGAATCTCATGAGCCACATAACTTCTGAGGTGAATAGAGATCGTAATTGTAGCATATGCTTGGTTTGCAGGTAAAAAATGACTACTCAATGCATTGAAGACGAAAACTTGATAAAAAATGAACAACTTGTAGTTTCAAATGGTTATTTTTTTATGGTCACCTGGGAGAGATTCCCCACTTGAATTTATATTCAAAATAACCAAAAATGGCTGAGTTTTACAACAGCGACGGACAAGCAGATGGGGAGATCAAGACAACCAACGTTGGGGAGACCGTGGCAACCTAGCTAAACGCCATCAAATGCCAAGGTAAAGAGAGTTGGGCAGCAGTTTGATCTTGATGCTCAGGGGGAAGGCGGACCGACAGATCTGGAAGGAGAAACTACAAGTTAGAGTGTTGCTCGTGAAACTGCGTTCATGTGCTTCCAAACATGAAGGGCAACTATTTCGTGCTTCCCCTCACGTCTGTATACCAAAATACTGTATCAATCTAATCAAGCCCATAGCATCTCTTATACATGGGACTTTGGCGTGCTTGATTCTACAATCTCTTGTCCACACCATTCTCGCTGAGCTTTACAGAGTCGAACGCAGCGACAACCATATATATTCCTAATGCCTCCCAGATCTAACACATTTTGTGATGCTGTGCAATTTTAACGGAATAAAATTAGGCAATTTTGTCTTGACTCTTTTTTTTTTTTGCTTGACTCCTGTGGAATACTATATCCATAGCGGCTAACTCAGTTGAGATAAATAGCCCATGTATATAACTTTCTTTAGTCCGCCTCCTGACCACTACAATAAATCATGGTGGATGAGAGATACTCTGGCTAGCTAGTTGATAACCATAAACCACTGTGGATGACAGCATATATACTTCCTCCGTCCTTAAAAGAGTGTACTTCTAATTTTGTTGGAAAGTCAAACTTTTTTATGTTTGACCGTATTTATACAATAATAGACCAAAATTTATGCCATCAAATTAGTAGCATTAAATTCATGATAAAATATATTTTCGTCATATACCTATTTGGTTTCACAAGCATTGACATATTTTTGCACAAACTCGGTCAAACTTTGATATAGTTTGACCCTCCAACAAAGTTGGAAGTACACTCTTTCAAGGACAGAGAGAGTATGCATGCACACTGGATGAGACGAGGATTGTCTGAGGCCCGCATGTCAATAGCAACGGTATGCACAACATGGCAGAGGAACCGGTTCCCATTGGATGACAGCTAGGAAGAAATAAAGACGATAAGGCTGGTCGTAATGGGAGTATCATCAGTGGCGGAGCCAGCTCGGCCGGTGAGCCGGGGCAAAGTCCACGATGTTGCGGCCTACTGGTTGTTTGCCCCTGCAAAATGATGCTTGGTTCTCCATTAACTACTAGTGGTCAAAGGAGAATGCATGGCACAGCCCGGGCAGCTGCCCCGGCTAGCCGGGAGGTGGCTCCGCCACTGAGTATCATAGGTAGTATCATGCATGCCAACTAGGCAATTTTGATGAGGTGGCATAGAATTAAATGAAGAAAGAGGAGGTTGAGTATCATATCATGATACCGTATCATAATAAATGCTATACTATTATGTGTCATGCATGCCAATAAATAGAGTACTATGTGATACTAACACATGATATCATGCATTAGGGAGGTAGTATCATACACTAGTATCATATGCATGATACTAGTATATGATACTCCCCATTACAACCAGCCTAATAACTCATCGACAAGGTGGTTGACCTGTGCCACCGAAGATAAGTTATGACTTGCTATACCTTTTTTTCATTTCAAATAATAGTAAGCATTGAGGGATTTAGCTAGAGGTACATCCATTCCTCTAACTAAGTGAGCTTGCTATACTTGGCTGCATATCAACATAGAAGATTTCTCTAGAGTTACATTCACTCCTCCCACTAAGTGAGCTTGCTATACTTGGCTGGAAATTATTGTAGAAGATAAAAGTAGGACTCCAGTAGTGCGGGGCGCCTGTTTTGCACGACTCCGCTGGGCATTTCCATGTTACCAACCAATGTCACACCTGCACTAGGTTCAAGCACACGCACAGTCGCAAACATAAAATCCAACGGCTACTTCGTCAGAACATTCGCTCCCAAGAATTGTCGTATTAGTATACATGAAACTGATTCCATTTTCCAAAGCATGGTGTCTTAAGATCATTCAAAAGTCAACATGTAACTTCACATGTACAGAATTCAACCCCAACACCAGCTAGCCACATAAACACACTTAAAAAAGTCAGTAATTTTTAATTAAAGAAGTTTTTGACGCATATTTTTTACCTTGCTATTAGTTATGAGTTATACAGGAAAGAAACAAAACCACTGTCCAAAACCCATTATTTTCATCAATAACTGGTATCACCTAGAATTTGGCTGTCACACGGCCAAGGCATACCGCGATGACTATGGTGAATAAAAATGACACTGCACGGCAGTGTCATTTTGTATATATTGACCTAGATAAGTTGACGGCTAATAAATTACGTTCAGACTTCAGACACATTGTTGACAATCTACGATTGACTAAAAGAGGATCAACCAAATTTATTAATTTATGATTTGGCCTTTTAAGGCAACTTTTAGCTTACTTAACTTTTTTCTGGTTATATATAGCACCCATAGGAACTCGTCTAACAGAAAAAAAAAAAAGGTAAGTTTACAGACTAGAACAGCATTTGACTTGATACACTAGATAGACAACATAATTCAGCAGTGAACAGGTAAGTGAATCAAGTTTTCAGAGAGACCACACCAGTTAGTGATTGAAAGGCAGAATGGCCACAACTTTAACAAGAACCGTAAGGGTACTGAACAAGTAGCAGTTTGAAAATTCGATCAGCAATCCAGCATTCAATGGCTGTCAGAGCAACACGGTACCTGCGGTCTTCAGTTTTCTTTCATACCCAAATATTACAGGAACTCCTAGCTGAGGAAGTGGCAGCGACCTAAAGCTCCCCGAGATAAATCTGCTTGTCACTACCGCAAGATCCGGTGATTGGCTCGGTGGGGTGGAAAGCGGTCACACTGACTTTTTTTTTGGAACAATGCATGCGGCCATGTTATTAAAGCGGTCACACTAATGGAACCATTGTGTCCATGAAGCTTGTACAGGATCCGCCTCGGTGTTGTGTCCCAGATGTACACCATGCGATCAGCACTCCCAGGTCCCAGCAGTGAGCCAGTGACCTTGCGATTGTCGTGTGACCAGCTGCACTTCACCAGGGTCTTCTCAAAGTTGTGAAGTGCAGTGATGTCGGCCGGCAGACGAGTTTGGTAGTGTACTGGACTCCTTGAGACTAACATAGGCACCTATTCGCCAAAGAAAACATAGGAAACTAAAACTAGACATCCTTTTGCTATCCTTTGCTTAGCACCATGAGACAGAATAAAACACCAATATCTTTCACGGAGAACATCTCTTGAAAGAAAAATCATCTAAAAAACATAAAAAGTAGCTGACAACTCGTGCCACAAGTTGACTCGATACTTTGATGAACTGATTCAGCAGAGAACAAGCAAGCTAAGAAGTTTTTCCAAAGACCACACACAGTTAGTGATTAATACGGAAGGGACAGAATGTTCACATATTTAATGGAGGAAAACCAGAAGGTAGGGAACAAGGAGCAGTTCGAAGATGCTAGACCTTGGTCCATAATATAATCCGCAAAGGTTGCGCATTATAAAATGGATGGACACTGTGTTGTTTGCTTGGACTTCAAAGGACGGAGTCGGTATTTTTCTCCATACACCATGGCTGGAACAATCAGTCCGCTAGGGTACTATGCTCCCAATTCACAAGGTAACTTTGATCAATTGCAGAATTGGATGTTTCGACAAAAAGTCAGGAAAGAGTTCAAAACTTCTCACTAGGCTCATGCTATAAAATTAGAGATCAACTTTTAAGAATTGAGTGACATAAGTCGCATAACACCTGAGGGGAATAGAGATCATAATTCTAACTTTGAAGACTCAAACTTGACAAAAATGAACTTATCTAGCAACTATTTCTTAAATGGTCACCGGGGAGAGATTCCCCATCTAAATTTACATTAAAAAAAAGCCCAAAATGGATGAGCTTTACGACAGCGACAGACAAGCAGATGGAGAGACGGATCACAACATCAGCCATCATAGGGGAGCGTGTGGCAACCTAGCTAAACGGTAAACGCCAAGGGAAGAAAGCCAGGCAGCAACATGATCTTGGTGCTCAGGGGGAAGGCGAATGCGCCAGGTACATGCATCCTCTGACACATCTGGAGAAACAACTGTAGGTTAGGGCGTTGCTCGCAGAACGCTACCGGTGCTTCCAAATGTTTTGGTAGGAGACAAGCGCAAATAGTTTGTGATCTACCTCACATCAGTAAGCTAGAGTCTTGCATAGATCTAGTCAGGCCCGTAGCATCTCTTGGACAAGGGGACTTTGACATGCTTGGTTGAATATCTTGTCAACACTATTCTAGTTGAGCATTGCAGCAGCATACGTAACCACAGGCTTGAATATTCCTAATGCTTCCCATGTCTAATATAATTTGTGATGGTGTTCGACTTTAATAGAATAAAATTAGGCAAATTGTCTTGACTACCGAGGAATACTATATCCATAGCGGCTTATACTAAATTGAGATAAACATCCCATACATATAACTTCCTTTTGGTCCGCCTCCTGACCACTACAATAAACTGGTGGATGAGAGATGTTCTAGCTAGCTAGATGATAACCGTAAACCACTGCGGATGAGAGCTAGTGGTATATATATGCATGCACACCACACCAGACGACGGCTAGGAAGAAATAAAGACGATAATAACTCATCAACATGGTGGTTGATGTGTACCACCGAAGATGAGTTATGACTCTTGCTAGTATTTTTTTTTCTTTCGAAGTAAGCCTCAAGGGATTTAGCTAGAGGTATAAATCCACTCCATAAACTAAGTGAGCTTGCTCTACTTGGCTGGATATCAATATAAAAGATTTCTCTGGAGTTACATCCACTCCTCCCACTAATCAAGGTTGTTGTACTTGGCCGGAAATTAATGTAGAAGATAAGTAGGACTCCAGTACGGCGCGGCGCCTGTTTCGCACAACTTCACTGGGCTTTTCCACGTTGCCGGCTGATTTCACGCATATTATTGGTGAGGTGACCCTGTACACTTGGCACGCCAGTATATTTGTTATTGGTGGCATGAGGGCCCACACGTCACCACTATATTTTATCAATGGGGCCATATTGATGGTGTGGGACCACCACGCCACCACTAGCATTTTCTGCACTACTGACTTGGCCGTCAGCAAAAGATACTATCCCACGTAAGCTTTCCAACCAAGCCTCGGCTTCACCCATCTCAGCTGACGTGAAATGGTTGATGGTGTGCCATGCCAACCAGAGGACCGACGCCTTCTCACCTCGCCACACTGCTCCCCAAGCTCCTTTGTTCGTATCTTAAATGAAGCTTGCATCCTCGTTCAGTTTTAGCCATCCTTTAGGAGTTCCCATCCAACATGCAAGGTTTGCCCCCAGTTTGGGTGAACGCTCCTTTCTAATAAAGACCACATGGTGTTTCCCTTTTTTATCTAACTTTGTCGAGCCTGCTTGGATCAATGTATTTCTTCCTCCAAAAGTAATATTGTTTCTGAGGTGCCCGGCTCGCCACCAATGAAAAGTAATATTATTAGAGTCACACACCATCAGAAAAATTATTAGATATTGATAACACTAGGAATATTTAGTCCTGACAAAATCATTACGATAACTAGACGAAATGGAAAGCATTATGGTGTTCCGGGATCAATGTGATTTCACTAGGAGAGTGAAAAATAGAAGTGTTGCAGAATGTGTACTAGAAAAGGCAAAAGCCTAAACAATGAAAAGGACTATATAGGTGCGGCCTTGGCCAACCTCATTTGATCAAGATCCTCCTTAACAGTAAGCAACCTCAAGCATGGACAGAGATGCTTGTTGAATAATACGATGGTTCCGCTCCCTCCAAGCATTCCAAATGACATAGATGAAGACCTTGCTAAAACCCTTTCGCTTTGTCACCTCCATGTGAGAAATATCCCTATTCCACCAATCTTCAAGGGGCGAGAATTCTGGAGCCAGGTTGGTATCAAGCGAGCAACATCCCGCAACGATGCCCCAAACACCACGAAGAAAGAAACAACCCCATGCTAGATGCTCTCATGTAAACCCCCTCATGAAGCCACCTACAGATAGCAAGACGGTCAATAGTGAGAGCCTTCTGTTGTAGAAGCCAAGAAAAGAGCTTGCATTTAGGCTCAACCAGGGCCTCCCATAATTTATGGGCCATGAAGGGAGAAGTTGCACCGTGAGATTGCAACTTGTATTGCTGACTCGGCATAATAAATTTTGCTAGCGGAGGCTGTCCAGGATATGGAATTCGGAACAGAAGGGTCATGGTGAACCTTCTTCATGGCAGTCCAGATGAAGACAAACTCTGATGTGAGCAGCGGTGGTGAAGGTACAAAGGGATTATATATGCTTGAGCACTATAGGGCGAGAGGTGCATCTTCACGCCAAAGATCAAAATCCTTGACACAACCGCTAAATATATAAGATGTGACTAAATAAACTAAGAGGTATAAAAGGGAAGATATAGCTAATTTCTTCATTTTTGCCTAATTATACGCGCTTGGATATGCATGTTCTTAGTAGATTATATGGTTTTTCAGTTCCATGAGAACTGCACGTGTGTGGCTCCATTGGTGCTTGTTGGATTGTTCTCGACGTACTGTCAAGGTATTGGCACATTTTCATTGTCCCGTGGCATCTCACGCTCCATTGAGGGGCTTGAGGCGCCATGGTGTCGCTCCACACTGGTAGATTTTTTGGCGTTCTACTACGGTTGCAGGAATCGGCACGAGAAGAACATCATAAGGAGTACTTTATTAGAAATCTTCAAGGTTTGGTCAAATGCAGTGACATCGTCAGACGAGTTCAGCAATGTACCGGACTGCTTGAGACTAACATAGGCAACTAAAATTAGGCATCCTTGGTTAGCACCACGAGACAAAATTGAAACCCCAATAACTTTCGCAAACAAGTTCTTCGAAGGAAAAAAAAAGGGCTTAACAAACATAAAAGGAAGCTGACAGCTCGTGCCACCGGTTGAATCGATACTTTGCTAAACTGGTTCAACAAAGAAGCAGCAAGTTAAGAAGTTTTTCTAAAGATTCCACACAATTAGTAATTAACACTGAAGCCATGGAATGGTCACAAATTTAACGAAGGAAACCGGAAGGTAGGGAACAAGAACCAGTTCGAAGATGTTAGACCTTGGCCATAATATAATCCATAAAGGGTGCTCATAATAAAAGGATGGATAATGTGGTGTGTTTTAGGGTGGTGGTACTATGCACTCAGTTCACAACGTAACTTGGATCGGTTGCAGAACTGGATGTTTTGATCAAAGTTGGGCAAGAGAACTATTTGAAACTGCTCGCTAGGCTCATGCTATGGAAAATCAGATTGCGTCTATTGAATGCCATAAGCCGCCTAACTGCTGAGGTGAATAGAGATCGTAATTGTAGCATATGTGCTTGGTTTGCAGGTAAAAATAACTAGGCAATGCATTGGAGAACAAAACTTGACTAACAAGTTGTCTAGCAAACATAATTTAATGGTCACCAGGAAGAGATTCCCCACCTGAATTTATATTTAAAATGGCCAGAAATGGAGTAGTTTTACAACAGCCACATACAAGCAGAAAAAAGTGATCTGCTTGTATGCCATTGTTGTAAAACTGCCATTTTTGCGACATACAAGCAGATAGCTAGAGAGGGGTCAAGACAGGCAGTATAGCGGAGAGCGTGGCAACCTAAGCTAACAATGGAAGAAAGCCACGAAACAGCGTGATCTTGCTCAGAAGAAGTAGAACGCACTAGGCACACGCACCCTCCTGACATATCTGATTAGGGCGTCGCTCATGGAACACAAGCCATGTGCTTTCTCTCACATCTGTAAGCCAAGATTCTTCATCAATCTAGTCAGGCCCGTATCATCTCTTAGACAAGGACAAAAGGCCACGCTTGATTCTACAACCTGTTGTCCACACTATTCTCGCTAAGCATTGCAGCACCATACGTAGCCACAAGCTTATATATTCCTAATGCTTCCCATATCTAATACTCCCTCCGTCCCAAAATTCTTGTCTTAGATTTGTCTAAATACGGATGTATCAACGGAGGGAGTATATTTTGTGATGGTGTGCCACTTTAAATAGAATACAATTAGGCAATTTGTCTTGACTACTGAGGAATATTATATCCATACCGGATAATTCAGTCGAGACATAAATAGCCCAGATATATAACTATCTTTGGTCCGCCTCCTGGCCATTACAATATACCATGGTGGATGAGAGATATTCTGGGCAGCTAGTTGAACTATAAACCATTGTGGATGAGAGCTATATATATGCATGCACACCACATCAACAAGGTGGTTGACATGATATATTTTTTTTACCCTTTCAAATAGTAAGCATTGAGGGATTTTTAGGTGGAGGTATACACACATTCCTCTAAGTGAGCTTGCTATACTTGGCTGCATATCAACATAGAAGATTTCTCTGGAGTTGCATCCACTCCGGCTAAGTGATCAGCTTGATATACTTAGCTGGATATTGATATTAATATAGAAGATAAAAGTAGGAGTCAGTAGTGCGCGGAGTCTGTTTCACGCGTCTCCGCTGGGCCTTTCCATGTTACCGGCTGATTTCACGTATGCACTAGGTTCAAGCACACGCACAACCACAAACGTAACATCCAACGGCAATTATTTTGTCAGAATGTTCATACCCTAGCTAGAATTGTCCTGAAAGTATACAGGAAACTGATTCCATTTTGCCAAAACATGGTGTCTCAAGATCTTTCGGAAGTCAATATCTTCACATATACACAATTCAACCCCACCATCAGCCAAACAAACATACTTTAAAAAATCAGAATTTTTTATATTAAAGAGAATTTTTACGTATTTTTTATCTTGCTATTAGTTATGAGTTGTACACAGGAAAGAAATGAAACCACTGACGAAAACCGATTATTTTCATCAATAACAAGAGAGACCACCATGAGTATGGTGAATAAAAAAGACACTGCACGACAGTCATACTCTTTTGAACATAGGTTCAAACAGCAGATCACGAAATAGAAGTTGACTGCTATGTTCAGACACATTGTAGATAATCTACAATTGACTAAAAGAGGATCAACCAAATTTATTAATACATGGTTTGCCCTTGTGAGGCAATCTTTTAGCTGACTTAACTTTTTTTTTCTGGTTATATATATAGCGCCAATAGAAACACGCCTAACAGAAAAAGGTAAGTTTACAGACTGTAACAGCATGTGACTTGATACACTAGTGAGACAACGTAATTCAGCAGGGAACAGGCAAGTGAATCAGGTTTTCAGAGAGCACAGTAGTTAGTAATTAAAAGACAGAATGGCCACAAGTTTAACAAGTAGCAGTTTGAAAATTCGATCAGCAATCCAACATTCAATGTCTGACAGAGCAACATGGTACCTGCGGTCTTCAGTTCTCTTTCATACCCAAATATTACAGGAACTCCTAGCTGAGGAAATGGCAGCGACCTAAAGCTCCCCAAGATAAATCTGCTTGTCGCTGCCGCAAGATCCAATGATGGGCTCGGTAGGGTGGAAAGCGGTCTCATTGACGGAACCGTTATGCCCAGGAAGCTTGTACAGGATCCGCCTCGATGTCGTGTCCCAGATGTAGACCATGCGATCAGCACTCCCAGCAGTGACCTTGCGATTGTCGGGTGACCAGCTGCACTTCAACAGGGTCTTCTCAAAGTTGTGCTGATGCCCTGTAAAGGTCTTGATGTTGCGGTTCTCTGGTGCGTAAGGGCGCAGATCCCAGATCTTGAGCTCATTGTCCATGGCATTGGTGAGGAGGTACGACCCATCAGGACTAAGCTGCATCCCAGTTATCATGTCCTGATGTCCTTTGAGAGATTCTGTTACTTCATTCTTGCGAAGATCCCACCACTTGACGTCGTTGTCCAGGCCACCAGTGAAAACCTTATCTGCGGCCTCTGAAAAGCTCACGGCAGTAATCTGGAACTTGTCTGGAAGTGTTTGGATAGCCCCTCTCTGACGCAGGTCCCAGAGCTTTGCTGTACCATCGTCCGATCCACTCACAACAAGAGGTGGCCACTTACGTGACGGGCAACATGAGTTGACAAAGGATGAGTGCTCAGCCATCTTCTTAACCTGCTTACCAGTTTCAACATCCCAGACCCTCAAAGTCTTGTCAGGGCTTGCAGAAATTATCTGGCTCCCATCAGTGGTCCAGTGAAGATCAAGGATAGCATTCTTGTGCCCTCTCAGTACCATGTAGTTCTTACACTCACCATGGACATACCACAGGAAGATATCCTTGTCATGGGAGCCCGATGCTATCACAGTTCCAGCAGGGTTGAACTTCATGCAGTAGACAGCGCTCTGGTGGCCTGTGAGTAGCATTATCGGCGCCTCCAGACTGGATGAGCGTTGTTTCCCACCAGGCCCAAGGCCAAAAGCCTGGTTAGGATGTTGCTGCACGTTGCCCAGCTCCATTCCTGGCCGTGGGGCTGCAAGAGCCAAAGAATTGTTGCCTGAAGCGGAGTACATTTTCAAGTCTGTAGTGAAATTTGCGATCCTGTCACAAAGAAAAATATAAGATGACTGCAAGAAAATGAACAGAACAGAACAGACCTAGTCCACAGTAGAGTCTAGAGTCCAAACATATGCACACAAAGATCTCTTCAGAAACAAAAATCATACATTATCCAGGCTTTCAATTTACAGGCACATACAAGCACAAGTAATATCACAGATGATATTCGCTAGATATAATTTCGGGAATGAGATTTAAGTAGCGCTGTGGTGATGTAACCCAGGTCAACATACACAAAATAAGGTTTACTAGTGGTACCCAGTGCCAGTAATCAAGCAGTAATTTAAAATGCTAGTAAGCTAGTTCATTGGGAGAACTGCGAAAAATTAAGCAGCAGTAGCAGAATATGTTTGGAGTAACATCAACAGTTTTCCATATCAAATAGGCGGCCACACAAGGGACTGATCTAGGAACCTTGACAGGGATACCCGGAACAGGAGACCCGATCATGTGTGGCTTACAGCCTACAGTCATGGAATTGCAGAGTAGAAGCATTGTTGGTGACCACAAGGTTGGATATGTTTCCCTAGAGGTGCTCATGCATGGGTCCATCCGATGTGTGCAATGGTGGTCAGCAGGCTAGTAGTGGAACAATTCTGGAGCGTTGGCGAGCAAGCTCCAGCCAAGTGTGTACGCACGTAAGTTTATGAGGTTGGCGGCGGTCTGCATAATGGAGTGTTCCTTTTTCTCAATTCCCCAAGCAGCCTGGAGCTGCTCCATGACCTTCACCTGTTATACTATGATGAACAAAAGCATCTACCTAGAAATTTCTCGTACATAGACCATGGGGAGAGCAAGTCCATGCATCACAAAATCGCACAAATCAGAGTGTTAGCACCAACAATTTCGAGTTCCCTGTGCTACAAGCAGCCCCGGAATTGCTCAGACGGGCAATCCCCCAGACTGGTGACAGGGCCCAAACCGAAAGCCATATATGCTAACCACAATCTATCATGAACACCAAGAGGGGATAGTTCTAGAACGAAATCGATATCAATTCCACATCACATCTGAAGAACTGCTCTGTGGCCTCTCAGATTTCCTCCACTCGCCAAGGCGGGTTCCCACCCAGCCCAGCCATCCCCGCCTCTCCTCTCCCACGCGCACACGGAAACCCAGAAAAACACGGAGACAAGTATTACAATCTCTGCTCTACCGGGAGGCAACGAAGTAGCAAAGGTCGTAGGGGGGCGATACCTGAGCGGAAGCCCTAGGCTGCCGCTAGCCGGGCGCGCGGACGCGGACGCGGACCGCTGCTGCTGTTGCTCGGGGACAGCGAGGTCGGAGTGGGCGGCGGGAGGCGGGGCTGGAGGTTTCGCCGATCCGGCCGGAGGGGCGAGAGGTGGGAGGAGACGAGGGCGGCGGCGCGGTAAGGTGGGGGTGGGTGCTTGGAGGATTCTGGCGGCGTCGTGTGGCCTTTGGGGTAAGCTCGGGCCGCGGTGTTGGGCTTCGCGGTTGATGGGCTGGATATAGGCTGCGCCGTTAGTTACATGCTCTGGCCCGTATACGAACAAGCAGGTCTGTCCTTCTCAAAACCCGCTGAAAGAAATGCCCTTCCCAAAAGGGGAAAAAATCATCTGAAATTGAACTCATTGTGGTTTGTGCGTTAGTCAGTTGCATTTTCTTTTAAGAAAAAGGCGTTTGCCCCGTTTTATATATGAAGCAACGGCTAGAGATACAGCATAAGGATACAACACGCCACCACCGTACACAGCCCAAGGCAAGATACAGTGGTGCCGATGCACCGCAACACTACCCAATCGACCACCAAGCACATTACAGATGAGCCAATATGAACCGGTTCGGGCTGACGGGGACCTCCCGTGAGCTAGTCACCACGAAGAAGTGAAGCCGGACAACGACGGAGCATGGACCCCAAGGTGGTGCCTCCGAGAAGGGCATGACACCGGAATACCGCCACCGCCCGATTCCGAAGATCAGGTTGCATTTTTTAACTTAATGGACAAAATGCAAGCGGTTGTAGGAAGCGGATTAGGAGCACTCGGGTGCTCCACCCCCCCCCCCCCCCCCCCCCCTTATATTCAAAATTAATTTAGTAATTAAAAAAGGGCAAGAAATCCCAAACTTTTTGAAATCAAAATATGACCAGGTATTGTACTCGTATAAAACGTTTGGCCAAGGAATGATTCCCGTTGAATTTAGGGCAAAATAAATAAATTTATGCCGACAATATATTTTTTTTGAAAAAAACTCCACCCATATATTGATCAAATAACAAGAGTCTTATGGCATGAATAGTACTTGTATCTAGCCTTTTTTGGCAAATCTTTGCCACGGATACGATGAAAGTCATTCCTTGTTTAATATTTTTATACGAGTGCAATCCTTGGTCATGTTTGATTCCATAAAAAGTTCCGGGATTTTTTGATTTTTTTTAGAATTACTAAATTATTTTTGAATATAGGTGGGTGTGGCACCCTAGTGCTCTTATGTATTTTCAAGCGGGTGGAGCTATGTGGTACCCAGGTACCGTTCCGCCCCCACCTCCCCCCTTCCCCTCCCCTCATGTCAATTCTTTCTTACTTCTTGGATTAAGATCCGATAGATCC
Source organism: Thinopyrum elongatum (assembly GCA_011799875.1). Lineage (NCBI taxonomy): Eukaryota > Viridiplantae > Streptophyta > Magnoliopsida > Poales > Poaceae > Thinopyrum > Thinopyrum elongatum. Next base: position 654,957,047 of record CM022303.1, on the reverse strand, counting down.
TAGTTTGTCTTACAACTCTCGCCTCTTCTTCCTTTGTCTGCCGCTGCGCTCAATGAATTAAAAGAACATCACATACCTATAAGCCTGACACGACCGCAAAAGCAGAGTCCAGTCTGAAGACCGAGTCCGTTGATGACGCGGAGCTTCGCGAGAAAGTCTACGCGTCCCTTGTTGTTGGTCCTAGTAAATCGCTTCACTGGCACCTCTGTGCTCCGGCCATGTACACCGAGCACCTTGGTACGGTACACCATGCCAAATCCTCCCTGTCCCAGCCTCATTTCATCGTCAAAATTCTTGGTCCCATCTCTATGCTTCCTATACTTGAACTGTTTCGGCGTCCCTGGGATGCTCCTCATGCGGACTAAAAAATTCTAGATGTGAGGGGGTGTTGGAATATATTGCTCGCCTTTATTCATCAATTCAGACTTTTTTGGATGAGTTGGATAGAGCATTATATATGATATTAGAGTGATTAGTCCAACGACGTCAATCCTAGGCTTCTCCACCATTTCTGCAACACATCATCCCTGGGAAGATTAATCTCGTTGTTTCGCGAAAAAGAAACGTCCCCCGGATAGGGGTATTTCTTAATGCGTAACGGCAATAAGAATGAGGAAAATACTGCTTTATTAGTTCTCAATAGAATTACAAAGTGCGGTTTCCCACATGATTACATATGTTGCGCCATGGACAAGTGCATCTGACTAATATCAAGCGATTGTGGGGGTTCTGATTCCCGAAGCCTTGTAAGACAATCTGGCTAATTACATATGTTGGTAATCCCGCAGAACACCTCCGATTAAGCTGCGCCGATGGTTGTCGTCTTGAACCTGAAATATTCTCATGATATGTTGAGAAGTAAGTGGCAGATGATACGTCTCCAACGTATCTATAATTTTTTGATTGTTCCATGCTATTATATTATCTGTTTTGGATGTTTTATATGCATTAATATGCTATTTTATATTATTTTTGGGATTAATCTATTAACCTAGAGCCTAGTGCCAGTTTCTGTTTTTCCTTATTTTTAGCCTCGCAGAAAAGGAATACCAAATGGAGTCCAAACGGAATAAAACTTCACGATGATTTTTCTTGGACCAGAAGACACCCAGGAGACTTGGAGTCCAAGTCAGAAGAGTCACGAGGCGGCGACAAGGGTGGAGGGAGCGCCCTAAGGGGGGGGGGGGCGCTCCCTACCTTGTGGGCCCCTCGGGACTCCCCTGACCTAGCTCTTCCTTCTATATATTCACATATATTCCAGAACCACCAGAGGCATCCACGAAAACACTTTTCCACCGCCGCAACCTTCTGTTCCCGTGAGATCCCATCTTGGGGCTTTTTACGGCATCCTGCCGGAGAGGGAATCGATCACAGAGGGCTTCTACATCAACTCCATTGCCCTTTCGATGATGCGTGAGTAGTTTACCTCAGACCTACGGGTCCATAGCTAGTAGCTAGATGTCTTCTTCTCTCTCTTTGATTCTCAATATAGCGTTCTCCTTGATGTTCTTGGAGATCTATCCGATGTAATCTTCTTTTGCGGTGTGTTTGTCGAGATCCGATGAATTGTGGATTTATGATCAGCTTATCTATGAATATTATTTGAATCTTCTCTGAATTCTTTTATGCATGATTTAATATCTTTGTATTTCTCTTTGAATTATCGGTTTGGTTTGGCCAACTAAATTGTTTTTTCTTGCAATGGGAGAGGTGCTTAGCTTTGGGTTCAATCTTGCGTGATTTCACCCAGTGACAAAGTAGGGGTAGCGAGACACGTATTGCATTTTTGCTATCGAGGATAAAAAGATGGGGTTTTCATCATATTGCTTGAGTTAATTCATTTACATCATGTCATCTTACTTAAGGCGTTACTCCGTTCTTTATGAACTTAATACTCTAAATGCATGCTGGATAGCGGTCGATGTGTGGAGTAAAAGTAGTAGATGCAGGCAGAAGTTGATCTACTTGACACGGACGTGATGCCTATATGCATAATCATTGCCTTGGATATTGTCATAACCTTGCGCTTTTCTATCAATTGCTCGATAGTAATTTGTTCACCCACCATATTATTTGCCTTCATGAGAGAAGCCTCTAGTGAAACCTATGGCCGCCGGGTCTATTTTCCATCATATTACTTTCTGATCTACTATTTTGCAATCTTTTATTTTCAGATCTATATACCAAAAAAACCCAAAAATATTTTATCTTTGTTTATTTATCTCTATCAGATCTTACCTTTGCAAGTGACCGTGAAGGGATTGACAACCCCTTTATCGCGTTGGGTGCAAGTGTTTGATTATTTGTGCAGGTGTTGGTGATTTGTGTGTTCTTCTTCTACTGGATTGATACCTTGGTTCTTCACTGAGGAAAATACTTACCTCTACTGTGCTGCATCATCCTTTCCTTTTTAACTGAAAAACCAACACAAACTCAAGAAGTAGCAGGAACAATTTCTGGCGCCGTTGCCGAGAGATCTACGCCAAGTCAAGACATACCAAGTACCCATCATAAACTCTCATCTCTTGCATTACATTATTCGCCATTTGCCGCTCGTTTTCCTCTCCCCCACTTCTAAAACGATTTTCAAAAAGATTTGCCTTTTTATTCGCCCTTCTTCTGTTCGTCTTTTTCGTTTGCTTTTTGTTTGCTCGTGTGTTAGATTGCTTGCTTTGTCACGATGACTCAAGAGAATACCAAATTGTGTGATTTTTCCAATACTTATAATAATGATTTTATTAGTACTCCGATTGCTCCCGCCACTAGTGCGGAATCTTATGAAATTAATGCCGCTTTGCTGAATCTTGTTATGAAAGATCAATTTTCCGGCCTTCCTAGTGAAGATGCCGCATCCCATCTAAATAATTTCGTTGAGTTGTGTGATATGCAAAAGAAGAAAGATGTGGATAATGATATTGTTAAATTGAAGCTATTTCCGTTCTCACTACGAGATCGTGCTAAAACTTGGTTTTCATCTTTGCCTAAAATAGTATTGATTCATAGAACAAGTGTAAAGATGTTTTTATTTCCAAGTATTTTCCTCCCGCTAAGATCATCTCCCTTAGGAACGATATTATGAATTTTAAGCAACTTGATCATGAACATGTTGCACAATCTTGGGAGAGGATGAAATTGATGATACGAAATTGCCCTACTCATGGTTTAAATTTGTGGATGATCATACAAAATTTTTATGCCGGATTGAATTTTGCTTCGAGAAATCATTTAGATTCGGCCGCGGGAGGTACTTTTATGGAAATTACTTTAGGAGAAGCTACTAAACTCCTAGATAATATTATGGTTAATTATTCGCAATGGCACACCGAAAGATCTTCTACTAGTAAAAAAAGTGCATGCGATTGAAGAGATTAATGTTTTGAGTGGAAAGATGGATGAACTTATGAAATTTTTTGCTAGTAGGAGTGCTCCTATTGATTCTAATGATATGCGTTTGTCTATTTTGATTGAGAACAATAATGAATCTATGGATGTGAATTTTGTTGATAGGAACAATTTTGGTAATAACGCGTATAGAGGTAATTTTAGTTCTAGGCCGTTTCCTCGTAATTCCTCTAATAATTATGGTAATTCCTACAACAACTCTTATGAAAATTATAATAAGTTGTCCTCTGATTTTGAGAATAGTATTAAAGAATTTATGAGTTCGCAAAAGAATTTCAATGCTTTGATTGAAGAAAAATTGCTTAAGGTTGATGATTTGGCTAGGAACGTGGATAGAATTTCTCTTGAGATTGATTCTTTGAAAATTAGATCTATTCCATCCAAGCATGATATTAAGGAGTCTTTAAAAGCTATGATAATTTCTATTGCTGAATGTAAGGAAAGAACCGCTAGGATTCATGCTAAGCGAGATTGGTTTGTGAAAGCGTGTTTTTCTAGTTCTTGTGAAAATAATGATGAAGATCTTAAAGTGATTGATGTGACTCCTATTGAATCTTTGTTTTCTAAAATAAATCTTGATAAAGATGGGACTGGATATGAGTCAACTTTAGTTAGAAGGCGTCCCAATGATTCGGAGTTTATAAATCTTGATGCAAAAATTGATAAAAGTGGGATTGGAGAGGTCAAAACTTTAAATAGCAATGAACCCACTCTTTTGGATTTCAAGGACTTTAATTATGATAATTATTCTTTAATAGATTGTATTTCCTTGTTGCAAGCCATGTTGAATTCTCCTCATGTTTATAATCAAAATAAAGCTTTTACTAAACATTTTGTTGATGCTTTGATGAGATCTTTTGAAGAAAAGCTTGAATTGGAAGTTTCTATCCCTAGAAAACTTTATGATGAGTGGGAACCTACTATTAAGATTAAAATAAAAGATTATGAGTGCCATGCTTTGTGTGATTTGGGTGCTACTGTTTCCAAAATTCTAAAAACTTTATATAATGTGTTAGGTTTCCGCGAATTGGATGATTGTTCTTTAAATTTGCACCTTGCGGATTTCACTATTAAGAAACCTATGGGAAGGATTAATGATGTTCTTATTGTTGCAAATAGGAATTATGTGCCCGTAGATTTCATTGTTCTTGATATAGATTGCAATCCTACATGTCCTATTATTCTTGGTAGACCTTTCCTTAGAACGATTGGTGCAATTATTAATATGAAAGAAAGAAACATTAGATTTCAATTTCCGTTAAGGAAGGGCATGGAACACTTTCCTAGAAAGAAAATTAAGTTGCCATATGAATCTATTATGAGAGCTACTTATGGATTGCATACCAAAAATGACAATACCTAGATCTATGTGTTTTTTATGCCTAGCTAAGGGCGTTAAACAATAGCGCTTGTTGGGAGGCAACCCAATTTTATTTTTGTTTCTACTTTGTTGGTTCTGTTTTTCAATAAATTTTTCATCTAGCCTCTGGTTAAGATGTGTTTTGGTGTTTTAATTAGTGTTTGTGCCAAGTAAGACCTTTGGGATGGCTTACAGTGATAGTTGATTTGATCTTGCTGAAAAACAGAAACTTTTGCGTCCAGTCACAGAATTTTAACAATTCACTGGAGCGTTGAAAAACCCTGAATTGTTAAAACAAGATTGATATACAAATTGCCTCTGTTGTCCTAATTGTTTAGAATTTTTGGAGTTACAGAAGTATTAGAACAATTCAGATCTTTGCAGACTGTTCTATTTTTGACAGATTCTGTTTTCTTTGTGTTGTTTGCTTATTTTGATGAATCTATGGGTAGTATCGGGGGGTATGAACCATGGAGAACTTGGAATACAGTAGATATTACATTAATATAAATAAAGAATGAGTTCACAACAATATCAAAAGTTGTGATTTTATTTTCTTGTACTAACGGATCTCACGAGTTTTCTGTTGAGTTTTGTGTTGTGAAGTTTTCAAGTTTTGGGTAAAGATTTGGTGGACTATGGAATAAGGAGTGGCAAGAGCCTAAGCTTGGGGATGTCCAAGGCACCTCAAGGTAATATTCAAGGACAACCAAGAGCCTAAGCTTGGGGATACCCCGGAAGGCATCCCCTCTTTCGTTTTCGTCTATTGGTAAATTCACTTGAGGCTATATTTTTATTCACCACATGATATGTGTTTTGCTTGGAGCGTCTTATATGATATAAGTCTTTGCTTTTTAGTTTGTCACAATCATACTTGCTGTACACACCTTTTGAGAGGGACACGCATGAATCGTGATTTATTAGAATACTCTATGTGCTTCACTTATATCTTTTGAGCTAGGCAATTTTGCTCTAGTGCTTCACTTATATCTTTTTAGAGCACGGCGGTGGTTTTATTTTATATAAATTGTTGAACTCTCATGCTTCACTTATATTATTTTGAGAGTCTTTCTAAACAGCATGGTAATTTGCTTTGGTTATAAATTTAGTCCTAATATGATAGGCATCCAAGAGGGATATAATAAAAACTTTCATATAAAGTGCATTGAATACTATGTGAAGTTTGATTCCTTATGATTGTTTTGAGATATAAAGATGGTGATATTAGAGTCATGCTAGTGAGTAATTGTGGATTGTAGAAATACTTGTGTTAAAGTTTGTGATTCCCGTAGCATGCACGTATGGTGAACCGTTATGTAACGAAGTTGGAGCATGAGGTATTTATTGATTGTCTTCCTTATGAGTGGCGATCGGGGACGAACGATGGTCTTTTCCTACCAATCTATTCCCCTAGGAGCATGCGCGTAGTACTTTGTTTCGATGACTAATAGATTTTTGTAATAAGTATGTGAGTTCTTTATGACTAATGTTGAGTCCATGGATTATACACACTCTCACCCTCCCACCTTTGCTAGCCTCTTTAGTACCGCGCAACTTTCGCCGGTGTCATACACCTACCTTTTACCTTCCTCTAAACACCCACCATACCTACCTATTATGGCATTTTCATAGCCATTCCGAGATATATTGCCATGCAACTTTTCACCGTTCCGTTTTATTATGACATGCTCCATCATTGTCATATTGCTTTGCATGATCATGTAGTTGACATATTATTTGTGGCAAAACCACCGTTCATAATTTTTATACATGTCACTCTTGAGTCCTTGCATATCCCGGTATACCGCCGGAGGCATTCATATAGAGTCATATTTTGTTCTAAGTATCGAGTTGTAATTCTTAAGTTGTAAGTAAATAAAAGTGTGATGATATTTATTATTAGAGCATTGTCCCATGTGAGGAAAAAAATAAAATAGGCCAACGAAGCCCACAAATAAAAAAAAAGAGAGGCCAAAGAAGCCCACCAAAAAAATGAGAGAAAAGTGAGAAGGGGCAATGTTACTATCCTTTTTCCATATTTGTGCTTCAAAGTAGCACCATGATCTTCATGATAGAGAGTCTCCTATGTTGTCACTTTCATATACTAGTGAAAATTTTTCATTATAGAACTTAGCTTGTATATTCCAATGATGGGCTTCCTCAAATTGCCCTAGGTTTTCGTGAGCAAGCAAGTTGGATGCACACCTACTTAGTTTCTTTTTTGAACTTTCATACACTTATAGCTCTAGTGCATCTGTTGTATGGCAATCCCTACTCACTCACATTGATATCTATTGATGGGCATCTCCATAGCCTGTCGATACGCCTAGTTGATGTGAGACTATCTTCTTCTTTTTGTCTTCTCTACAACCATCATATTCTATTCCACCTATAGTGTTATGTCCATGGCTCACGCTCATGTATTGCGTGAAAGTTGAAAATGTTTGAGAACATCAAAAGTATAAAACAATTGCTTGGCTTGTCATCGGGGTTGTGTATAATTTGAGTACTTTGTGTGACGAAGATGGAGCATAGCCAGACTATATGATTTTGTAGGGATAACTTTCTTTGGCCATGTTATTTTGAGAAGACATGATTGCTTTATTAGTATGCTTGAAGTATTATTGTTTGTATGGTAATATTAAACTTTTGTTTTGAATCTTATGGATCTGAACATTCATGCCACAATAAATAAAATTACATGGATAAGTATGTTAGGTAGCATTCCACATCAAAAATTCTGTTTTTATCATTTACCTACTCGAGGACGAGCAGGAATTAAGCTTGGGGATGCTTGATACGTCTCCAACGTATCTATAATTTTTTATTGTTCCATGCTATTATATTATCTGTTTTTGATGTTTTATATGCATTAATATGTAATTTTATATTATTTTTGGGACTAACCTATTAACCTAGAGCCTAGTGCCAGTTTCTGTTTTTTCCTTGTTTTTGAGCCTCGCAGAAAAGGAATACCAAATGGAATAAAACTTCACGATGATTTTTCTTAGACCAGAAGACACCCAGGGGACTTGGAGTCCAAGTCAGAAGAGCCACGAGGCGGCGACAAGGGTGGAGGGAGCGCCCTAGGGGGGGCGCCCCCTACCTTGTGGGCCCCTCGGGACTCCCCTGACCTAGCTCTTCCTCCTATATATTCACATATATTCCAGAACCACCAGAGGCATCCACGAAAACACTTTTTCACCGCCGTAACCTTCTGTTCCCGTGAGATCCCATCTTGGGGCCTTTTCCGGCATCCTGCCAGAGAGGGAATCGATCACGGAGGGCTTCTACATCAACTCCATTGCCCTTCCGATGATGCGTGAGTAGTTTACCTCAGACCTACGGGTCCATAGCTAGTAGCTTGATGGCTTCTTCTCTCTTTTTGATTCTCAATACAACGTTCTCCTTGATGTTCTTGGAGATCTATCCGATGTAATCTTCTTTTGCGGTGTGTTTGTCGAGATCCGATGAATTGTGGATTTATGATCAGCTTATTTATGAATATTATTTGAATCTTCTCTGAATTCTTTTATGCATGATTTAATATCTTTGTATTTCTCTTCGAATTATCGGTTTGGTTTGGCCAACTAAATTGGTTTTTCTTGCAATGGGAGAGGTGATTAGCTTTGGGTTCAATCTTGCGTGATTTCACCCAGTGACAAAGTAGGGGTAGCGAGACACGTATTGCATTGTTGCCATCGAGGATAAAATGATGGGGTTTTAATCATATTGCTTGAGTTAATTCCTCTACATCATGTCATCTTACTTAAGGCGTTACTCCGTTCTTTATGAACTTAATACTCTAGATGCATGCTGGATAGCGGTCGATGTGTGGAGTAATAGTAGTAGATGCAGGCAGAAGTTGATCTACTTGACACGGACGTGATGCCTATATGCATAATCATTGCCTTAGATATCGTCATAATCTTGCGCTTTTCTATCAATTGCTCGACAGTAATTTGTTCACCCACCGTATTATTGGCCTTCATGAGAGAAGTCTCTAGTGAAACCTATGGCCCCCAGGTCTATTTTTCATCATATTACTTTCCGATCTACTATTTTGTAATCTTTTATTTTCAGATCTATATACCAAAAAAACCCAAAAATATTTTATCTTTTGTTTATCTATCTCTATCAGATCTCATATTTGCAAGTGACCGTGAAGGGATTGACAACCCCTTTATCGCGTTGGGTGCAAGTGTTTGATTGTTTGTGCAGGTGTTGGTGATTTGTGTGTTCTTCTCCTACTAGATTGATACCTTGGTTCTTAACTGAGGAAAATACTTACCTCTACTGTGCTGCATCACCCTTTCCTCTTCAAGGGAAAACCAATGCAAGCTCAAGAAGTAGCAGCAAACATGACTGTTCCAAGGCCTTGTCAGCCCTTGGTATTAAACGTCCAGCCTTGTCGGCACCGTGTTCATAGTGAAGTCTCAAATAAAGTGTTCGGCCTCGTCGGTCACGAACAGAGTGAGTCCGGCCTCGTCGGCCAGGACAAAAAGGGTTCTGGCCTCGTCGGTCACGGAGAGGGGTAATATCTCCCAGCCTCGCCGGTCAAGAAGATAGTGCGTCCAGCCTCGTCGGTCAGGACTTATGAATATTTCTGGCCTCGTCGGTCAGGACTTATGAATATTTCTGGCCTCGTCGGTCACGGAAAGAGGTAATTATGAATATTTCCGGCCTCGTCGGTCACGGAAAGAGGTAATGATCTCCTAGCTTCATCGGCCAAGGATAAGTATGTCTGGCCTGGCCGGCCTAGACAGAGATGGATAATTCCGGCCTCACCGGTCACGGAAAAGCGGGTCCAGCCTCGTCGGCCAGGACATGAATGATTTCTGGCCTCGTCGGTCACGGAAAAGGAAAACGATCTCCTGGCCTGGTCAGCCAACGAGAACTATGTCTAGCCTCGTCGGCCTAGACAGAGATGGATAATCCCGGCCTCGTCTGACGCGGAACGCAATTAAGACTTCATGGCGAATCACAAGAGCAGTACTCGGCTGCGGATTAATTCAAGCTGTCAACTACAAGCACCATGTCTTTGCACTATGCATGCATATATGGGATGGCAGAGCTTCTGAGCTGGAGGCAAACCATCAATTATCACGATAGCTAGTGTCCACACTGTAGGAACTTCTACATATGACCAAGCACGCGATACTAGTTCAAGTATTGTGCTGATATACTTTCCCTGAACGCAATTTATAGAAATTGCCATTCTCTGTAACTTGGATCATTTGAGCCCAAACTTTTACAGATGCTTCTTTGGTAACATAAACTTGTTTTTACAAAAGTTTCAGGCTTTATCACCTAACAAATCAGCCTACACAAAATCATCACTCCGGCGTACCGGTCTGCTTCACCCGACATTAAGATCTGACTTGTGCGAACTGCTGCGCCTATTCTCTTGGCTTAAAACTCCTAAAAGAATTACTGAACATATCTGGGCGTTTATAGTTCGCCTCAGCAAAATTTCAGATCAAAACTCTTTTAGGTTTGGCCGGCATGATTTTCTGAAGCCGGTTGTACCACCGGGCACATATTCTGTTTTCTGCGATTTTTTGTCTGGCCTTTCTGTTGGCCGAATGACTTGAAATTTTAACACGTCCTCGTCACGTGTGTCTTCTGAACCTGTAAAAATTTGGAGTTCAAAACTCATTGTGATCTGCCCGTGGCAAACTTCTTCGTGGCCTGCTGTAGTTCCTGTAATTATGCACGAAATTTCTTTGGCGAGCAAACTGCTGCTCTACGGTAATTCCCGGAGTGCGCGGCTCTACCGATTCGCACATATGCTCATGTATATCTTCTTCTCCATGCAAAACCTGTTCACCATTTTTTTGTGGACCTGTTCGCCGTTTGTACCTGTTTCGCTTGATGGCGAGGGAAATACCTGTATAGATCAGCAAAACAACAATATATCCATTCTTACCAATCTTACCATATCACTTGGAGTACGGCGTGGTAGAAATGACGTCCATGGATCTAAGAAAATATTTGTGTGGCGGTATTGGAAGAAAGGCTTAGCACAATCAGACTAGGGATGAAATTCTTGTAGGGCGTGGCCGTTGTGGCCTCCGTCTCCCTCCGTGCGTGCAGGCCGACGGCGGCACCGCGTGCCTGCGCCCTGGGGGCCGGCCGTGTGCGTGTATCTCCGAGCGGCCTTGCCGCCAGCATTTTCTATGTGAACCCCCCTTGCGATGGATGAGATGCGCTCTTTATATAGGCAAAGAGCTAGGGCTGGACGTTGCGGTGGTGCAGCAAAAGCTGCCGCCAGTATTCTGTTAGAGCATCTCTAGCAGACCCGTATAATGCTGACCCGCATAACACGTTTACAGTTCAAGGAAGAACTGTTTTGCGGGGCGAAATCGTGCGCTGCAGAATAGACTTCGTATATGAAACTGCATAATTTTTTAAAAAAACTTTTGCGGGAGAAATTGCAACCACACTGATCATTCATAGTTTATCACATACTACATGATCATACATACATTCTACTACTACTACTACTAGAGGAGGGTGGGGATCTGCGGGCTCGAGGCGGCTACCAAAATGGACGAGCTCGCGGCGCCGAGGCCGACACGGTGGAGGAGCTCGGTCCTCCTCGTCGGAGCTGGCGAGGTCGACGTACTTCTCCCTCTGCTCCTCGCGGATGCGCCGCCACTCGTCGTCCTTGTCCTTCGCGGCGAGGTTGGCCGCGACCGCCTGCTTGAAAAGGAGGTCTTCGAGCTCCTCGTCATGGCGGCGGCGCTCCTCCTCCTCTCGCAAGCTCCGTTCGGCAATGACGGCCGCGACCGCGTCGACATCGCCGACGAAATCTTCGGGCCCGACGACGCCTTTGCGCGCGATCTCCTCCGGCTCCTGCTTGACGGCGACGAGCTCGCCCTCCTCCGGCTCCTGCTTGACGGCGACGAGCTCCGCCCACTCCCTCTTCACGGGGAGAAGCGCCGCACCGGAAGAGGAAGAGCCCGCGGTGGAGGTGAGCCACGCGGCAGAGGAAGAGCCCGCGGCCGAGGAGGGCGTCCGCCCATGCCGGCGGTCGTACTCCTCCGTCTTGCGACGGAGGAGCCTTGCCGGCGGATCAAGGCCTTGGTTGGTCCACTTCCTGGCTGCGCGCTTCCTCGCGCCGCCCACGCGGACACACCGCTCGCGCTCGGGGTCACCGCCCCCGCCGAAGCTCCACATACGGCCCCACATGACGGCTGGAGGCGGAAGTGGGCTCACCGGCGGCGAGAAATGCGAGTGAGGGAGTGGGGAATTACGGCGAAACGCGGCGGCGGGGTGATAGGGTTTCGACCCGTATCTGCCCCGCAAACCGGTAGTTATACGGCTTCGGGGGTGAGGTTTGCGGGCCGCGGTAAAAAAATTTACCGGCCAAGCGAGTATACAGGCTCTGTTCTGACCAGAAAATTGGGCCGAGCCCATATATTCGTCGGAATTATGAGGGTTCGCACGTTATACGGGATCTGCTAGAGATGCTCTTCTCTACTTCTCTACTACTATTAAACAAGAAAACATATTCATTGCTAGACGCACCCAACCTAACCTACACATAACATCCCCAGCCAATTACAGCTCTCGATCAGAATCACTTAATTACATCTAACCGTCGAGATTACACTAATCGTCAGCCGTGAGTGCGTTTACCAATTTCCCCTGGCGGACGATACTCTGCCAAACCCACGTCCTCTCACGCCCGCACAAGTAGTACACACGTAGAAGGAAACAAAAGGCATGATCATAAAAGGAAACGACGCGTCCGATCCGCATGGATTGTTCAACTACACATAAAGAAATAAGCTAAATTAGTGGCAAGAAATTCAATTTGCCCCCACGCCGTTCAGCGTTGCTGTCCAGGCGTCCAGCTTGGCCTGCGCCATCGCTAGCCTGCGCAACCGGCGAGGCACCCGACGATGGCCGCCACGGCCACACCAACGAGCTCTTCGCCAGCATAGTTGCAGGCTCTTCTCTTCGCCAACACGATTCGTGAGGCTTTTAGACGACGCCGCCGCCCAGACTTCACGAGGCTTTAAGACGCCACCGCCCAGTCTGTCCCATCGCCGCATTGCGCATACGACGACAACAGCGCCGACAAAGTCTGTCCCATCGCCGCACTGCGCATACGCCGACGACAACGCCGACGAACTGCTCCGCAGGTGCATGCTCATTTGCCAACATTGATTGCCTTGATTGATCCTGTTGGCATTCATGAATTTATCAAAAAAAAAAGTACTTCACATGGAAAATGTAGGAAGTGTAACAGGATGAGTCTTATGGCATGAGCATATGCTAACATGATCATGTACGTACCTGACCTAAACCTGAAATCGTACCATGAAGCCTTGGCAAATGAGCATGCTACTCACCTCACCTAAAAGCCTCACCAAGATGCATATGGTTCACCAAATGCTCAGTTAGAAGTAATATGAACACAGCAAAAGTCACACTCTGAAAGTGATCTAGATCCTGTTACATTATGCCAGCTACATTACAGCAAATTAAATTCATTTTGCTAGCAGACCTAGATTAGTAGTATTACAAACTACTGTATATCTGTAGCATTATGCCAAGTATATTATTGCAACTTGAATTCATTTGGGTAGCAGACCTAGATGAATAGTATTACAAACTACTACATCCAAGTATATTAATGGAAACTGAATTCATTTGGGTAGCAGAGACACCACAAGAAAGCTCTGAAGGTAAACAGTGGGTGGGAGTTGAACATAAAACTCTACACTGTTGAAGGACTTCGTATGACCCCTACCACTCCCAACGGGACGTGCACCCCGTCCCAGGATATAAGCAACACCCACTCCCTGGGTAATGATCATAACCCAATAACTCGATTTCAGTTTTGCTGCTCAACTGCTGAATTGTGTCATGAATTGCAGGCCCTAAAGAAATAAAAAGGCTGAGGGATAGAGTATGATTGCCGCTGCCAAGATCAATGGCCTAACTCACAGAGCATACACAGCTGACTGTATCACAAGGTAATTATTATCAACTTCATGATATATGGCCCATTTGTATTGCTATATAATGATCTATTCTTCATCTAATCAACCCGTAATGAGATTAAGAATCAGAGGGAAAGGGAGTGGTATGCACAAAATAGAGAGGAAATATTAAATCGAGAACGTCCAAGCCGTGAGCAAAATGAGCATGTTGCTGCCGTCCTCAATGGCGGTAACATTGTGTCACAAGTGCCAGCTACCGGACAATCGGCGGTCACACAACTGCAAAACTTAACATGTTCAGGTGGTGCAGTACCAAATTTTAACAGAGACATCCTCGACGAAAACGAGAATATTTATGACGAAGATGGGTCCGATTGGTTGCACAGAAATGATGCGTACCAGATGCAACGGCTTTCAAGGCGAATGACACTCACACAAATGTCAGTGGATGAGAACCCCCAACTCAGTACAATCATCAACCTACGTATCCCAAGAGTCTTTTGAGAAAAAAAGGTTAGTTCATCGATTTATTTACGGTTCTAACTTATCAAAAGTGTTTATTTCTTCTTTATTTGGGCACTCTATTGTTGATTCAGGTACAGAGCCTTTTTATGATAATAGTCCAGGAATGGAACCATCCCCACATGCGGCTCAAACCACTCATAAACTAATTGGTATATATTTTTACTGCACCTGGTTCATAACTTCAATTCATCTCTGCTGCTTACTAATTGGAGCCAAAAAAATGGAATCAGGCAACGACCACTGCGAAGATGCATACAGAATACTAGAGCCCGATGTCCACACGATAAACATTGATGGTACGCATAATGTGCATTCATTCTCACTTGGAATTTTAGACATATCAATTGATCATCACTTTAGACGCATGTTCTTTTCAGAATCGCATCTACTTGTGCATATCAATTGTTTAATTGGAAATCTCAAAAACTTGACTAAACAATTAAACAAAGAAATAGATACCGAGAGATTTGCATCCAGTTGTGATGTACAAATATAGATGTTAGAGCCATCCAATACAAACCTCAAATATCCTCACAAAAGCCTGTGTTTCCACATCCAGTATAGACACAAGATTATCTGAAGTTGCTGCAAGAAATCCACCAAAACGTGGCTGAAATCTCAGCTGGCTTGAACCTCCCTACACAGGCATTGCAAGTAAATATAAATCAACAAACAGATGATATGTAAGTGATCTCATTTAAAACCATAGGCTGCATGTGCTGGTGACATCTCACTACTTCAAAAATAAATAAATTGTGTGGCATCCACAACAACAAAGCAAAGCTACTGCAAATCGACAGAATGTTCAGTAAGCAAAGCTACTGCAGCAAAGTTCAACAACAAAGCAAAGCTACTGCAGATCGACATAATGTTCACTAAAACTTGAAATTTGTAATTAGCAGAACCAAATCACTGTTACCAATAAGTACATCCTCATATCTAGCTGCGGAGGGGGCGCATGAGCTTACCAGCTGCGCCTGCGCTTGGAGCGGGAGTTCTCGCAGCGGGCGAAGGCGACGATGAGCGCGACGCCCGCGGTGATCCCCACCGCCAGCCCCATCTACTTCCCATTCCGCCTCCTCTCTGTTTCCTCCCCTACCAGCGCCTACTTCTTCGACTCCTCCCCCTCCGCGGCCTGACACGCATCTCGGGGCAGCTCGCGGGCGAAAGCAAAGCGCCCGAAGCGCTGGTGAGGTGATGGTGCCCACTCCGTGCTCGGGCAACGCCGGCGCGGGATGGCCGCGGCCGCGGATCCGTTGGACATGAATCCCGCGCCTCCGCGTCCGCTTCAGACGGCGCCTTGCGCAGGGTCGGCTGCGAGCATGCGGAGCTCGAGCGCCTCCTCGGGCAGGGAGGCGACCGGATTCGGCGAGAAGGGCCGGGCGAACCTCGCGCCGGCGGCAGGGACGATGGGGAGGTGCGGCTTGACGAGGTGGAGAGAGGGGGAGTTGGCGACCAGAAGCATGGGGAATGGCGGCCAGAGTATCTCAGATACGAGTGTGCAGCGCAGCGTTGCAGTACAATCTACTCATCAGGGGAGTATTTGATTATCGGCCGTGTTCGCAGGGAGGCAGCGACAAAGTTAGAAGGGCCCTTTTGGCAGGAGCTTGTAGTCCTTTTGAGCGTGCAAGGATTGTGGATATAATCTCAATTTAAGAAAAAATTGGTAAGAAAAAAGTAATATTGAAGATATATTTTTCTTCCTTGAAAATATTATACCTCAAATTTAGTTCAGTTTGGATACAATGATGACTCTAAGCTCTAAATAACAAACGAATTATGTCAGTTATACATTTTACGAGATCATGGCTGCGATATATTACAAACAGTTATATTTGCGTTACATGATGAACATCTATATGGTATTGTGTGTTATCTGACGAACATCAATATGGTACCGTGGTTGCCGGTGAGGTGTTGGTCATGGCGCTGGTTGCCGAGATGCACTAGCTAAGGGGGAATGGCCATAGTGCAAATATGCTTGGCCAAATTTAATTTCTTCATTGACTGATTTTCTATCAATTAGTTAATGATCTTTGGTAAGAGTTAATTAATGGACGTGGGCATGCTGATTCATAAAGCACAAAATCTTCAGTCATTTGTACGACATAGGAATTATATGCTCTTTGCATGAGATTTCATCTTCTCAAAAAATAGGTTTGCATTATTATAGAATTATTATGTTTCATAGTAGAACATATTTTAGTCGAGACGTGCGTTGCACGTGCATGCTTACTAGTAGACGGAAGAAAATTGCAAGGAACGGGGCCTCATAGTCTCCCTCCTGGGGCCCCTTCTCAGATTTTGACACATCATCAATGGCACACATCTTAAAGCGAACCATATTCCCAAATTAGTTGATACGTACTTCAGCCTAGGTATGGCAGTATCGCTACGATACAGTATCAATTGGCGTGAACTTTCCATCTAACAAAACAGAACACAGCGATCATCTCGCCGGCTCTCCGCTACACCGGACATCGGCAGCGTCGCGACCTATCCCCCATGGCGAGCCCTCCATGCGCCGGGGACGAAGACCGTCACGGAAGCAGCGGCGCCGTCGCGATCTCTCCCTGCGCCGGTGACGACTGCCCTCACAGAAGCAGCGGCATCGTCGCGACCTCTCCCTGCGATGGCCCTTACAACATGTAGTGATAAATAACTCTTTCAATGTACCCAAAGTTTAATAGGTATATCTCCTAATGTAGGTCGTTCGCTTCGTTCGTTTCCACCATCCCATCGATCCAACCAGTCGATCTTCCTCCCACCAATTTTTCCTCTCCCTCCGAAAACCAAGACCGGTTTTAATTCATGCATCACCAGAACCACACGTCTCGTGCCCAGAAAAACCAAACCAACCCTTCCATCTTTCCGTCGATCCCACCCTTCCATATATCACACCAATCCTTCCATCCTTCCCTTCCATATACGACACCAATCAAATCATATCGAATATTTTCATCACAAAAGGCTTCCATAAACAAAAGTTTAATCAAATATTTTCGCTCTTTCCATACACAACAAACAATTTTCTCTACTCCTAAAGGAGGAGTCTGTGGTTGTGATGGTAGGTCGTCGTTCGCTTCGTTCGTATGTGAGTCTCTGCCGATCGAGGGAATAATCGACATGTAATCCCTAGTTTTCCGGTAACGCAAGTCTCTCCTGAAAATAGTCCACGATCAAATCCAAACTTTCCGGTCGAATCCCACCTACCGTTTCCAGTATTTTTGGATACCAAAATTTTCTACCCTAAAATTTCACCTGTCCCCTCATCTCGTCTCATCCAGATCGCGATCCTTCTCTCCACATCCCTCCTCACGTCACGTATTCCAGGATGTGGTGACCGAGGGACGACGCGGATCCCAGGCTATCACCCGCCGACCTCTGTTGTGCCCCTGGAGGCCAATCCGTCCTGCTCCTTTTCTCCGCAGCCGCCGTCGTCGCCACGTGCTCTGCTCCTCCTCGCCCACCTCCCCCACTGAGCGCTCTCATAGAACGTGAGCTGCTCTAGGAGGCTCAGGGGTTTCTCCGTCATGGACGTGTCTCTCTTTGTGCAAGTCGAGGTGGTCGCCGACGACGGGAATAGCATCAACGCGTCGGTTTTGTTAGGAGCCCTCCTAACTTGTGCACATACATGGGCTGCCCCTTGGGCCAGCCCATGGACTTGGCCCGTCAAAGACCATTGCTGCAGCTACTTAAGCCAGTCACACAGGAGAGGGTATCCAGTGGATCAGCGGCAACGGCGGCGGCTCGGCTCTCTTCTTCCTCTCGTTCCCCTTCCCCTGTTCGTAACCTATCCTGTGTAATCGAGACCTGTATCCCGAAATTTGTGAGCTACACTGGTAGATCGAGTAAGGTTGCTACTGGTACCCTAACATCTGGTATTCAGAGCCAGGCCTCAACCCTTCCACCCTCCAATTTTTCTCCCACACACGATTCCTTCAGTTCCACCGGCGACGACACCATGCCCACTATCTTACCACCGGAGTGGGATGCCATGTCATCCGAGGAGCAGACGATCTGGTATCTCGCGTCGTTGATAGACAAGATTGAGGGCATGACAGCTTAGCTCGTCGCTTCTACCTCGCGACTCAGTTCGGAGGCCCCAACCACCATCACCGAGGAGGTCCGTGACACCAGCAACGCCACATCCGTGTGCTCCAACCTCACCATCGACATCCCTGTGACGGCCAGCACCAGCACGCCGGCCCACGTCCAGGACCCATTCCCCAAGTCTTCCCCCGACGACATGCGCCGTGTCGCTGTTGCCGGTACGGAGAGTACGAACCTGTGGCGGCCACTCCAGATGTCGCAATCAAGCTCGCCGTAGTCTCCTCCTCCACCACCAAGGACAAGGAAGTCCTCCGTGATGCGTCCTCTGACTGCATCGCCAGGGCGCCCATGACCTGTTCGACGTATTGCTCGAACCAGTTCATCGACACCTATTCTCTCGAGGCGGAGGTTGGTCCTCCTGTGGCGATCAGCACCGACGTCGACCCCAAGGCCGGCGTGCAGGAGCTCGATGCCCTCTCTGTCAACACCTCCACCCCGGTGATGAACGAGGAGGACCCCGACGTCGCCCTCATCGTCCCCAACGACCTTGCTACACCGACGCTGACCGGGTGTTCGATGAAACGCTCCCTTCACGACACCAGCCATTTCAAGTCGGTGCTCCACCCAGCCATCCCACCTACATCGCCCATGGCCATTGTCCACACTTTCCCCGACCAGACAACTGTATTGGGCAATGACACCAAAAACATCATCGCATATGTGTTGCCTACAGAAGAATTACAAGCGGATGAACTACAGTGGCAACCATGGCCGCCACCTATACGGGTGAGGATCAAACACTTGGGATCCCTGTTCAGGCCTAGACCATGCCACCGTTCAAGTCTGATTCGGATGCTGGCTATCCACCGGAGCCATGTTCAGGTATACATAATCAGGCACATGAAGTTTCATGTGTCAGTTCTGGGCTAGTGGTGTTGTTCTTCAGAGATGTGATCCCTCTTCAATTTTCTTGTTGTGAGATGCTTTCCATGGAAGAATATTTCAGTTGTTTCCCAGGTGCACAGCTGCAGTTTTGGCGTCCACTGGATCGAGCACCATCTGATGCTAAACAGTCCAATCAAGTAGGTTGCATCCAGTCAGTCATCCAGGAAACATCTCACCTTGTGATGTGAATTGGTGACCCGATCTTTCGATGAGAGAGGATAACTACGATTTTTGTGGGACTTGACCCTCACGACCCGGCTACCAACCGTACAGGGAGAACCGTACACGACTGATATCCACGGCAATCGCTGAACCAACTCCACGGCGTTATCGACCGAGCCGACGGCGCGATCGACCTATCCACGAAGGATTTTTCCTGCAAGCAAATCGAAGAACATGCAAGAAAATAATAGCCAAGCAATCTAGAAATTGCGGATATGCTAGATGAATAAATCTCACAAGTTGGGGTTCCGATAGGATGTCTTGACGGTCGCACTAGCCGCTACGAGCGAAGACAAATAAAAGTAGCAATAGCTAAACTTCTCTAAACAAAACCCAAGTCTAAACCCTAACCTAGGCTAGCTATTTATTAAAAGACGATCCTCCGGCCGAGTCGGTTCGCTGTGAAACGGGACGTCTGGCCGTACGAAGGCGGGACATTGCCTCGTGGTGGTGTTTGCTTCGGTTGACAGGACATGTTGGCCCGACGTGGTTGGACCCAATACTTTTCTTGGCCCATGTAGGCAAAACAAAATTGGATGGCCTCTGTGGCGTTGGCTACTTGCACCTCATGCATGATGGATGGTTCGGTGGTGAAGGCCATGCATGCAAAGATAGCGGACGACATGCATGCGTGGAGTTTTTGCTCCCTTTTAATTGTTCCTTTGGTTTCTTTATTCCTGAGTACAAGTAAATCAAAACATGAGTGTAAAGTCATATCCTCGTCAGTTAAATTATATGTACAAAGGAACGATAGTACCTGGTTAATAAATTGCCGTGTAATATTCATAGATCTTTCTAAGATAGCTATGTCCACATCACCTTGGAAATTTGTTCTGGCCTATAAC
Organism: Thinopyrum elongatum; assembly: GCA_011799875.1. NCBI lineage: Eukaryota > Viridiplantae > Streptophyta > Magnoliopsida > Poales > Poaceae > Thinopyrum > Thinopyrum elongatum. The sequence continues at coordinate 654,936,738 of CM022303.1, read as the reverse complement.
TGAGCAGGTGCATCAGAAAGTATATGAGAATCGCATACTGAGGCTTGCTGCTATAGATAGTATGCCTAGTCCTGACAACTTGCAGATGATAATGCAGATGCAAAATATCTCAGGGTGGTGGCAATTTTTGAGTCAATATGAATTTCAGGGAAGTGTTCATGCGGAATTTATGAAGATCTTAGTGAGGTGTGCAACTACTCACACTGCTAAAGGATTGACTGAATTGGAATCTCTCAATGTGGGCACTTGGTCTGAATGTCTAGGGTCACTTGCTGCTGCTATTCCCATGGAAGATAGTTTTAGTTTGCAAGCTGTTGAAACTTGGCAATATATACCTGATGATCTAAGGTTGCTCCTGTGGCCACCAATTAGTCCAGAATATTATGGCGACAACGTGGTGAAGGAAAAATTATGCAAGGGAGGCCACACTGTGCAACCAACTTGTGCTGCTGCTGTTGTTTACCTGTTTGAGCATAGTACTATTCAAATATGGGAGTTGTTTGTCTGTTTCGAGCGTCCATCGGACCAGGCAACACTCAAGGCTAAACAGAAGCAGTTTGCCTACAAAAACTTGCAGCCCAATTCATGCTATGTACTACAGCCAAGTGAAGTTTTTCAGATTTATCTAGGTCGAACAAAAATTCTTGGTTTGCTTGGGAAGTTCAGAAAATGGCAAGTGTTTCTAGTCTCTTCAATGAAGCTGCAACCATGGACTTCGGGGAAGCTAATATTCTTGATTCCTTTTCGGCCACCTGAGCTTTTTCAGAAGGTTGCTTGCTGGATTCCTACTATACCAAGATATATTCCCGCCCCAAGTCAGAAGATGATGCAAATAATGTCTAATTTGAACTTGTGTGCTACAGAACAATGCTCTGTTTTCTTTGATGTGCATCCGTCTTATGAATTTCGTGCTCAGGGTGCACAACTAATACCTAGGTTCAGTCAAAAGAATGTCAAGATGATGCTACAGGGGCCATCTTTTCCCCACAATTGGCGAGCAGTACAAAACCAGAAACAATGGAAAATATATGAGCATCTTGTACGGGAGCGTGCTACTGCCTGTCGTATTTCTGGGTGTGATAAGTTGCAGGAGACAAATAAGATTATGAGCATGTCGATGCTATGGAAAATGTTCAGTGAAGAACGTATGATATATCTAGATCAGAAGTGGGACATCTCGAACTCACAGCTTGCTGATTATACAAGTTGGTGCTCTCTGTTGTGGCTCGGTTCAGATTATCTGCTCAATTATGTTGTTGATGTGTTGGGGTCTGACATGCACATCTACCTATTGGACACGTCTTGGGATCCTGGAGGACTGGCAGTATGGTTGTTGCTAAGGAAATTGACTCGACGTAAGGTCTTTCAAGGAGGGAGGTGCGCCATCTTGGTTCTCCGCTGTCTTGTCACCTACCCAACTTCTACTCTTCATCCATCGACAATTATGATGGCGGAGGTGATCAGCAAGAGAGCACATGCCAGGGGTGGTATAGTGCCCTCTACCAGCTCCGACCAAGAACACTCTCAAGGAGGAAGGGGTGTCCTCGTTGTCGCTGCCCGCTTCGCGCAAGGCTCCGTCAACCACAAGTACTACATCGGCTTCAACAATGACTACTTCCTCGACAGTTCCTTTGGCTGGGTCGCCATCATCCATGACTACGCCATCGTCCACGACTACGCCATCGTCTACGACTACTACTCCCATGTTGATAAAGCCATCCCCGCCTTCGGGTACCACCGTGACTTCGAGCTAGCCAAGGACCATCGAGTGCAATGGGACCCGGGTGGTTCTCAGCGGTGCCGGCTTGGGGTCAAGCCGGATCTCAAGGAGGGAGGGATGTTAGGAGCCCTCCTAACTTGTGCACATACATGGGCTGCCCCTTGGGCCAGCCCATGGACTTGGCCCGTCAAAAGACCATTGCTGCAGCTACTTAAGCCAGTCACACAGAAGGAGAGGGTATCCAGTGGATCAATGGCAACGGCGGCGGCTCGGCTCTCTTCTTCCTCTCGTTCCCCTTCCACTGTTCGTAACCTATCCTGTGTAATCGAGACTTGTATCCCGAAATTTGTGAGCTGCACTAGTAGATCGAGTAAGGTTGCTACTGGTACCCTAACAGGTTTCCGACAGTGTCGGCCCAACTCTCATCATGCTGGAGCGGTGGCCCTTCCAAGGTCGTGATCTACCAATACGACGAGGCCATGAAGCTTCACCTCCGAGCAAAGGCCAGAGGTAATGGTTTCCTGTTCCCAATGCTTGTTACATAGGTATTTTTTGGCTACCTTTTGGTGTGATCTAAGCATATGAGTTCTATCAAATTTAGGGGCGATCGGCAATATCAGTGGATGATATGATGAATGATTACTAGAAGTTGCAACAAATTGACCTTATCTAATGGATTAGAGAAAATAAAAGATCAGTTCCTAAAATATAATTAATGTTCAAGTGCATGGTTCAGAGATCAGTTTCCTACTCGTTGTTCTCTCAACAATCTAAACTGATTTGGTGATTGGTTCATTTCTTTCTAGGCGAAATCACCAGATTGAACTCACGATCTTATATCGAACCAATATCTAGAGCTTTATATGTGAGGGTGAAGCTATTCGTCAGAAAAAACAAAATCTTACGAACTTTGGAAGCTAGAGCTTTATGATTTACCAAGTATGGTTATACATAGTTCTGGAGTTGCAACAACATCCCAACTTTAACAGTACAGCTAACACTGTAAGCGCTCTTATGCATGATGTATTGTAACACTGATAAAATTACTGTTAGAGACAAACTTCAGCTCTCGTATGGGTACTGATAAATTCGAACCTTCATGGATATTTTCTGACAACTTTAATGGATATTTTGGGTATTTTGCTTAATGAAAAAATGGATCGTCTTCATCTTTCGGATCAATATTTTGAAGCTGGATAAACTGGTTTTGTAGCATGCCACTGCACATGTACATGCAATTCTATATCAGTTTATTAGAAATCACAAATAGAATATGAAGAAAAGCATGTAAAAATTCAGTATGTTCTTAACAGTTTCTTTTCTACATCATATATAATTGGTTTGGGAAGTTCAGGATGAGCTTCTTTCGATACTTGGATGATGAAGCAGCAATCAAAGCTCTTCAGTTTTCTCATTGTTTGATTCGGCTTGAAGTTTCTACTTATATGTTGAGCATCTCATCTTTGTGGCAAGTAAGCAGATATACTCGTTGCTTTCATACACATATTTTGCAATGAACATTATCATCTGTGCATCTTTACATATATTTTGTCTAACGGATTCTTTTTGTCTGTCCTTGTAGGAACAAAAAAAAATCAGTAAGTGGCTTTATATACCAAAGTGGCAAAAATCAATTTTATTAGCAAACTAATCAAACCTCAAGCCTCACATCAAGGTACTTTTTAGGGGTATTCATCCCACGTGCTGCATTTTGTGTTAGTATAGTTGAAGCACCGCAGGCCATGTATTGATGATTCGCAGGTCTTTGATTGGTCTTCTCATATTATTTGTCGTCTCCAAGAAAATTCTGAGATTCCATCGGAGTTCTTGAGGCATGTTTTTTTGGAACGAAGACGCTAGAAGCGTCCGGCTTAAATTAATAAAGCCACCAGGCAACCGTCACAAGGTTCAATAGTCTTACAAACCGAAAAGTACTCAAACCTGAAAGTACGGAGAGGCATAAAAGAGCACGGGGTACATCAAGAATAGCATCATAGCCCACACCCTACTTCCTACATCTACCTCTCCAACAAAATGGGAGACCCTCTACGGAGGTTGACGCGCAGTCGTCAAAGTGCTTCTGATCTTCTCCATGGCCTTCGTCATCTGCTCAGCATCGCGGTGCTTCCCCAACGGTGTCCACATCTGTAAGAAGAGATGGCATTTAAAGATAACATCAGCAGGGTGAGAAGGGAACTTTTTTTCCATCGTCATTTTGTTCCTAATAGTCCACAAAGCCCACAATAGCGCCCCTACGCATCTCCAAACAATCCGACCATTAGTTCCCTTCTGGGTTTGCACTATCTGAAGCAAATCAGAGCCCGACGCAGGGCTCCAATTTTGTTGGAGCGCTTCCCTCACCGCGCTCCACGCAAACCTTGCCACTCATTGGAACTTGATAATGGGTACAAATTTTGTCATTGGTACGTTGTTGATAATGCAATGTGTCTCCAGCACACACAAAAAATCCATCGAGCAACTGAATTTGTACTACCTTTCAGGTACCATATGTTAGTGTTGTCGATCACTCACTCTTTGCAAAACCCCGACACAGAAAGGTTTTCTTCACCATTTTGTGTCTGATCATAGGAGTTGTGCCTTTATCATTATTACAGAATGAGGAAAGGTGTACAATCGCTGGAGTTCCAATTACAGAAAGAGAAAGAATAGAATAAAAAAACTGAACCGATTACTCCTGAAATGATAGACCCAAAGCCTGAAGATCATGACGTTAAGTGCTCATAATTGATTGGGTTGATTTAGTGTAGTTGTGGTTCTGGACCAGCTAAATGTTTTGGTATGATCGTGTGATTGATCTTGATGTTATTTTAATAATAGAAAGAGACGGGCACTTAGCTAGCATATATTTTATTTTTTTGAAGGGAGGAGTCTTTCTTCCTTTCAGATTTTCGTACGTTTCATATGTCCCAATCCAGTCCATGGCTATTTTAAGTTCGTGTCGGCATATGAGGTCCAGTGCATGGAAACCAATTACCAATTGATTGCTTAATTCAGCCATAGCATTGGTGCAGCACGTACAGCCTGTCCCAGATATATTTTCTAAAATAACTTGTGTCTATGTAGATTCAAGATTATTACGTTTGTATGTGTATATACACATAAATCATGTTTCTCCTAGACCGTGAGATCGTGGGAAGAAACACAATGAAGCGGTAACGTATGGATTATTATCCTCATCGGCCCTGCCTTTGCTCCTAGCTACCTCCTCTTGAAGGAGTCAATGTTGCTCCGCCTCCTTGGCACGGGGAATCGGTCATGGACGCCGTGGAGGGGAGGGGAGACGGTGATTAGAGAAAGATGTGGGATGAATGTCGTGGTGTCGAGGGGATGTGAGAAGCCGTGACGGGGAGAGATGGCGGCGTAGACACGGTACAAGGAGAGCATGCCGGGAAAAATAAGATGTGAGTGTGAGCGTTGTGTCATGCGGTATGTGTAAAAGAGAGTGGATTGTTTTTATTTTAAGATAAGAAGAAAAGGAGCGATTGTTTGCATTTTTTTAAGGAAAAAGCTGATATTTACTATGAGAGAAATGTAGCATACTTTTTTTATACAATGAAAAGTATCACATACCCTGACAAGTCATTTCTGAAGAAGAATTACCAAAATTGGAGAATGGCGCAGCGGTGTTTTTGCAGATGTTCGTGAATAGTAAACAAAAAATATATAGTAAATGTTTTTAAAAAAATCGAATGTTTTTGCATATGTTCGTGTTAGTGTCGCAAGCATCTTTGAAAATTTTCATGCAGAACGGAGCAGCGGTGTTTCACAGGTGAAAAAAAAAAACAAATTTAGGGTGACATTTTGGGTAACATTTGGTGTTTATTTTGTTTTATTTGCACAGGCCAAAAATGTTAAAAAATTTGCCTACAAATTTGTTTGTAGCATTTGAATGTGACAAAGAACACATAGAATTTTTGCTGGATTTTTTTTATATCTCAAAAAATATTTTCACGGGGAGGAGCGCGCGCTCCCGGGGACACCAACGGATTTCCGTCAGACTTGAGCCTATAATTTACAGGTGAGCTTATAATTTACTAAAATTGGGATGACAATGCTGAAAAGCACGATGCCACTCACTCTGACTAAAAACGGTCCATGCTCACATCTAGCAGTTGACCAATTAATATATATTATATAAGAGCTTATTTTAATTTTTAATTAAAGTATATGTTTATATGTTCACTTTCGTATATCAGAGATAAAAACTAATCAATGGCTTTGGCTGCTATTTTGAAAATATCAATTGACAAAGTCGGGACTGAATACTCATAGAGTTGTACACAATCAGAACAGATGCATACAAATATTTGTTTCTTCATAATCCCCTGCACATGATAATACATAAGGTGTATTTCTCCATATGTTACGAAAGAAATGGAGAATTATGTTGAACTTAAAAAAGAATCCATCGGCAAGGGACCCGAGCCAACGTTGTTGGAAGGGGCCAACAATTCACCAATTTTTATACAACAATACAGCTATATATATGTAACTAGAAAAAAACTAAAAGACCCATAGCAACGCACGAGCATTCTACCAGTCTATGTAAATAACTCTCTTTATATAGGCAAGGAGCTAGGGCTGGACGTTGCGGTGGTGCAGCACAAGCTACCACCAGTATTCTGTTAGACAATTAAACAAGAAGCGGAAGCGATGATAATCCATTGAAACCGTGTGAGCAGGTGCATCTCCATCTCCACTACTATTAAACAATTAAACAAGAACTTTCTTATGTGCACCCCGCAATTAGTCCCACAACACTGCACGAATCAATTAGCACCGTACGATTAGGCCTACAAATTTCAATCTAACAGCCATCATTTATTTAATAGCCGGATGGTGTGGACTTAGCAATTTTCAATGACTGACCATACTCCAGCAGCAGGAGTATTCGTTGGTCTATAGGTGCCGCAGCCCATGATCTGCTCCGAAATTCATGGCGCAAATTTTAAGAGGTTTAGTTTTTCCTTCCCACGCGTGATGGAGATTAACCGTTGACGCTGCATGCAAGGAAATCATTAAAAGCTTGAGACGTTAAGGGAGCTATGCATGCAGCCCTCCTGTCCAAAAATCTCGCAGATTAATTTCAGGGCCCGACGCGGCCTTCCACCTGGGCAGAGGCCCTTCCGGTCATCGGCAACCTCCTCGACGTCGCAGGCAAGCTGCCGCACCAATCCCTAGCGCGCCTCGCCGAATGGTACGTCCCGCTGATGACACTCCGGCTGGGCACGGTGATCGTGATCATCGCCTCCTCCGTGGCCACGGCCCGGGAGGTCCTCCAGAGGCACAACGCCGTCCTGTCCTGCCGCAACCCACCGGACGCATGGCACGACATGGGGCACGCCGCCAACTCCGTTTTCCTCCTGACGCCGCGCCGCAAGTGGCGTGCGCTGCGGAGGATCGGCGCCGAGCACCTGCAGTCACCCAGGGGCTCGACGGGGATGCGCTGCGGCCGCTGCTATGGGACGCCGTCCTCGGCATGCTCCGCCGCGTGTCCGACCTGGCGGCGTCCGGCGCGCCCGTGGAGGTCGGCCACGCGGCGTTCGCGTCCATGATGGACCTGCAGTGGCGCGTCATGTTCTCTGCCGGCCTGGACGAGCCGACTCCCGCGAGTTGCACGGCTTCGCGCGGAAGGCCGTGGTGCACTCCCTCAGGCCCAACGTCTCGGACTTCTTCCCGGCGCTCGCGGCTGCCGACCTCCAGCGCGTCAGGCGCGGTTTTACCACACACTTGGCGCCCTCTATGGCGTGTGCGGCACCTACGACAACAACGTCGGCGCCCTCAACGGCGTTCGCCGCGACATGCTCTCCCATGGCACGGCTCGCCCATGCTCTTCATCGACGAGACGATCCCGGCGCGGAGCTTCTTCAAGTCGTGGCAGCCAGCGGCCGTTGCAGGCACCGAGGTGCCGCGCGCCATCCTGGTGGTGCTGGCCCCCTAGGAGACCGAAACCCTGGCCGTCGACGTCATCCGCGGCAACAACGACACCATTTACGACTCAACAACTTCCCCAAGTCCATGTACCAGGTTCTTGAGTCCGTCCGTGTGCCCCTCTCGCTTCCATGTACCAAGACCTGTGTGTGGATTCAGTGTTGATTCCAATAGCCAAGATTGCATCGTTGTCTAGGTTTAGTTTTGAGTTCTTGATCGCGCTGGGGATTGGATTGGATGGCATAGTACTACAAAGAGGCCCAAATTGGATGGCAGTTGTATTTCTTCATTTTGCTGTCAAAAACTTTTTTTTGGTCGATTACTTGTGTCGTGAGAAGAAAAATTGTTCTGTTGTTTGTGCAAAATGGCTCGTTGTTCCTAATTTGTCTGATTTTTGTTGCCCATGGCACTTAGGCCATCTACAACAGAGGCGCCCTCAACGGCGTTCGTCGCGACTTGCTGGATGTCGTGTGCTTCAGTGCCCACCATGCATGACGTCGTCTCGGGAGTGTGCGACGGCACCCTCGACGACATGCGTGGCGGGGCATGACGGCATATGTGTCCAATTCCTGATTCCTTCAGCTATTTCTGTTTCCTTCATGGGTGTCTCGCGCGTGCACGATGGCATCATCTAATTCCTTCTCGCTGGGAGTTGTCAGCACTAATGTTGAGTTTTTGTCAAGTCATTTCTTTCATATGCAGTGGTTTGAGAGAAGGAAGCACGAGATTGACCTTTTGGTCTTTGCGATATACAGTTTTAGAATAGAGTCTCAGTGTTGATGTTTTACAAAATGAAAGAACTATGTAGAAATTCCTCCTGATGCTTAATTGGTTATTTATTTCTCTCCTTTTCCATTGTATTCTGGTCGAGAAGATACTCTTGGGCCTATGAGAAGAACATCAACTCTCTAATTGCTGCTATAAGAATAGTGGCAACAGCTTTATACGCAACATGCGCGTCCTAGTGGAGAAAAATACTAAGGAGATGACAGGTAATCATACAATTAGTTTTCCATGTTACTCCAAGTTGAGAAGAGAAGTACATGTCATTCCTGATTATTTTTGTTAGGGTATGGTGTGGTAATGATTGTTCTAGGCTGTTGCTATTCATATAAGAGGATACGATTGGTTTTGTCTTGTAATATCTTTCAAATTCAGTAAAATTTCACAATGAAAAATACAATTTTGAATTTGGAGCAATCTTGAGCGAGACAAAAAACAGAAAAATGTGTGATCATGTAGTGATAATGTAGATTTGAAAAACTTGTGGAAAACTTTTTTAAAGAAGACGTGCAACGACGTGCGTTGCACGTGCATACTAACTAGTGCTTATCCAATTACCAACAAGTAGACAGACGTACTCGGTTTCTCATGTAGTATTTTGCTGGCTGTGAGACGGGCCCAAGCAACACGCATGCATGTAGCTTCAAGAAAAGCAACCGAGTTGCCAACGCACTTAAACAAACGTGTCAGCCAGATTAGAGGGCTGGCCGAAATATTTTATTCATGCAAGAATAGCACTGAGGTGTACTGCAAATATAAATAAAAGAGAATTAAAGCTACTAAGCAAGCGTTGCTCCCAAGTGTTTGAAGTATTATGGGTGGGTGTCTTCCTAGCTGACACGTGTTGGCTACTTAATTGCTTCACTGCTGATTTTCTTTTTTATGTTTGCTATCTATTTTAACACAGTACGATGTAGATGCTCACATGTATGTATATACACATCCCTATAAACACACAGACATACTACCCTAATGATAGCCTTCGAGATACTGAGCCGGCACAACATTTGAAATTGACGATGTCATCATAGGCGCCATTAAATCCATTAAGCTACGCGTGAAGGGCGGCCAACCAGCTATGCCACGTGGCGCAAGCTGGTTGGCCGCGGTGAGAAATCTTTTAAAAAAAATCAGATGAAGTTGTGGATTATTTTTTAAATGTATTTTTTTCTTTTTATATGGAGGTGAGGACCTCTGGTATTTTTTAAATGGAGGGTTATGAAAAGTGGCACTTGCTGGTAGGCTATGGTGGTAATTTTTTTTCTTTTTTACTTTTTTTTAATGAAGGTGAGAATTTTTTTCTGAGATGTTTTTTTTAGACGGAGGTGATGACTTTATGTAATATTTTTTAAATGAAAACGTGCGCATAACTTCCTCTCAAGCGGCGCCACAGGGTGGCGCCCCAACCACTAGTCATAGTCGACAGGGAACGTTTCCTCTCACTAAACGAATATCGCCGGAGAGCTTGCAATAATTCCATGAAAATACGAGCACCCAGTGCCGACACAGTACAACACAGATGCTCACATATATGCACATACACTCACCCTATTAATGCACGCACGCAGACCCTACCCCTATAACGCTTGTGTTTGCTATCTATTTTAACACAGTACAATGTATATACTCACATGTATGCATCTAAACACATCCTTACGAACACACGCACACACATATTACCCATATGGTAACTTTCGAGATACTGAGCCGACACAACATCTTGAGATTGACGATGTCACCGTAGGCGCCATCGTAGTCGACATGGAACGTCTCCCCCCACTAATCAAATAACACCGGAGTGCCTGTAATAAATCCAGGAAAAATGCGAGCACCCAGTGCCAACACAGTACAACGCAGATGCTCACATATATACACATACACTCACCCCTATTAAGGCAAACACGCACACCCTACCGTATAACGTTGTGAGTAGTATTAACTGTAGCATTTTTTTTTCTCATTCTACCTTCTATATAGATACTGAACCGGCACAATATCTTGAAATTGATGAAGTCACACTAGTAGAAAAACTACTTTACGTGAGATACATTAGTCCCGGTTTGTAAACGGACCGGCACTAATGTGACCATTAGTGCCGGTTCCAACGGCTAGACGGGCGGGCATCATTAGTCCCGGTTCGTGTTGAACCTCTAGTACCGGTTCGTGGCACGAACCGGTATTCGAAGCTCACCTTTAGTCCCGGTTTCTGTCATGAACCGGGACTAAAGATTTTCCTATATAAACCCTTCGTCCAGCCAGCGATCGAGCTCTCTGTTCTTCCCCTTTCCTCTTCTCTCTGTTCTTCACCAAAGCTCGAGCTCATCCTTCATTTTGCCCAAAATTTGTCAAGATTTGAAGGCCCCCCATCCATCCAAGTGATCACAAAGGTTAGCAACTTTGTGTCCTTTTATCTCTCATTGCTAGATTAGCTCTTGCAATGCTCTATAATTATAGTGATTTATGGGTTTTACTTTGGGAGTAATTATATGTGGTAGTTTATTTGATTTATATGCAATTTGAGCTCAAATTAACTTTTAGTTTGCATATGTAGGTGTGGTTTACTTAGTGCCTTCCCGTCCCCGTCCTAACCACTGTCGATCGCCCGCACCGTCCCGTCGCCGGCACCACCTTGGTGAGCCTCTTGTTCTTATTATTTTTTTAAAAAAAAATCATGTTTGTGTGATTTAGATATATAGTTACTTGTATAATTTTCTTACCCGTACGTTGTTTGTTATACATAGTGGCATGGTTTTGATATCCGTCCCCGTCGGCCCTCGTCCGGTTTATGATTCGGATGTGGTATATATTCTCTTTTATAACTATTTGTTGCATTTTGTGTTTATGAAAATTATGCCGACCAACGTGACATAGATGTTTTTATCTAGGAGGTATGTGAACCGGAAATTCCAACCGACCCTCTTGTCGAGAGGTTAAATTTAGTTGAACAAGAAAATGAGTATTTAAAAGAAAAATTGAAAAGAATTAAAGAAGAGAAGATGAAACTGGAGTTGTATGTTGCCGATGTCGTCGATGATCACAAGGTCAAGATGGATGCAATGCGCTTGAAGATTAGAAAGATTAGAAAATATGCCTCTGATAGTGAGGTTTGGTATCATTATGCTGTTGGATCAATTGTTACCTTAGTTGCAATCTTGATCGTATTTGTTGTTGCATTTAAATGCTTTAGCTAGAGAGTTTGTATGTTGTTTTATGAGAATAAGTGTGTATGAACTTGTATTAATTTGGTCTTTTCGGTGTTGTGTGATGAAGATGAGCCGGCAATGGATGTACGATGACCGATGCTCTCCCCAGTTCATTAAGGGCGTGCATAATTTTCTGCTTGCGGCTGAGGCAAACAAGCGGGTGGATGATTTTATGTGTTGTCCATGTGCTGACTGTAAGAATGATCGAAATTACTCTAACTTAAGAACCATTCACGTCCATCTATTTGAGTCCGGTTTCATGTCCGGCTATAACTGTTGGACCAAGCACGGAGAAAGAGGGGTCCTAATGGAAGAGAATGAACAAGAAGAGGATGACGACAACTATCCTAGCCATGGGTTCCCTGAATACGATGGTACAACAATGGGGGAAGAAGCTGAGCCGGCAATGCGGGAAGAAGCTGAAGAAGAGGCATCAGATGAGCCCGCTGGTGATCTTGGTCAAGCCATTGCCGGTGCAAAGAGAAACTGCACAAGTAAAAATGAGTGGCTGAAGTTGCAGCGAATGTTAGAGGATCACAAGAAATTGTTGTACCCAAATTGCGAAGCTGACAAGAAAAAGATGGGCACCACACTGTAATTGCTGTAATGGAAGACAGAGAATGGTGTATCTGACAAGGTTTTTTGAAAACTTGCTAATAATGTTAAAGAAGATGCTTCCAAAGGACAACGAATTACCCGACAGTACGTACGTACGTACGAAGCAAAGAAGGCTGTCTGCCCTCTAGGATTAGAGGTGCAGAAGATACATGCATGCCCTAATGACTGCATCCTCTACCGCGGTGAGTACGAGGATTTGAATGCATGCCCGGTATGCGGTGCATTGCGCTATAAGATCAGCCGCGATGACCCTGGTGATGTTGAGGGCGAGCGCCCCAGGAAGAAGATTCCTGCCAAGATGATGTGGTATGCTCCTATAATACCACAGTTGAAACGTTTGTTCCAAAACAAAGAGCATGCCGAGTTGATGCGATGGCACAGAGAAGACCGTAAGAAAGACGGGAAGTTGAGAGTACTCGCTGACGGGTCACAGTGGAGAAAAATCGAGAGAAAGTGGCGGGACTTTGCAGATGACGCAAGGAACGTATGGTTTGGTCTAAGCACAGATGACATTAATCCTTTTGGGGAGCAGAGCAGCAATCATAGCACCTGGCCTGTGACTCTATGTATGTATAACCTTCCTCCTTGGTTGTGCATGAAGCGGAAGTACATTATGATGCCAGTGCTCATCCAAGGCCCTAAGCAACCCGGCAACGACATTGATGTGTACCTAAGGCCATTAGTTGAAGAACTCTTACAGATGTGGAATGAAAAAGATGTATGTGCGTGGGATGAGCACAGACAGGAGGAATTTGACCTACATGCGTTGCTGTTTGTGACCATCAATGATTGGCCTGCTCTCAGTAACCTTTCAAGACAGACAAACAAGGGATACCGCGCATGCATGCACTATTTGGATGATACCGACAGTACATATTTGGATAATTGTAAGAAGAATGTGTACCTGGGACATCGTCGATTTCTTTCGAGCAAGCATCCCGTAAGAAAGAAAGGCAAGCATTTCAAAGGTGAGGCAGATCACCGGAAGAAGCCTAGCCACCATACTGGTGATGATGTACTTGATATGGTCAAGGATTTAAAAGTAATCTTTGTAAAGGGTCCTGGCGGACAATCTGTTCTGAATGACGCTGCCGGACGCGCACCCATGTGGAAGAAGAAATCTATATTTTGGGACCTACCCTATTGGAAAGACCTAGAGGTCCGCTCTGCAATCGACGTGATGCACGTGACGAAGAATCTTTGTGTGAACCTGCTAGGCTTCTTGGACGTGTATGGGAAGACAAAAGATACACCGGAGGCACGGGAGGACCAGCAACGTATGCACGGAAAAGACGGCATACATCAGGGTCGTGCCAGCTATGCTCTTACCAAAGAAGAGAAGGAAATCTGCTTTGAATGCCTTCTCAGTATGAAGGTCCCGTCTGGCTTCTCGTCGAATATAAAGGGAATAATAAATATGGCCGAGAAAAAGTTCCAGAACATAATGTCTCATGACTGCCATGTGATTATGACGCAACTGCTTCCGGTTGCATTGACCGGAAACCGTTCGATTAGCCATTGTGAAGCTATGTGCATTCCTCAATGCAATCTCTCAGAAGGTAATCGATCCAGAAATCATACCAAAGTTAGAGAATGATTTGGCGCAATGTCTTGTCAGTTTCGAGTTGGTGTTCCCACCATCCTTTCTTCAATATCATGACGCACGTCCTAGTTCACCTAGTCGAAGAGATTGCCATTCTGGGTCCTTTATTTCTACACAATATGTTCCCCTTTGAGAGGTTCATGGGATTCTTAAAGAAATATGTTCATAACCGTGCTAAGCCAGAAGGAAGCATCTCCAAGGGCCATGAAAATGAGGAGGTCATTGAGTTTTGTGTTGACTTTATTCCTGACCTTAAGCCGATTGGTGTTCCTGAATCGCGGCATGAGGGCAGACTGGGTGGAAAAGGCACGCTAGGACCGAAAGCAATAATATGTATGGACGGGCATTCTCTCACTGAAGCACACTACACAGTTCTACAAAATTCCTCCTTGGTGGCTCCGTATATCGAGGAACACAAGAATATTCTATGCACCAAACACCCGGAGTAGTCTGACGACTGGATTACACGTGAACAAACGGGGACTTTCGCCGGTTGGTTGCAGACACGTCTCATGCATGACGACGTTGTTGAAGATGAGCTGTACTTGCTGTCCAAGTTACCATCTTCGAATATATTGACTTTCAAAGGGTACGAGATAAATGGGAATACATTTTACACAATCGCCCAAGATCAAAAGAGCACCAACCAAAACAGTGGTGTCCGCTTTGATGCAGCAACCAAGAGGGGAAAGGACACATATTATGGTTACATAGTGAACATATGGGAACTTGACTATGGACGTGATTTGAAGGTCTCTTTGTTTCGGTGCAAATGGGTCAATCTGACAGGAGGCGGGGTAATGGAAGACCCGCAGTACGGAATGACAACCATGGATCTCAACAATCTTGCGTACGCAGACGAACCATTCGTCCTAGCCAATGATGTGGCGCAGGTTTTTTATGTGAAGGACATGTCTACCAAGCCGAGAAAAAGAAAATATAAGGAAGCGAATACATCATACGATGAGCCAAAGCGCCACACAGGTCTTTCAGGGAAAAGAAACATCGTGGGAGTGGAGGACAAGACAGACATGTCAGAAGATTATGAAAAGTTTCATCAAATTGCTCCCTTCACAGTGAATATTGACCCGAGCATCTAGTTAAATGGTGAAGATTGTCCATGCTTACGGCGCAAATGGACACACGCGAAGAAAAAGTTTTACACCCAAAGATCCCACTCTCGGATGTGACCGGCTTCACTGTCATCACTTTCTTCTCTAGTGAGTTTCCGGACTTATATATCTGGAAAGTCCCAGTTTCCGGACTTGTATATCTGGAAAGTCCCACTTCGGACAAACCGGAGGGAATCTTTGTAATAGTTAGGGTACTTATGTGTGATTAATTTCTCATCAATTTTCAACCCTTTCTGACATCATTTGCTATTTTTCATGCATTTACTGATTTTTTTGAGCTAAATGACCCTGAAATTGAAAAGCACTACAAATGAACTCTGAAAAGGTTGAAAGTTGGCATGGTATCATCATTTCACCCACATAGCATGTGCAAAAAAGTTGAGAGGGTTACGGCAAAAACTGGATGCACTTCGTGTACAATCTCTTTTGAAGTATCAGGGTTTTGGGCTAAAACTCATATGTTACAAAGGCATTTCATTTTTTAAAACTTATTTCAACTCCAGACTTTTTGTGCATTCAGTATGCACCATTCAAAGCCACGTCATCAATTTTCAACCCTTTCTGACATCATTTGCTATTTTTCATGCATTTACTGATTTTTTTGAGCTAAATGACCTTGAAATTGAAAAGCACTACAAATGAACTCTGAAAAGGTTGAAAGTTGGCATGGTATCATCATTTCACCCACATAGCATGTGAAAAAAATTTGAGAGGGTTACGGCAAAAACTGAATGCACTTCGTGTACAAAATGGACAATCTCTTTCGAAGAATCAGGGTTTTGGCTAAAACTCATCTGTTACAAAGGCATTTTATTTTTCTAAATAACCTAAGAATTACCAAATTGAATATAATGATAAAACACACTAATATCAAACAGCAGAAAAAAGAATCACTGAAAAATCTATTTTTAAAGTAAAGTTATTCACAAACTAGTGATTCACACAAATTTCAAATAATTTAAATTTAAACTATTCAAATTTGAAAACTACTGGCACTAACAGAAAGTTTATAATTTTTTTACCTAAAGCAAAAAGATCCACAAAGAAACTGTAAATAAAGCAAAAAACAACTCAGAAACAAAAGAAAATAAATAAAGCAGAAAACAAAAAAAAATGAAAAATTAAAAAATTAAAAAAAGCCCGCCTACTGGGCAACAACGGCCTGCATACGACAAGAAACCCAACCTCTAGTTGGGCTAGGATGCAGGCCCGCAAGGCCCAGTAGGCCCCAGAGGGTAGCGCAGGTGAGGTAGGCCCAGAAGGCCTGCTTTAGAGAGGAGCTCGAAGGAGCAGCCGCGGCGGGGCTTATAAACCAGTGCGGCTGCCCTTCGCTGGGCGAGGTGGGACTAAACTTCCTGCACCGCAGCTGTGGCAGCACGAGACCTTTAGTCGCGGTTGGTGGCTCCAACCGGGACTAAAGGCCCCCCTTTAGTCCCGGTTGGAGCCACCAACCGCGACTAAAGGCCTGCGCTTCCCGCCGCTTCGGCTGGCCAAAAGTGCCCTTTAGTCTCGGTTGGTGGCTCCAACCGGGACTAAAGGGGGGCGCATATATATACAACACTTCAAATTTTTTCAGTTTCTCTGCTTCTTCGATCACTACAGAGGACATCGCCGCGCCGCTAGGCTGCCACGACGCCGTCTCGCCTCCCCCGATGCCGGAGCTCGTCGCCGCCCCCGACGCCGGCCGCTAGCGCCTCCTCGCGCCGATCCCCGACGCCGGACGTGCCCTCCTCCCCGAGCCCCGACGCCGCCCGCGCCAGCTCCTCCCCGAGCTCCTCGCCGCGCGCGTCGCCTGCCCTGACGCCGTCGCCGCTCCCAACTCGCCTCGCCTCGCCGTCGCCGTCGCCCCGCTGTGAGCTCTCCCCCCTCTCCCCCCTCTCTCTCGCCCCCTACCGCCATGGCCGCCCCTCCCCGAGCCCACACAGACACATGCATGAACACACACACACACATTTTGTTAAGTTAATGATTTATATGTATTTTTGTATGTTTAATTAGTATATATGTATAACAATTTTGACATTTTTCAGAAGAATTTTGACATTTTTTTCACTAGATGATTAGATGTATAGAAAAAAGGTGAGGCATTTTGACATTTGAGGAATTAATTAGTATATAATGTACGTATAGACATTTGATCCAATGTATAACAATTAGTATATGTATGTATACAATGTATAGAAAACATTTGAGAAATTTTGACCAAGCATAGAAAAAATTTGCGTAGAAAAAAGTTGCATTTTTTAGTGTTGTATTTGCAAAAGTTTGTTATGTATTTGCAAAATCAAGTTAAAAAGAATTACAAAAATCACAATCAAGCATTTAAAAAATATTAAATTTGCTTAGATCGAATTTGTTCTCGACGTCAACGATGCCCGGCCTGCATCCTCGTCGTCGACTCGTTCACGACGACGTCCTGCTTCAGAGGAGCCATGTCCGGGACTGGGCTCCGCTGGGCTGGCACTGGGAGGTGCTACCTTCCGGGGCGCGCAGCTTGGTGAGGAACCGGGCTTCCGTCGTCGATCCGGAGCTTTTATGATGGCGTTCGCGTGGGCCACTTTCGGTGAGGAGGCAGCCGGCCCCGCCGGAGGTGGTACGTCACCGTGTCAGGGAGGAGGACAAGCACGCCCGTTGCTATATGGCTGCGTTGGACGTCAGGTTCTCCAATACCTGGCAGGTTCTTCAGGGATCTCACCCGAGCTATGATCCTGTGATCGTTCCTTCTCTTTGGGTGTCCACCGCCCGCGCCTCAGGAACCGTGAGTGAAGTAGATTCTTCGATAGTATTCGATCTGTATCAGCTAGTGATGTTATATATATATGATAATATTCGAGATGTATTAGTGATAATACTCGAGATGTATTCGAGATTATATTCGATAATATTCGAGATTATATTATTCGATAATATTCGAGATGATGTATTCGAGATTATACTCGATGATGCATATTATCTGGATTATTCGAGATGTATATATATTATCTATTATGATTCAGTTTTTCCTTATTGATTGCATTCAGGCATTCTAATTTGAATACTAAATTGTTTTATCTTTCTTCTAGATTAGTTAAATAAAAGCTATGGACAATACCGGCAGAGAAGGAGAAGAGGCCCTGTTCGAGATCATACGCTCCCCGAGACCAGATGAGAATGAAGAAGATGACGGCTCGCAATATCTGAACAATACCGGTGATGGTATGATATTCGATGAAAACGAACGAATAGATGAAGTCCAGAACAATGATGACGAAGGAAATGTTGTTCTTCGAATAACAAAGACCAGTGAGGTATATTTATATAAGGCATCTGGTGATCATCACATGTTTTAATTGATTTGTATATATATTAATGAATCGATCTTTCTTCTTTTAGCCCTCCGAATCAAGCAAATCTTCTACAAGCAGCAGGGCAGTTCGAGGCCCGGCCAAAAAGTTGCAAGCTGGCGTAAAGTACAACATCGATGCCATCAAATCTAATGGCGAACCTGATGAACCTAAGAAGAATGCGAAGAAGTTCATTCGTCAATGCGGAGTTATTATCAGGGACCAAATCCCGATCTCCGTTCAAGAATGGAAAAAGCCAGCAAAGGGAGATCCAGATGTTACTTTTGTCGACCAAAGAGCAAAAGATCTGCTTTGGGAATCACTCATGTCACATTTCACCCTACTAGATCATTTGACAGATGCAGATCTGGAGAAAGTCAAGAGCAGTGCTCTTAAGAAGATGGCGATAGCATTCAACAACCACAAGAAAAATATATGGGCCGCGTACGTCCGTGCAGGAAAGTCAAGAGCAGTGCTCTTAAGAAGATGGCGATAGCATTCAACAACCATAAGAAAAATATATGGGCCGCGTACGTCCATGCAGGAAAGCAGACTCCAGAATTCAAGGGAACACTGGAGAAGGCAAGAGCTCACTGGGACTCTTTCGTGAACTTCAAGGAATCGGAAGTAGCTCAGGAACGGTCGAGAAAAAACAAGATTAATGCCGCGAAAAAGCAGTGGCACCATAAGCTGGGGCCAGGTGGCTATGAGGTGCCCCGGCCTAAGTGGGATCTCGTTGAGCAAGAGATGATGGATGCAGGGGTCACTCCAGTTACATTGAGCTGGCCCCCCAGGTGCAGGACTTGATTCTATGCGCATGGGGGGAAGTTGGACCCAAAGACAGCCGAGGTTTTGGAGCGGGTATGTCTTAAAGGAGCCGATGAAAGTTTACTTGTTGCAATAGAAGAGGCTTGAACGGGGGTGTTCACGCCCAACAGAGAGAACGACGAGCTTACGCGCGCCCTGAAGAATCCTGAACACCCAGGAAGAACACGAGGCAAAGGCGTTATTCCATGGTTTGAGGGTTTTGCGGACTGGAACACCGACTACAGAAACCATGCGAGAAAGAAGCAGCAGGAGGAGCAGAAGAGGAAGCTGGAGGAGGAGCAGAGGAAGCAGGAAGCAGACCGCCTTCGCATCGTAGAATCAAGGCACGCAGATTTGGAACGCGCTTTCATCCGGCAGCAGGAGCAGATCAACTCACTTAGCCAGGAAAGGGCGTCTCAGCGGCAGCAGCTAGCAGATCCAGCATTGGGTAGCACCATCCCATCCATGCCGAGAAGCAGCGTGGGTTCCGCCCCGGGCGATGATGCACTGCTGGATAGATACCCTGTGGATGATATCATAGCTACGATAACTTGTGAGCTACACTTTAAAGTTAAGAACATATCCATGAAGGTGGCGGACGGCTATGCTCAAACAAATCCCCCTGAAGCAACCTTCCATTGCAATCCGATTCCAGTTGGCTATGCTCGTGTCGGGGTTGATGAGCTGGTGGCAGGATATTCGGGGCTAGAGCTTGACATTCCTGGACGTGACGAGGAGCGCACACTGGGAGAGGCCATACATCGTATCATTCTATGGAGAAAGGATTGCATCGTCTATCCAAGGCCACCGACACCGCGTCAGCCGGCTCCTCCTCCAAGTCCGCCACCGCGTCAGCACACTCCCGCTCCTCCAAGTCTGCCACCGCGTCAGCAGACTCCTGCTCCTCCAAGTCCGCCACCGCGTCAGCCCACTCCTCCTCCTCCTAGTTCGGCACCGCGTCAGCCGACTCCTCCTCCTCCAAGTCCGGCACCGCATCAGCCGACTCCTCCTCCAAGTCAGGCACCACGTCAGCCGTCTCCGCCGCCTCAGCAACAGCGGAAGAGAGGCGCCGCAGCTACGACGGCTAGCGGTACAACAGGAGGCAAGAAATACAAATTTGGTCCAAGCCTCAAGCCTCTTCCGAAGTTACCTTACCACTTGACTGAAGAGGAAAACGAAGCCGAAGTGAAGGCCCATTTTGGACCAAAACCGCCCCCGCCGCCAAAGGAGAAAGTACCTGAGCATGCCATGCAGCACTTTATTGATATGGCTCAACCAGCTGTCAAGCATAGGGACTCAGACTATGAGCGCTCTATCAAGAAGTATATATCATGCACAACAAAAGAAGGAGTCGAGCTCGAGCTCGATCCAAGCAGCTGCTAAAAAAAGCGAGGAAAACTGTTCCCCAGCTGGGAGAACAGGCAGTGCAATCGATCTCCCCGTTCATTGTACAAACACATGGGAGTACCGCCGATCAGCTGGTAATAACCGATGATCATAGAAGGCAGGCTCAAGAGGCCGGTGTCACTGCAGAACAACTCCTAGGCATCGAGGACTTCCAAACATTTACAGAGGAGGAACTACAATGGAAATATGCCCGCGGCCAACCTATGGTCAAGCCTGAGCAGATCCCGCTTCTATCAACGAGAATGTATGAATTGCATCAATGGTACATGAGAGAAGTAAAGACTACCGATCGAGAGTCCCTCATGGTGAAAGTCTAGGAAGAGCATTACTACCATGCAAAAGATCTGTGGGTTGAGTTTCAAGAAATGTTTCAGCTATTCAATCAAGACGCACTCGACAAATCTATCGTCAGTTGCTATTGTCTGTAAGTGGTTTCTTTCTGTAATTTAAGTCTCTAGCTAGCTGTAGTGCTTGTTCATTATCTGTAATTATCCTCACTATATTCTTTTATGTGGTATTATGCAGAATGAAGATTTATGAAATGAAGAAAGCTGGACGCTATGGCATTGGGTTCATTGACCCAAATACCATTAATGAAGAGACATGGACGCGTCAATGGGAACGAAAAGACACAGAGAAAAGCTTGCTAGAGTTCTTGGTGCGACTAAATACCCAACCAGAAATACTACTTCCTTACAACTTCGGGTGAGTGACATTGTCTTGTACTACAAATTCTGTTTTTGCTTACTAGCTGTTAATAAGTGTAGTTGATGAGTTATGCACATGCCCGCTTAATTATACAAATATGTGCGCATGCAGTTTTCACTGGATCCTGCTAATCATTGAAGTTGATGAGGGAAAAGTTCAAGTACTGGACTCGCTACTTAAAGACGTTAATGACTACGCAATCATGAGGGGGATGGTCGACAGGTGATTTTAATCATTATCGAACTATATGTCGGCCTCTTTAGTTCATTTCCTGATGTCAACTAATTAATAACTCCTTTATTCATTTTTTTTGCTGGCGGGCAGGGCTTGGGAAAAGTTCATCAAACAGGTTCAAGGCCAATAGAAACAAAAACTAAAATGGTGTCGACCGAAGGTAATTAATTAAGTAGTACTAGCTAGCTACCATCTTTTTAATTCTAGTTTCAATACCATTATCATGCTTGATTAATTATTATCTGATTGAATTCTATTCTCGTAAAGGCCTTGAGGCAGGCGCCAGTGAATAATTTATGTGCATACTACGTTTGCGGGAACATTCACATGATGACGTCCGAAAGGTCCAAAAGTGATAGACAACTTTGGGTACGTTTGCCAGAACACTATTCACAATTCTTTTTATCATGATCTAATATATATACACATAACTAATATATTCATATTGATCTTCTTTTTTAATAAAGATGCAAGAGATGCGGGATAAGCTCCTACCAACGGATCGCGTACGAGCAATTAAAGAGGAAATAGCGGGATTTTTGCTCGACCAGGCCATAGATCGCAAAGGAGAATACCATTACAAGCTGTAATGCCTCCATGTAATGATCTGCAAATTGTAGGAGAAATTGTATATACCAAATTGTATATATATATATGTGTATGTGAATGGTCGTGCGAGAAATTCGATGATATATATACGGTTCTACGAGAAATTCTATTGATATATATGCATAACGTGTACAATATGTAGTAGCGTAAAATATGTTTGAAATGAAAAAGAATTAAATGAAAAACACAAAATTAAAAGGAAAAAATAAACCATAAACCCATAAACCCCTAAATATTTTAGTCCCGGTTGGTGTAACCAACCAGGACTAAAGGCCCCCAGCCGCCCGGCGCGGGCTCGTGCCACGTGGTTGTCCTTTGGTCCTGGTTCGTGACGAACCGGCACTAAAGGGGGGGAGCCTTTAGTCCCCACCCTTTAGTGTCGGTTGCAGAACCGGCAATAAAGGTCCTTACGAACCGGGACAATAGCCCGATTCTGTACTAGTGTCACCGCGGGCGCCTTCATAGTCGACGGGAACGTCTCCTCCCACTAAAGAAATATTGACGGTGAGCCTAGAATAAATCCAGGAAAATAAACATATGCTCACATATACGCACATACACTCATCCCTATGAGCGCACACACACAGACGTTGTGAGTAGTACAAAGTGCAACTTTTTTTGCTCATTCTACCTTCTATATAATTTTAGGTTCATTATGATGCGATACCAAGCAACTCTTTTCTGCATGACACTATAGGATAAGCAAATCAAAGAAAATTATGTATCTTAGAGTATCTAGGTTAGTACCATTCAGACTGTGAGAATTAGGCTTGATTTTGATTGATAGTGCATCTTTAATTTCATTGCTCATGCGTGCTATTTTTGACGACTAAGGATTACGGGATGCAACAAATATTACGCAAACTATCGTGTATAAAGAAATAATCAATGCACTATAATTCCAAAGGTTCTAACTTTTTACTAGAGTATTTTCATTCAATTTTTGCTGTTTTGTGAACTAAAATTTGCATGCATTAGAGGAAACAATGACATTGTTGATTTTTTGACTAGGTTACCAACACCGAGCCTAAAAGAATAGACCTTTGTATAAAGGTTAATCCTTTCTATTTTCCAAATCACTTTTTCTGTTGTTTTTCCTTCTTTTGTATCTTGCTTCATTCACTAATACAAATTTCCATTTGTTGTAGGATGGGGTATTACCTGTGAAGATCTTTAAAATGTACACTGGAGCAATTTTTCTTCAGTTCGAAGGATCATCATTTTGTAAAACTTTTGGTTGCACCAGACGATTTTTAAACTGTGACTATCTTGGTAGAAACAGTTTTGGCTGAAACATTTAACACACATAGCTAAGTGTTTGTAACCATGGATGAACTATTTTTTGCCACATTTTGGTATTTATCTAAGTTAAATTGGCTTGCACATTATCAACCGCCAGCTCACTTATCCACTGCCTTCTTTTTTCTATAAGAAAAACAACACCGCCATGCACACGGGCTTCATGACGGGCGCGGCGTGCCGCCGCGCCTCTGCCTGCTAGTAAAAGTGTATTCATGCTAACAACCATGATTACATGAACGTTTTAGCAGCATGTGCATCTGAAATATGCATTACTGTGAAAATTAATCAGGCCCATACTTGTATGTTTTTAAACCGTAAATTTGTACAGTTGATCATCATACATCGCCAGGGGTTGTACAAAATTTCATCATACACTCCTCTCCCTGGGGCACGGCACCCGGTCAATGAACGATTAGATCGGTTCATAGATTAGGTTAACAAATTCCAAATTTTCCGTAGATTGAATCCTATTAGATTTACTTCTTTTTAGTTAGCCAAATAAAATCGTATTAGATTGATCCCAACCGATGAAGAACAAACAGATTATGTGTGGGTGGACAAATGTTGAAATGGATATCCAGAGATAGAAACGAACCAAAATTTTATTTATTTATTACTGTATTTTGAAAACATAGACTACAGAAAAACCATAAAAATAAATAGAACTGCAAGTTCTAAATAGATATGTGAAACACACAGGAATTATACAAAGCTGGGTGTTTAACTTTTGTATGATGTATTTTTTTTAGAAAAGGAGGTTGACCTCCGGCCTCTGCATCAATCGATGCATGCAGTCATACTATTAAAAAGCGTAACAATTTTGTATGATGTATGAATAGGCAAAATGCAAGTATCCTAGAAGTATAGTCAGGTCAAGGATAAAACCATGGAAAGTAAGGTTATATTGTTATTGCTTAACTTATGTCATGTATCTTGTTCTGCAAAGTTGTGCATAGGGATGCAAAAAAGAAGTTTCAGTGCATTGTAAAAAAATGTGTAAATTTTGTGTTTTTCCTTTGAAATCCAAATTTAAGAGAAAATTCCTCCGTTTTTTTCTCTATGTATACTTTCTTTGAATAAAATGAATGAATAGCATCATCAAACAAATATTTTGATTTATATGTTTTGTCTTCACTTTTCATATTAACCAAATAGACCGTAATGTAATGTAATATCCCCTCTTCATTATTACGACGATTTTATGCGGTTAATTAGAGACGTAGATATTTGTTCCGTACAATAGGTCATCAGAAAGAACACAGAGGACTTCTATTAGAACATTGTCTAACTGTACAAATAAGCTCACATTAACCTGTCAACTTTGGTTCCAATAAACTAACATTGTTGGGGCCTAATTTGGGATTTATCTTGGAGCATCTACAACTGGTGCCCTCAAATTCTTCCCAAACGTCTAGACAGACAACCCGGTCAGGAGACACAAGGAAAACAGTCATCCAACATAACCCTCCACTTCGTCCTCATATGTTAGTGCAGTCTGCAAACCCTCATATCCAGCCCATATATGGGGAGGATATGAGGATGCCCGGGCATGTCCGGTCAGTGTGCTACATTATATTTGGCCCATAGTGGACCACCTTTTTTTTATTATTGTTTATTTTCTTTCTCTATCTCCATCCTCCCTCACTAATCAGATGCATGCGATCAGATATTTAGGGGGGGGGGGGAGGAGTAGAAGGCATGGTTGCATGCACGGATAAATAGGGGTTCAAAACATACACGCTCTGAACACCGATTGAACCCGTCCGTGGATATTTGAGGGGCCAAAATTGCCCAGTGCGACTGTAGATGCCCTTAAGAATCTTTGAGAAGATATTGGAGTTAAATAGTAGAAATCCGTACAAAGCAAAATGTTCTCTAGCGATGTAATCATTGCGATACTTTATGACCGGTTGATGGTGTGTCTGCCGTTCATTATTTTTAACCATCTAATACATATATATATCTTAGATTACCCATAGTGGGAGAACTTAGACTAGTAACATGTGCATGTTACTAGTCTATGTTACTATCTTTATAGTGAGGAGTAACATATGTGTGATATCATACAACACTTCATTTATTAGGTTGTAGACTATCTTGTCTTGGTATATGTGATGTTACCCATAGTATGAATAACATACTCCCTCTGTACCGAAATATAGGTCGTTCTACAATATGCAGTACAAAATTCATCACGTACAAATATTTCCTTTCTTTCCTAAACTACCCCGTTTCTACTCCGGTGCTCCGCCCTGGACTGAACGCTCGGCGCGTGAAACACATGGACGGCTGAGATCTCTCAAAAACGATTCGTGATGAGGGGCATGATCGTCCTTTTTATGCCGGCGTAGAGCCCTGTACGAGCCCGCACCGACCCGTTAAATTTTGTACGCTGAGGGTATACATGTATTGTACGTGGGCGTTTCGTTTTCCCGTGTGCCGTGCGGCGGTCGTGGGCTAGCACATGTGCACGAAAACTTCCAAAAACGTCCCATCCTATAAGAGGGGGGAACCACCACTGGCCGCATCGCCCCCACCATTTCCCCCCAAATCGCCTCCCTCCCTCCCTCCCTCCTTGCCGCATCGTCTCCTCCTCGTCTCCCTCGCCCCGCCACCGCACGTACTCGCTCAACCCCACCGCCTCCCTCTCTCCGGCGGGTTCTCTCAGGCTTCGATGGAGCAAGGTCGTGGCGCTGCCGCCGCTGCGCATGGAGATGTGGTCGAGGGCGCGAAGACCGCGGCAGATGCCGTCCAAGAAGTGGCCGCCGTTGGCGGTGCGGGAGATGCTGCACCTGCAGTCGCTGGATCGATCGCTGCGGTGGCGGATCTGGAGGAGAAGGGGGTGGCGGGCTCCGACTCCGCCGTGCCAGACCTGGTGGTGACGGCGTCTGGCGGCGCACTGGATGTACGTGCGGAGGCAAGCGACAAGCAGGTGGTGGATGTGGTAATGCTTCTCGTTCCCCTCCTTTCATAGTTCTAGTTGATAAGCAGAAGATTTAGTAGATAGGTTTTTTTAGTAGATTTGTGATTCAATGCGGCACCCCCTTCTGTTTGTTGGTAAATCATAATGAGAGTTAGGGTTTTTTTGTAGTTGATTCGTGCTTGAATGCTACAGAGATCATAATGAGAGTTATGTTTTTTTATTAGAATCTTGATTGCTGCATGTGCTCAGATTTTGTTCTGTGCTGGATATGTTGTTAGATTTGTTGTGCATATTCCCTCAGTGGGCCACGGCAGGGGCTGAGCAGCCCCCCAGTCTATCTATTTAAGTTGATATTGTACAAATTAGGTTAAAATCTTACTTCCTTCATTTGAAGTCTATCAATTAGTTGTTGAAATGAACACATTACGTCTAACTAGTGCACAATTTCAAAATAGTTAGTAGCTTCCCTTCATTATCCATAAACTAAATTTGTAGGTAGATTTATTTTTTATCTGTAGGTTTCCTCTACTTATAAAGTTAAACATAAGTAGGTTTGCTAGACATGCAACTATGCCACATGAGCAACTCATATTAAATTGTTGTTGCATAATTCCATGCATGAATGTCATATGAAATAGTTTCACACCTAGCACCAAAAATTGCACAAAGCTTTCCTTTCCTGAAGCTCATGGCATTACAATACACCATCCAATAAAAGGCTCAGAGAATAGGGCAGCTGATGCACCACTATCTAGATTACATGAGCCAGATGAACACAATGCCATTACTTCTTGTGAACCACAATGGCTCACTGATATTGTTGCAGGGTACAGCAAAGACACATTCACCCAGAATTTACTATCTCCACTGGCAATCCTGAGCACTCACAAGAATAGTATTGGTGCCCACTCTGGCATTGTGGTTTCAAGGACCACAGTCAGCATGACCTAAAATTTTAGTTTGACCAAGCTAGAAATGTAGAATTCTTCACCTTTAGATACAGTATAATTTTAGGTCAAAGTATAATTTTAGGTAATTAGAAGCACATTGCTGAATGCTTGACCTTTGCATACTGTGTTATGTAGTTAGTAGTAATTGAATTACTTATATTGCAGGAAGAGGAAGCTGCTGGCACCAAGAGGAAGCTGGCCATGACTGGGTTCAACGACCCGTATGAGTCTGACTATGACGATGACGATGTGTATGAGGTAACCCCAACTTGATTTTTTGTCTGTTCATTAATTTGTATGAGATGTTGTTTGTTGATAAAGCCCTATACGAATGCCTCTAAATTGGATTGTTGTGTTGTTTATTCATTAATATCATAAAGTTGTGTTGTTTGTTCATTAATTAGCTCTAAATGGGATATTTGTGGTCTTTGTTCATGAAACCATATATGAATGCATATAAATGGAAATATTCTGTTGTTTGTCCATTAAATTCTTCTAAAATGGAAAATTTTGTTCTATTTTCATTTAATTCCTCTAAAAGTTGTGTTGTTTGTGCATTAATTAGTTGTAAATGGGATATTTGTGGTCTACGTTCATGAAACCATATATGAATGCATAAAAATGGAAATATTATGTTGTTTGTCCATTAAATTCTTCTAAAATTGAAAATCTTCTTATATTTTCATTTAATTTCCCTAAATTTGAATTTTCTGTTGTTTAGTTCAGTATAAGCACTATATGAATGCATCTACATTGGATTTTTTTCGTAGTTTGTCAATGAAATTGATGTAAATGGTAATTTGCTGTTTTTTGTTTAATTATATTACTGTACATGGCTATTTTCTTTGTTTGTTCATTAAATTCCTGTAAATGGCAATTATCTGATGTTTGTTCATTACATTCCTCTAAATGGGATGTATGTGTTGTTTGTTCATTAAGGCCTATATGAATGCATAATGTATTTATGCAATTCATTTGTGTGTGCAGTATAACTCTGGAGATGATGTGGACGATGGGAACAAAGAGTCCTTCATTGAGAAGGAAGCCCAGAAGATCAGGGAGAAGGGGAAGGCGGCGTACTTCAAAGGGGCAAGTTCAAGTGCCCATACTGTACCACTAAGCCAAAGCCCAAGGATGGGCTTTATGAGCACCTTATGTCACATGCACGCGGTTTATCGACGAGTGGGGAGGACATCAAGATCAGGGTAGAGTCACTTATGGATGGCATACCAAAGATGACAATACTTAGATCTATTCGTGTTTTTTATGCCTAGCTAAGGGCGTTAAACAATAGCGCTTGTTGGGAGGCAACCCAATTTTATTTTTGTTTTTTCTTTTTAGGTTCTATTTTGAAATAAATAATTCATATAGCCTCTGGTTAGATGTGGTTTTATGTTTTAATTAGTGTTTGAGCTAAGTAAGACCTTTGGGATAGCTTACGGTGATAGTTTATTTGATCTTGCTGAAAAACAGAAACTTTTGTGCCCAGGAAAATAATTTTTATAATTCACAGAAGAGTGATTTTGAGTTGATTCTTTTTCAATAAGATTAATAAACAAATTTCTTAGGTTTTCCTAATTTTTCAGAATTTTTGGAGTTACAGAAGTATTCGAGATTTCCAGATTGCTACAGACTGTTCTGTTTTTGACAGATTCTGTTTTCTATGTGTTGTTTGCTTATTTTGATGAATCTATGGGTAATATCGGGGGGTATGAACCATGGAAAAGTTGGAATACAGTAGATATTACACCAATATAAATAAATAATGAGTTCACAACAGTACCAAAAGTGGTGATTTATTTTCTTATACTAACGGAACCTATGAGATTTTCTGTTGAGTTTTGTGTTGTGAAGTTTTCAAGTTTTGGGTAAGGATTTGATGGACTATGGAATAATGAGTGGCAAGAGCCTAAGCTTGGGGATGCCCAAGGTACCCCAAGGTAATATTCAAGGACAACAAAGAGCCTAAGCTTTGGAATGCCCCGGAAGGCATCCCCTCTTTCGTCTTCGTCTATCGGTAACTTTACTTCAGGCTATATTTTTATTCACCACATGATATGTGTTTTGCTTGGAGCGTCTTGTATGATTTGAGTCTTTGCTTTTTAGTTTGCCACAATCATCCTTGCTGTACACACCTTTTGAGAGAGACACGCATGAATCGTGATTTATTAGAATACTCTCTGTGCTTCACTTATATCTTTTGAGCTAGGCAATTTTGCTCTAGTGCTTTACTTATATCTTTTTAGAGCACGGCGGTGGCTTTATTTTATAGAAATTGATGAACTCTCATGCTTCACTTATATTATTTTTGAGAGTCTTTAAAACAGCATGGTAATTTTCTTTGGTTATAAATTTAGTCCTAATATGATAGGCATCCAAGAGGGATATAATAAAAACTTTCATATAAAGTGCATTGAATACTATGAGAAGTTTGATTCCTTATGATTGTTTTGAGATATGAAGATGGTGATATTAGAGTCATGCTAGTGAGTAGTTGTGAATTTGAGAAATACTTGTGTTAAGGTTTGTGAGTCCCGTAGCATGCACGTATGGTGAACCGTTATGTAACGAAGTTGGAGCATGACATATTTTTTGATTGTCATCCTTTGTGCGGAGGTCGGGATCGCGTGATGGTTAACTCCTACCAACCCTTCCCCTAGGAGCATGCGTTTAGTACTTTGTTTCGATGACTAATAGATTTTTGCAATAAGTATGTGAGTTCTTTATGACTAATGTTGAGTCCATGGATTATACGCACTCTTACCCTTCCACCTTTGCTAGCCTCTCTAGTGCCGCGCAACTTTCACCGGTACCATAAACCCACCATATACCTTCCTCAAAACAGCCACCATACCTACCTATTATGGCATTTCCATAGCCATTCCGATATATATTGCCATGCAAATTTCCACCGTTCCGTTTATTATGGCACGCATCATCATTGTCATATTGCTTTGCATGATCATGTAGTTGACATCGTATTTGTGGCAAAGCCACCGTTCATAATTCTTTCATACATGTCACTCTTGATTCATTGCACATCCCGGTACACCACCGGAAGCATTCATATAGAGTCATATTTTGTTCTAGTATCGAGTTGTAATTTTTGAGTTGTAAGTAAATAGAAGTATGATGATTTAAATTATTAGAGCATTGTCCCATGTGAGGAAAAAAATAGAAAAGAAAGAAAGAAAAAAAAGAGAAGAAAGAAAAAAAAGAGAAAAAAAGGAAGAAGAAAGAAAAAAAAAGGAAGAAAAAAGGAAAAAAAAGAGAGAAAAAGAGAGAAGGGGCAATGCTACTATCCTTTTTACATACTTGTGCTTCAAAGTAGCACCATGATCTTCATGATAGAGAGTCTCCTATGTTGTCACTTTCATTTACTAGTGGGAATTTTTCATTATAGAACTTGGCTTGTATATTCCAACGATGGGCTTCCTCAAATTGCCCTAGGTCTTCGTGAGCAAGCAAGTTGGATGCACACCCACTTAGTTTTCTTTTTGAGCTTTCATAAACTTATAGCTCTAGTGCATCCGTTGCATGGCAATCCCTACTCACTCACATTGATATCTATTGATGGGCATCTCCATAGCCCGTTGATACACCTAGTTGATGTGAGACTACGTCCCTCTTTTTGTCTTCTCCACAACCACCTTCTATTCCACCTATAGTGCTATGTCCATGGCTCACGCTCATGTATTGCGTGAAAGTTGAAAAAGTTTGAGAATACTAAAGTATGAAACAATTGCTTGGCTAAAACCAGGGTTATGCATGATTTGAGTATTTTGTGTGATGAAGATGGAGCATAGCCAGACTATATGATTTTGTAGGGATAAGCTTTCTTTGGCCATGTTATTTTGAGATGACATAATTATCTTGTTAGTATGCTTGACGTATTATTGTTTTTATGTCAATATTAAACTTTTGTTTTGAATCGTACGGATCTGAAAATTCATGCCACAATAAAAAAATTACATGGATAAATATGTTAGGTAGCATTCCACATCAAAAATTCTATTTTTATCATTTACCTACTCGAGGACGAGCAGGAATTAAGCTTGGGGATGCTTGATACGTCTCCAATGTATGTATAATTTTTGATTGTTCCATGCTATTATATTATCTATTTTGGATGTTTTATATGCATTAATATGCTATTTTATATTATTTTTGGGACTAACCTATTAACCTAGAGCCCAGTGCCAGTTCCTGTTTTTTCCCTGTTTTTGAGTTTCGCAGAAAAGGAATACCAAACGGAGTCCAAACGGAATAAAAACTTTCACGATGATCTTTCTTGGACCCAAAGGAAACTAGGAGACTTGGAGTGCAAGTCAGAGAAGCCACGAGGTGGCCACAAGGACGGAGGGCGCGCCCAGGGGGTAGGGCGTGCCCCCACCCTTGTGGGCCCCTCGTGCGTCTCCTGACCTAATTCTTTTGCCTATATATACTCTTATATGCCCAAATTACCAGGGGCATCCACGAAAAGACTTTTCCACCGCCGCAACCTTCTGTACCCGTGAGATCCCATCTAGGGGCCTTTTCTGGCGTCCTGCCGGAGGGGGATTTGATCACGGAGGGCTTCTACATCAACACCATTGCCCTTCCAATGAAGCGTGAGTAGTTTACCTCAGACCTACGGGTCCATAGCTAGTAGCTAGATGGCTTTCTCTCTCTCTTTGATTCTCAATACCAAGTTCTCCTCGATGTTCTTGGAGATCTATTCGATGTAATACTTTTTTGCGGTGTGTTTGCCGAGATCCGATGAATTGTGGATTTATGATCAGCTTATCTATGAATATTATTTGAATCTTCTCTGAATTCTTTTATGCATGATTTGATATCTTTGCAAGTCTCTTCGAACTATCGATTTGGTTTGGCCAACTAGATTGGTTTTTCTTGCAATGGGAGAAGTGCTTAGCTTTGGGTTCAATCTTGCGGTGTCCTTTCCCAGTGACAGTAGGGGCAGCAAGGCACATATTGTATTGTTGACATCGAGGATAAAAAGATGGGGTTTTCATCATATTGCTTGAGTTAATTCCTCTACATCATGTCATCTTTCTTAATGCGTTACTCTATTCTTCATGAACTTAATACTCTAGATGCAGGCAGGAGTCGGTCGATGTGTGGAGTAATAGTAGTAGATGCAGAATCATTTCGGTCTACTTGACACGGACGTGATGCCTATATTCATGATCATTGCCTTAGATATCGTCATAACTTTGCGCTTTTCTATCAATTGCTCGGCAGTAATTTGTTCACCCACCGTATTATTTTCTATCTTGAGAGAAGTCTCTAGTGAAACCTACGGCCACCGGTGTTGGAAATATGCCCTAGAGGCAATAATAAAATGGTTATTACTATATTTCCTTGTTCATGATAATTGTCTATTGTTCATGCTGTAATTGTATTAACCGGAAACCGTAATACATGTGTGAATACATAGATCACAACATGCCCCTAGTAAGCCTCTAGTTGACTAGCTCGTTGATCAATAGATGGTTATGGTTTCCTAACCATGGACATTGGATGTCATTGATAACAGGATCACATCATTAGGAGAATGATGTGATGGACAAGACCCAATCCTAAGCATAGCACTAGATCGTGTAGTTCGTCTGCTAAAGCTTTTCTAATGTCAAGTATCATTTCCTTAGACCATGAGATTGTGCAACTCCCGAATACCGTAGGAATGCTTTGGGTGTATCTAACGTCACAACGTAACTGGGTGACCATAAAGGTGCACTACAGGTATCTCCGAAAGTGTCTGTTGGGTTGGCACGAATCGAGACTGGGATTTGTCACTCCGTATGACGGAGAGGTATCTCTGGGCCCACTCGGTAATGCATCATCATAATGAGCTCAATGTGACTAAAGAGTTAGCCATGGGATCATGCGTTACGGAACGAGTAAAGAGACTTGCCGGTAACGAGATTGAACAAGGTATAGGGATACCGACGATCGAATCTCGGGCAAGTATCATACCGGTAGACAAAGGGAATTGTGTACGGGATTAATTGAATCCCCGACATCGTGGTTCATCCGATGAGATCATCGTGGAACATGTAGGAGCCAACATGGGTATCCAGATCCCGCTGTTGGTTATTGACCGGAGAGATGTCTCGGTCATGTCTACATGCCTCCCGAACCCGTAGGGTCTACACACTTAAGGTTCGATGACGCTAGGGTTATAGGGAAAGTTTGTACGTGGTTACCGAATGTTGTTAGGAGTCCCGGATGAGATCCCGGACGTCATGAGGAGTTCCGGAATGGTCCGGAGGTAAAGAATAATATATAGGAAGTGAGGTTTTGGTCACCGGAAGTGTTTCGGGCGTCACCAGTAATGTACCGGGACCACCGGAAGGGTTCCGGGGGTCCACCGGGTGGGGCCACCAGCCCCGGAGGCTTGCATGGGCCAAGAGTGGGAAGGGACCAGCCCCTGAGTGGGCTGGTGCGCCTCCCACCAAAGGCCCAAGGTGCAGCAAAAGGGGAGAAGGGGGAAACCCTAGGCGCAGATGGGCCTAAGGCCCACCCTAGGGCGCGCCTCCCCTCTCTCCCCCTCTTGGCCTCCCCCCTCCAACCCATCTAGGGCTGCCGCCCCCCTAGGGTGGGAACCCTAGAGGGGGCGCACCCCCTCCCCTCCTCCTATATATAGTGGGGGTTTTGGGGCTGCCAGGGACACGAATCTCTCTCCCTCTTGGCGCAGCCCTACCTCTCCACCTCCTCGTCTTTCATAGTGCTTGGCGAAGCCCTGCTGGAGAACCACGCTGCTCCAACACCACCACGCCGTCATGCTGCTGCTGGAGTTGTTTTCCCCAACCTCTCCCTCCTCCTTGCTGGATCAAGGCGCGGGAGACGTCACTGGGCTGCACGTGTGTTGAACGCGGAGGCGCCGTTGTTCGGCGCTTAGATCGGAATCAACCGCGATCTGAATCGCTGCGTGTACGACTCCTCCAACCGCGTTCTTGCAACGCTTCCGCATCGCGATCTTCAAGGGTATGAAGATGCACTCCTCTCTCTCTCGTTTCTAGTCTCTCCATAGATTGATCTTGGTGGTGCGTAGGAATTTTTTTTGATTTACTACTACGTTCCCCAACAGTGGCATCATGAGCTAGGTCTATGTGTAGTTTCTTGCACGAGTAGAACACAAGTTGTTGTGGGCGTCGATTTTGTCAATTTACTTGCCGTTACTAGTCTTATCTTGATTCGACGGCATCGTGGGATGAAGCGGCCCGGACCGACCTTACACGTACGCTTACGTGAGACAGGTTCCACCGACTGACATGCACTAGTTGCATAAGGTGGCTAGCGGGTGTCTGTCTCTCCCACTTTAGTCGGATCGGATTCGATGAAAAGGGTCCTTATGAAGGGTAAATAGAAATTGGCATATCACGTTGTGGTTGTGGCGTAGGTAAGAAACGTTCTTGCTAGAAACCTATAGCAGCCACGTAAAAATATTTTGCAACAACAATTAGAGGACGTCTAACTTGTTCTTGCAGCATGTGCCGTGTGATGTGATATGGCCAAAAGGATGTGATGAATGATATATGTGATGTATGAGATTGATCATGTTCTTCTAATATGAATCACGACTTGCATGTCGATGAGTATGACAACCGGCAGGAGCCATAGGAGTTGTCTTAATTTATTGTATGACCTGTGATTCAATGAAAGACGCCATGTAATTACTTTACTTTATTGCTAACCGTTAGCCATAGTAGTAGAAGTAATAGTTGGCGAGGCAACTTCATGAAGACACGATGATGGAGATCATGATGATGGAGATCATGGTGTCATGCCGGTGACGATGATGATCATGGTGCCCCGAAGATGGAGATCAAAAGGAGCAAAATGATATTGGCCATATCATGTCACTTTATGATTTGCGTGTGATGTTTATCATGTTTACATCTTATTTGCTTAGAACGACGGTAGCATAAATAAGATGATCCCTCGCCAAAATTTCAAGAAAGTGTTCCCCCTAACTGTGCACCGTTGCGAAGGTTCGTTGTTTCGAAGCACCACGTGATGATTGGGTGTGATAGATTCTAACGTTTGAATACAACGGGTGTAAGCCAGATTTACACATGCAAAACACTTAGGTTGACTTGACGAGCCTAGCATGTACAGACATGGCCTCGGAACACGGAAGACTGAAAGGTCGAACATGAGTCGTATAGAAGATACGATCAACATAGAGATGTTCACCGTTGATGACTAGTCCGTCTCAAGTGATGATCGGACACGGCCTAGTCGATTCGGATCATGTATCACTTAGATGACTAGAGGGATGTCTATCTGAGTGGGAGTTCATCAGATGAACTTCATTATCATGAACATAGTCAAAGTGTCTTTGCAAATTATGTTGTAGATAGCTCGCGCTGTAGCTCCCTAGTTTTATTGATACGTTCCTAGAGAAAAGTAAGTTGAAAGATGATGGTAGCAATAATGCGGACTGGGTCCGTGGTCTGAGGATTGTCCTCATTACTACATAGAAGGCTTATGTCCTTAATGCACCGCTCGATGCGCCACCCCCTCAAGCGTCGTCTGTAGATGTTTTGAACATCTGACAGGCACGTTCTGATGACTACTTGATAGTTCAGTGCGTCATGCATTACGGCTTAGAATTGAGGCTCCAAAACATTTTGAATGTCATGGAACATATGAGATGTTCTAAGAGCTGAAATTGGGATTTCAGGCTCATGCCCGCGTTGAGAGGTATGAGACCTCCAACAAGATTCTTTGCCTGCAAGATGAAGGAGAATAGCTCAATCAGTGAGCATGTGCTCAGATTGTCTGGGTACTACGATCACTTGAATCGAGTGGGAGTTTATCTTCCAGATAAGATAGTGATTAATATAGTTCTCCAAGTCACTGCCACCTAGCTACTAGAACTTCGTGATGAACTATAACATGCCAGGGATGGATAAGATGATCCCTGAGCTGTTCGTGATGTTTAACACCGCGAAGGTAGAAATCAAGAAGGAGCATCAAGTGTTGATGGTTAGTAAAACCACTAGTTTCACAAAGGGCAAGGGCAAGAAGGGAAACTCCATGGATGGCAAGTCAGTTGCTGCTCCAGTGAAGAAACCCAAGGTTAAACCCAAACCTGAGACTAGGTGCTTCTGTTATGAGGAGAATGGTCGCTGAAGTGGAACAACCCTAGATACTTGGTAGATAAGAAAGCTGGCAACGTCGACAGAAGTATATTTGATATACGTGTTATTGATGTGTACCTTGCTAGTACTCCTAGTAGCACCTGGGTATTGGATACCGGTTCGGTTGCTAAATGTTAGTAACTCGAAATAAAAGCTATGGAATAAACGGAGGCTAGCTAAGGGTGAGGTGACGATGTGTGTGTTTCCAAGGTTGATGTGATCACCATCGCACACTCTCTCGGGATTAGGGATGAACCTAAATAAATGTTATTTGGTGTTTGTGTTGAGCATGAACGTGATTAGATCGTGTTTATTGCAATACGGTTATTCATTTAAGTTAGAGAATAATGGTTATTCTGTTTACATGAATAATACCTTCAATGGTCATGCACCCAATGTGAATGGTTTATAGAATCTCGATCGTAGTAATACACATGTTCATAAAAGATGCAAAATTGATAATGATAGTACCACATACTTGTGGCACTGCCGCTGAAGGTCATATTGGTGTAAAGCGCATGAAGAAACTCCATGCTGATGGATCTTTGGGCTCACTCGATTTCGAATCGGTTGCGACATGCGTACCATGCCTCTTAGGCAAGATGACTGAGACCCCGTTTCCGGTATGATGGAGCGGGCTAGTGACTTATTGGAGAAAATACATGTTGATGTATGCGGTCCAATGAGTGTTGTAACATGCAGTGGATATCGTTATTTTCTTACCTTCACTGATGATTTGAGTGGATATGAGTATATTTACTTAATGAAACACAGGTCTAAAATGTTTGAAAAGTTCAAACAAATTCAGAGTGAAGTCTAAGATCATCGTGACAAGAAGATAAAAATGTCTACGATATGATCGTGGAGGTGAATATCTGAGTTACAAGTTTTGTATACAACTTAAGACAATGTGAAAGTTGTTTCACAACTCACGCCACCTGGAACACCATAGTGTGATGGTGTGTCCGAACGTCGTAGTCGTACTCTATTGGATATGGTGCGTACTATGATGTCTCTTATCGATTTGCCACTATCGTTTTGGGGTTAAGCATTAGAGACAACAACATTCACTTTAAATAGGGCACCATCTAATTCCGTTGAGATGACACCGTATGGTTTGGCAGAAACCTAAGCTGTCATTTCTCAGAGTTTGGGAATACGACGCTTATGTCTGATAAGCTCGAACCCAAAGCGGAAATATGCATCTTCATAGAATACCCTAAGGAAACATTTGGGTATGCCTTCTATCTCAGATCCGAGGGCAAAGTATTTATTGCTAAAAACGGGTCCTTTCTCGAGAAAAGGTTTCTCTTGAAAGAATTGAGTGGGAGGAAGATAAAACTTGATGAGGTTGTTGAACCTTTGTTTCAACTAAAGAGTAGCGCATCACAGAAAGATGATTCTGTGGAGCCTACGTCAGTTGAAGAGGAAGTTAATGGTGATGATCATGAAGCTTCGGATCAAGTTACTATCGAACTTTGTAGGTCGACAAAGACGCATACTGCTGCTGAGTGGTACGGCAACCCTGTCTTGAAGGTCATGTTGTTGGACAACAACGAACCTACAAACTATGGAGAAGCGATGATGTGCCTGGATTCCAATAAATGGTTAGAGGCCATGAAATCCGAGAAAGGATCCATGTATGAAAACCAAGTATGGACTTTGGTAGACTTGCCCGTTGAATGGCAGGTCGTTGAGTACAAATGGACCTTTAAGAAGAAGACAGACACTGATGGTAAATGTTACCATTTATAAAGCTCGACTTGCCGCAAACAAGTTTCTGACAAGTTCAAGGAGTTGACTACGATGAGACATTC
Organism: Thinopyrum elongatum; assembly: GCA_011799875.1. NCBI lineage: Eukaryota > Viridiplantae > Streptophyta > Magnoliopsida > Poales > Poaceae > Thinopyrum > Thinopyrum elongatum. Next base: position 654,898,494 of record CM022303.1, on the reverse strand, counting down.
TCACCCATAGCGATGCTAAAGTCTGTTGGAATTATGTTAGCAGTTGCTGCATTTTTCGATTATGAAATCTGGCAGATGGATTTCAAAACATCGTTCCCTTGAGGAAAGGTTGTATGTGATACAACCAGAAGGTTTTGTCGATCCTAAGGATGCTAAAAGGTATGCAAGCTCCAGCAATCCTTTGATGGACAGGAGCAAGCATCTCGGAGTTGGAATATACGCTTTGATGAGGTGATCAAAGTTTTTGAGTTTATACAAAGTTTATGAGAAACTCGTATTTACAAGAAAGTGAGTGGGAGCACTATAGAATTTCTGATGAGTATATGTGGATGACATATTGTTGATCGGTAATGATGTAGAATTTCTGGAAAGCATAAATAGTTGTTTGAAAAGAGTTTTTCAAAGGAAGACCTGGATAAAGCTACCTAATTGATGGGCATCAAGATCTATAGAGATAGATCAAGATGCTTGATGAGACTTTCAATGAGTACATACCTAGACAAGATTTTGAAAGAGTTCAAAATTGATCAGTCAAAGAAGGAGTTCTTACCTGATTTGAAAGGTGTGGAGTTGAGTGAGACTCAAAGCTCAACCGCGGTGGATCAAACAGATAGGACGAAGGTCGTCCCCTATGCATTATCCATAGGCTCTGTATAATATGCCATGCTGTGTACCGCACATGTGTGTGCCTTGCCATGAGTCCGTCAAGGGGTACGAGAGTGATCCAGGAATGGATCACTGGACAGCGGTCAAGATTATCCTTAGTAACTAGAGGACTAAGGAAATAATTCTCAGTTATGGAGGTGATAAAGAGTTCGTCGTAAAGAGTTACATCGATGCAAGCTTTAACACCAATCCAGATGACTCTAAGTAGCAATCCGGATACGTATAGTGGAGCAGCCATTTGGAATAGCTCCAAGTGGAGTGTGGTAGCAGTGTCTACAGTATGACATAGAGATTTGCAAAGTACACACAGATCTGAATGTCGCAGACCCGTTGACTAAAGACCTCTCTCACATGCAAAGCATGATCGAACCCCAGAACTCACTGGGTGTTAGATTCATAACAATGTAAATCACATGGTGATGTGAACTAGATTATTGACTCTAGTGCAAGTGGGAGACTGTTGGAAATATGCCCTAGAGGCAATAATGTACCGGGACCACCGGAAGGGTTCCGGGGGTCCACCGGGTGGGGCCACCAGCCCCGGAGGCTTGCATGGGCCAAGAGTGGGAAGGGGCCAGCCCCTGAGTGGGCTGGTGCGCCTCCCACCAAAGGCCCAAGGCGCAACAAAAGGGGAGAAGGGGGAAACCCTAGGCGCAGATGGGCCTAAGGCCCACCCTAGGGCGCGCCTCCCCTCTCTCCCCCTCTTGGCCGCCTCCCCTCCAACCCATCTAGGGCTGCCGCCCCCCCCTAGGGTGGGAACCCTAGAAGGGGCGCACCCCCCTCCCCTCCTCCTATATATAGTGGGGGTTTTGGGGCTGCCAGGGACACGAATCTCTCTCCCTCTTGGCGCAACCCTACCTCTCCACCTCCTCGTCTTTCGTAGTGCTTGGCGAAGCCCTGCTGGAGAACCACGCTGCTCCAACACCACCACGCCGTCGTGCTGCTGCTGGAGTTGTTTTCCCCAACCTCTCCCTCCTCCTTGCTGGATCAAGGCACGGGAGACGTCACCGGGCTGCACGTGTGTTGAACGCGGAGGCGCCGTTGTTCGGCGCTTAGATCGGAATCGACTGCGATCTGAATCGCTGCGTGTACGACTCCTCCAACCGCGTTCTTGCCATGCTTCCGCATCGCTATCTTCAAGGGTATGAAGATGCACTCCTCTCTTTCTCGTTGCTAGTCTCTCCATAGATTGATCTTGGTGGTGCGTAGTAATTTTTTTTTGATTTACTACTACGTTCCCCAACAACCGGGTCTATTTTCCATCATACAATCTTCTACTTTCCAATCTACGAGTTTCCGATCTACTATTCTGCAATCTTTTACTTTCCAATCTATTAAACAAAATACCAAAAATATTTACTTTACCGTTTATGTATCTCTATCAGATCTCACTTTTGCGAGTAACCATGAAGGGATTGACAACCCCTTATCGCGTTGGGTGCAAGTTTGGTGTTTGTTTGTGCAGGTATTCGGTGACTTGCGTGTTGTCTCCTACTGGATTGATACCTTGGTTCTCAAAACTGAGGGAAATACTTACTCTACTTTGCTGCATCACCCTTTCCTCTTCAAGGGAAAAACCAACGCAAGCTCAAGAAGTAGCAGGAAGAATTTCTGGCGCCGTTGCCGGGCAGATCTACGCCAAGTCAAGACATACCAAGTACCCATCATAAACTCTCATCTCTTGCATTACATTATTCGCCATTTGCCTCTCATTTTCCTCTCCCCCACTTCTAAAATGATTTTCGAAAAGATTTACCTTTGTATTCGCACTCTTTTTCGTTTGCCTTTTTCTCGTTAGATCTTTTGTTTGCTTGTGTTACCATGTGCCTTCTTTTTGCTTGCATCTTCGCTTGCTAAAAGTTTGTGGATCCTCATCCACTTGCTAATATTTTTAAGAGATCCAATTATGATGAACCAATTTCTAGTGATTTGAGTGCACTAGATTATCTTTATGAAGTTTTGCTTGAAATTCGTGAATCTAATTTTTTTGATGAAGTGTTGAAAGAAGGAAATTATAAAGTGATTCACGATAGATCTTTGAATGAAAAGCATGATTGCAATGATGTTATTATAAATTCTATTAATGTCAATTGTGCTAAAAATATGCAAAAACCTAAGCTTGGGGATGCTAATTTTGCTATGTCTACTACTTGTTGCAATGATCATGATTGGGGTGATTCTTCTTATGATCTTGAAAATTTATTTAAGCCCCATGATGAATATGAGATTGATAATAATGTTTTCAATAATATTGAAAGTGGGTTTGGAAGAGTGTCAACTTTAGATCCCACATATTTGGAGAATATTCAATCTTATGAATTTTTTGTTAAAAGTGGGTTTGGAGAGGTCATGACTTTAGTTAATGATAATCCCACTATTTTGGAAGAGTGTCAACTTTGCATGCATGTGGATCATGTAGAGAATATTTTATGTGATAGCTATATTGTTGAATTTGATTATGATCCTACATGTAATTATTATGAGAGAGGAATATATGGATGTAGAAATTTTCATGTCACTAAATTGCCTCTTGTTATGTTGAGATTGCTATTGTTTCTTTCTTCTTCCTTGCATATGCTAGTTTTTGCTTTCCTTGATAATTTGTTTGCCTATAAGATGCCTATGCATAGGAAGTATGTTAGACTTAGATGTGTTTTTCAAATGCTACATGATGCTCTTTTCGTGTTTCAATTGCTATCTTTCATGTGAGCATCATTAAAATTATCAACGCCTAGATAAAAGGCTTTAAAAAAAAAGCGCTTATTGGGAGACAACCCAATATTTTGTTTTCTGTTTTTGAATAAATAATTCATCTAGCCTCTGGTTAGATGTGGTTTTGTGTTTTAATTAGTGTTTGTGCCAAGTAAAACCTTTGGGATGGCTTACGGTGATAGTTGATTTGATCTTGCTGAAAAACAGAAACTTTTGCGTCCAGTCACAGAATTTTAGTAATTCACTGGAGCGTTGAAAAACCCTGAATTTTTTTAAACAAGATTGATTTACAAATTTCCTCTATTTTCCTCTTGTTTCAGAATGTTTGGAGTTACAGAAGTATTCGAAATTTCCAGATTGCTACAGACTGTTTTGTTTTTGACAGATTCTATTTTCTATGTGTTGTTTGCTTATTTTGATGAATCTATGGGCAATATCGGGGGGTATGAACCATGGAAAAGTTGGAATACAGTAGATTACACCAATATAAATAAATAATGAGTTCACAACAGTACCAAAAGTGGTGATTTATTTTCTTGTACTAACGGAGCTTATGAGATTTTCTGTTGAGTTTTGTGTTGTGAAGTTTTCAAGTTTTGGGTAAGGATTTGATGGACTATGGAATAAGGAGTGGCAAGAGCCTAAGATTGGGGATGCCCAAGGCACCCAAAGGTAATATTCAAGGACAACCAAGAGCCTAAGCTTTGGGATGCCCCGGACGGCATCCCCTCTTTCGTCTTCGTCTATCGGTAACTTTACTTGAGACTATATTTTTATTCACCACATGATATGTGTTTTGCTTGCAGCGTTATGTATGATTTGCGTCTTTGCTTTTTAGTTTGCCACAATCATCCTTGCTGTACACACCTTTTGAGAGAGACACGCATGAATCGTGATTTATTAGAATACTCTTTGTGCTTCACTTATATCTTTTGAGCTAGGCAATTTTGCTTTAGTGCTTCACTTACATCTTTTTAGAGCACGGCGGTGGCTTTATTTTATAGAAATTGATGAACTCTCATGCTTCACTTATATTATTTTGAGAGTCTTTAAAACAGCATGGTAATTTGCTTTGGTTATAAATTTAGTCCTAATATGATAGGCATCCAAGAGGGATATAATAAAAACTTTCATATAAAGTGCATTGAATACTATGAGAAGTTTGATTCCTTATAATTGTTTTGAGATATAAAGATGGTGATATTAGAGTCATGCTAGTGAGTAGTTTTGAATTTGAGAAATACTTGTGTTAAGGTTTGTGAGTCCCGTAGCATGCACGTATGGTGAACCGTTATGTAACGAAGTTGGAGCATGAGATATTTTTTGATTGTCTTCCTTATGAGTGGCGGTCGGGGACGAGCGATGGTATTTTCCTCCCAATCTATCCCCCTAGGAGCATGCGCATAGTACTTTGTTTCGATGACTAATAGATTTTTGCAATAAGTATGTGAGTTCTTTATGACTAATGTTGAGTCCATGGATTATACGCACTCTCACCCTTCCACCTTTGCTAGCCTCTCTAGTGCCGCACAATTTTCGCCGGTGCCATAAACCCACCATATACCTTCCTGAAAACAGCCACCATACCTACCTATTATGGCATTTCCATAGTCATTCCGAGATATATTGCCATGCAACTTTCCACCGTTCCATTTATTATGACACGCATCATCATTGTCATATTGCTTTGCATGATCATGTAGTTGACATCGTATTTGTGGCAAAGCCACCTTTCATCATTTTTTATACATGTCACTCTCGAATCATTGCACATCCCGGTACACCGCCGAAGGCATTCATATAGAGTCATATTGTATTCTAGTATCGAGTTTTAATTTTTGAGTTGTAAGTAAATAGAAGTATGATGATTTTCAATATTAGAGCATTGTTCCATGTGAGGAAATAAAGAAAAAAAAGAAAGAAAAAAAAGGAGAAAGAAAGAAAAAAAAAGGGAAAAAAAGAAAGAAAAAAAAGAGAAAAAGAAAAAAAAAGAAAAATGAGAGAAAAAGAGAGAAGGGGCAATGTTACTATCCTTTTTTTTCCGTACTTGTGCTTCAAAAGTAGCACCATGATCTTCATGATAAGAGAGTCTCCTATGTTGTCACTTTCATATACTAGTGGGAATTTTTCATTATAGAACTTGGCTTGTATATTCCAACGATGGGCTTCCTCAAATTGCCCTAGGTCTTCATGAGCAACCAAGTTGGATGCACACCCAATTAGTTTTCTTTTTGAGCTTTCATAAACTTATAGCTCTAGGGCATCCGTTGCATGGCAATCCCTACTCACTCACATCGATATCTATTGATGGGCATCTCCATAGCCCGTTGATATGCCTAGTTGATGTGAGACTATCTCCCTCTTTTTGTCTTCTCCACAACCACCTTCTATTCCACCTATAGTGCTATGTCCATGGCTCACGCTCATGTATTGCGTGAAAGTTGAAAAAGTTTGAGAACGTCAAAAGTATGAAACAATTGCTTGGCTTGTCATCGGGGTTGTGCATGATTTAAATATTTTGTGTGATGAAGATGGAGCATAGCCAGACTATATGATTTTGTAGGTATAAGCTTTCTTTGGCCATGTTATTTTGAGAAGACATAATTATCTTGTTAGTATGCTTGAAGTATTATTGTTTTTATGTCAATATTAAACTTTAGTTTTGAATCATACGGATCTGAACATTCATGCCACAATAAAGAAATTACAAGGATAAATATGTTAGGTAGCATTCCACATCAAAAATTCTGTTTTTATCATTTACCTACTCGAGGACGAGCAGGAATTAAGCTTGGGGATGCTTGATACATCTCCAACGTATCTATAATTTTTGATTGTTCCATGCTATTATATTATCTGTTTTGGATGTTTTATATGCATTAATATGCTATTTTATATTATTTTTGGGACTAACCTATTAACCTAGAGCCCAGTGCCAGTTCCTGTTTTTTCCCTGTTTTTGAGTTTCGCAGAAAAGGAATTCCAAACGGAGTCCAAACGGAATAAAACTTTTGCGATGATCTTTCTTGGACCCAAAGGAAACCAGGAGACTTGGAGATGAAGTCGGAGGAGCCACGAGGCGGCCACAAGGACGGAGGGCGCGCCCAGGGTGGTTGGGCGCGCCCCCCACCCTTGTGGGCCCCTCGTGCGTCTCCTGACCTAATTCTTTCACCTATATATACTCTTATATGCGCAAACCACCAGAGGCATCCATGAAAAGACTTTTCCACCGCCGCAACCTTTTGTACCCGTGAGATCCCATCTAGGGGCCTTTTCCGGCGTCCTGCCGGAGGGGGATTCGATCACGGAGGGCTTCTACATCAACACCATTGCCCTTCCGATGAAGTGTGAGTAGTTTACCTCAGACCTATGGGTCCATAGCTAGTAGCTAGATGGCTTTTTCTCTCTCTTTGATTCTCAATACCACGTTCTCCTCGATGTTCTTGGAGATCTATTCGATGTAATACTTTTTTGCGGTGTGTTTGCCGAGATCCGATGAATTGTGGATTTATGATCAGCTTATCTATGAATATTATTTGAATCTTCTCTGAATTCTTTTATGCATGATTTGATATCTTTGCAAGTCTCTTCGAACTATCGATTTGGTTTGGCCAACTAGATTGGTTTTCCTTGCAATGGGAGAAGTGCTTAGCTTTGGGTTCAATCTTGCGGTGTCCTTTCCCAGTGACAGTAGGGGCAGCAAGGCACGTATTGTATTGTTGCCATCGAGGATAAAAAGATGGGGTTTTCATCATATTGCTTGAGTTAATTCCTCTACATCATGTCATCTTTCTTAATGTGTTACTCTGTTCTTCATGAACTTAATACTCTAGATGCAGGCAGGAGTCGGTCGATGTGTGGAGTAATAGTAGTAGATGCAGAATCGTTTCGGTCTACTTGACACGGACGTGATGCCTGTATTCATGATCATTGCCTTAGATATCATCATAACATTGCGCTTTTCTATCAATTGCTCTGCAGTAATTTGTTCACCCACCGTATTATTTTCTATCTTGAGAGAAGCCTCTAGTGAAACCTATGGCTCCCGGGTCTATTTTCCATCATACAATCTTCTACTTTCCAATCTACAAGTTTCCGATCTACTATTTTGCAATCTTTTACTTTCCAATCTATAAAACAAAAATACCAAAAATATTTACTTTACCGTTTATCTATCTCTATCAGATCTCACTTTTGCGAGTAACCGTGAAGGGATTGACAACCCCTTATTGCGTTGGGTGCAAGTTTGGTGTTTGTTTGTGCAGGTATTCGATGACTTGCGTGTTATCTCCTACTGGATTGATACCTTGGTTCTCAAAACTGAGGGAAATACTTACTCTACTTTGCTGCATCACCCTTTCCTCTTCAAGGGACAAACCAATGCAAGCTCAAGAAGTAGCAGTGGTGTTGGACACCGATGGCCACATGTACCTGTGTCGTGGCTGGGAGCAGTTCGTCCGTGCCTATGACCTGCGACACGGGTACTTCCTTGTCCTCTGGTATGACGGCAACGCCATGATCATCGTGAAGGTGTTCAACACGACTATGTGCTGCATGCGCTACCAGGACGACGACGATGCCAGTAAGCTCTGCCTCTTCTTCCTCTCCATTTGGCTTTGTCTCACACCGATTGTTAAAAAAACTTTGTTGCATTTGGTCAGGCAATGGGAGCAACAGCAGCGACTCTGGCTACAGCAAAAGCAGCAGCGACTCTGGCCACAACAAAAGCAGCAGCGACTCTAGCTACAGCAAAAGCAGCAGCGACTCTGGCTACAGCAAAAGCAGTAGCGAGGATGAGGAGGAACGGAGTGGTGAAGAAGAGGAGCAGAGCGGGGATGAGGAGGTGCAGCCTATTCTGTCTGACGATGACCTCGCGATGGTGGAGGCTGACGATGGCCTCGCGATGGTGGTGGCTGACGATTGCCTCGCGATGGTGGTGCCTGACAATGACCTAGCGATGGTGGTGCCTGAAGATGGCCTCGCGATGGTGGTGGTGCCTGACAATGACCTCGCGATGGTGGTGGCGCAGGCGATCCCACAGCTGGGCGACAGGACCATGCCAATTGTGGTAGAGGAGTACATCCCACTGCCTCGCCGCTCTAAGTGCATCAGGATGATGAAGGAGAAGGAGAAGAAGGAGGAGTGAAGATCTTAAGAAAATCAAGTCAATGTTAAGTATGTCAGGTCATGTTAATCTGAACATGTCAATGTTAAGTATGTCAGGTCATGTTAATCTGAACATGTCAATGTTAAGTATGTCAGGTTTAATCTTTTTAGTGTAAACCTTTTAAGTATGATAGTGTTGAACTTTATTAATTATGTGTGTCCATCTCCATTACCTTCCAAACTCAGTTTGGTAATTGATGGGAATTGAAATTTTGTGCATGTTCATGGATGCTCATGGATGAAAGATAAAATTATGTGTTTTTGTGCTTGCTCATGGATGCTCATTCGTTGAATAGTTTGTGATAATATGCCCAAATTTGGCGCATGCCTGCATTTTGGGATGGCAAACAATGTTGCCAAAGCGAGGTTCCAACTTGTTTCACAAAAAAAGTCATTTTTTATTTTTTGAATGCTAAAAACACGTGTTTTTCGTGAAGCGGCTACAAGGAGAGTCATCCCAAACGGCGCCATTCCATGTTTACCTCAAAGTAGACCCTATTTTACGGACGGCCGCCAAAAATCATGCATTTCTGACCCTCGTAGCTACTCACGGCCATTCAGACAACCTTCAGCCGATTCAGCTGGAACCGGCTGGAATTTGAACTACGGGTCCTCCATAGCTTGCCCGTTATTTTTGCTAAAAATCATTTTTATCTTCACAGGTAGGCATTTCATCAAAGAATCGACAACAGCTTTGCATGATTCAACCCCTAGCCACGGACGGTCGACGCGACGAAATCGGCCGGTTTTTTAAAACACCGTAAAAAATTCAAAAAAATGGGAAACCTTCGCGTCACATCATCAAATGTGGCCTACCAACTAGCAAAAATATTAAACTTGGAATACCGATGTTTTCTTGAAAAAGTGTTCTAAAAAACGACCTACCATGAACGAAGAATCATGGCTTTCAAGCCAAACGAGCAATGATATGGCCACATTCATTGAATAGTTTGTGATAATATGCCCAAATTTGGTGCATGCCTGCATCTTGGGATGGCAAACAATGTTGCCAAAGCGAGGTTCCAACTTGTTTCACAAAAAAAAAATTCATTTTCTGAATGCTAAAAACACGTGTTTTTCGTGAAGCGGCTACAAGGAGAGTCATCCCAAACGGCGCCATTCCATGTCTATCTCAAAGTAGACCCTATTTTATGGACGGCCACCAAAAATCATGCATTTCCGGCCATCGTAGCTACTCCCGGCCATTCAGACAACCTTCGGCCGATTCAGCTGGAACCGGCTGGAATTTGAACTGCGGGTCCTTCATAGCTTGCCCGTTATTTTTGCTAAAAATCATTTTTAGCTTCACGGGTAGGCATTTCATCAAATAATCGACAACAGCTTTGCATGATTCAACCCCTAGCCACGGACGGCCGACGCGACGAAATCGGCCGGTTTTTTAAAACACCGTAAAAAATTAAAAAAAATGGGAGACCTCCGCGTCACATCATCAAATGTGGCCTACCAACTAGCAAAAATATTAAACTTGGAATACCAATGTTTTCTTGAAAAAGTGTTCTAAAAAACGACCTACCATGAACGAAGATTCATGGCTTTCAAGCATAATGAGCAATGATATGGCCACATTCGTTGAATAGTTTGTGATAATATGCCTAAATTTGGCGCATGCCTGCATCTTGGGATGGAAAACAATGTTGCCAAAGCGAGGTTCCAACTTGTTTCACAAAAAAAAACCATTTTTCATTTTCTGAATGCTAAAAACACGTGTTTTTTGTGAAGCGGCTACAATGAGAGTCATCCCAAACGGCGCCATTCCATGTCTATCTCAAAGTAGACCCTATTTTACGGACGGCCGCCAAAAATCATGCATTTACGACCCTCGTAGCTACTCCCGGCCATTCAGACAACCTTTGGCCGATTCAGTTGGAACCGGCTGGAATTTGAACTGCGGGTCCTCCATAGCTTGCCCGTTATTTTTGCTAAAAATCATTTTTAGCTTCACAGGTAGGCATTTCATCAAAGAATCGACAACAGCTTTGCATGATTCAACCCCTAGCCACGGATGACTGATGCGACGAAATCGGCCGATTTTTTAAAACACCGTAAAAATTCAAATAAATTAAAAAAAAATGGGAGACCTCCGCGTCACATCATTAAATGTGGCCTACCAACTAGCAAAAATATTAAACTTGAAATACTGATGTTTTCTTGAGCTATTCGGTATGATTTTAACCATTATTTCTACAAATTTTACAAAAAAACCCCTAAAATTTTCTGCCACCAAACCCAAATGAATTTCCCTCCCACACCAAAATTTTCCCTCCACCAAAAATTCCCTCCACTCCCTCTCCCAAAATTTCCCTCCACTCCCTCTCCCACTACCAGGCGGGACCCACCATTCCCTCTCCCACTACCAGGCGGATCCCCTCCCCACTCCCCAAAATTTCCCCATTCCATTCCCCTCCCCTCTCCCCGACAAACCCTAGCTTCTCCCTTTCCGCGCCGCCCACTCCCTCCCCTGCTCCGTGCCACCCCGCAGCGCCGCTGCGCCGCCCCGCCCCGCCGTGTCGCGCCTCCCTACCCGACGACGAATCCCCTCCCTTCTCCCCTCGACGGCTACATCGCCCGCCCCATAACCCGCGTCGACTACATCGACTACATCGACGATGACAGCGTCTACATCGACGACGACGGTGCGATCGACGACGACCACCGCTGCATCATCAACATCATCCGCCCCTAGGTACTTCTCCCCTCGATCCATCTCCCCTCCTCTAGTGGATCCATCTCCCCTATGGTGGTTCGGTGGATCCCCCTCATGGGTTAGGATATTCTAGGGTTAGGATCTCCTGGTGGTTCGGTAGGTCCTTGTTCATGGGGTTAGGGTTAGGGTTCATGTTTATTGTTGCATGGGGGTGATCTCCCTCTGGTTCATGGGGTTAGTGTTAGGGTTCATGGGGTCAGGGTTAGGGTTCATGGGGATGATCTCCCTCTGGTTCACGGTTAGAACAGGATGGGGTTAGGGTTCTTGTTGCACGCCATGGGGTTTGCATGGTGATTGATAAATCATTGCTGTATCAGCAGCCCATCCTGATTGTTCAAGAAGAAGACTTCTTTTATCATGTGTTCTTCTTTTTCACTTAGTTTGCTAGCTCTAAACATTGCATCATGAATCTGTTTTCTGGCATGAACTGTGTTTTTCACCAAGTCTAGAAATCTGTATCACTTGTCAGTTTGCCATGCTGTTTCCCTAATGATATAAGAAGTTTTAGAAATAGTTTAGTAAGCCTGTTTTGTAGTAAATGTTATGTACTCTCATGCCATGTCATTTGTTTCCTTGTTTGAGTTCTGCTTCATAATTAAATGTTGCATCTAAATTGCCCTGTTGCTGTTATGTACTATCATGCCATGTCATTTGTTTCCTTATTTGAGTTCTGCATCTAAATTTCCATGTTGCTGTCAAGCTACTAGGGTTTGTATCAACATGTACTTGATTGCTTGTAGCACTTTGCTTCATTATTCGGGCTTGTTGATGCATTGACTGCTCGGGTGCAGTCATCGTTTGATTTTTTGTTGCATTAATGTTGGCAATGATGTGTTGGGCCCTGCATTGAGGGAGAAATCTTCTAAATTGCCAGCATAAGCATGATTTCAAGGTCCAGTATTATTGTTAACACTGCTTGCTTTTTTATTCATCAACTGTTGGGCAATCAGTTGCTATGAATGCATATGTTTGCCTCCATTAGGGAAAACAGCTGAGTAATTCATTTGCTTATGGATAATTGCAGGTACATGGATAAAATTGCAAGTTAAAACATAAAAGTAATTGTTGTAAATAGTTGCTTTTGCTTATCCACCTTGCTGAAGTATAATTCGTGTGCACTGTATTTGTATCCAACTATATATACTTATAATACATGTGAGTTGTGTTCTTGTCTCTGGTACCACAACCTTAATTCACTTAGCTTGATGTAGTTTGCTTCACATATATTACTGCTAATGCATTGCTTCACATATATAGTTTGCTTCAATTAGTTGCTTGCTAGCGTACATAGGGTTAGGGTTTGCATCAGCAGTACTACTAGCACTTTGCTTGCTTGCTTGTGTACTTTATATGAGGCACTAGGCAGATTTCTTGATGTACATTACTACCTCCTACTTGATGTAGTGAAGATATTAAGAGATGCTTCATATCTTTCCAGTGTACATACATGCTTGTTTAGTGCACTTACATGTTTGCTGAATTAATAACACTACATCACTATATTGTTGGTCCATCAAGTTTGCTTCACATGTATTGCTTGTATGTGCATGCTGGTCCAAATGCTTACCTTTATTGATACAAGTGCATCATTTTACTTTATCCCTGTTGTATCTGATTATTGTTTATTCTATTTTGCAAGCACCACCTCAAGATCATCCATGGCAAGGTTGACAAGGTTAAACATGAGGCCAACCGTTGGTATGCAACTTGCTCCTTGTGGTTATACTGTCAGTTTTATAAAATATGTGTCTTAATATGCTAAGTGAAATGTATTGCTGCAATCTGAATAAGATGGCTTGATTGTGCCTGTTTGCTGTTAGTCTTCCTTACCTAAATAACTAGGATTAAATGATAATAAAATCTCATAAGATATGTTTGGCTGTCTGTCCATGCATTCCAACCATTCACCTAATAGTTATGTATCCTTTATCATGAAAAGAAGAGCCTCTCACCGAGTACGAGAAGGTTAGGGCTAGAAATATGATGAGGAACAGTCGGATGTTCCAGTCCCTTGGCATCGGTGCAATAGCGTCAATGATTAGGAAAACGAATGATGTACAAGGTAGAACTGATGAGGTTCAAGAAGGTAGTGGAGTTATCAATGATGACCCAGAGTACAATCCTAAGGAGGATGAAGTTATTGATGGAGAGGAAGTGGATGATGTTGTAGTGTAGAAGACTGTTAAGGTGCAAACTCTGTCTTGGTTGGAGGGTTGGGGTTCTTGTATGCTCTGTGTTTCCTTGTGCTCACATATTTGTCTTGTGATCTAATGCTTTTTTTCGTGCTGTTTATACGAGGCACTGAAGGAATATAGGACAAAGAGGCCTGGTGTTAAGAAGACAGTCAACAAGAAGACAGTCAGCAAGAAGAGGAAGAGCTCAGAAACATCTGCTGCAATGCCTCCAGGAAGGGTGATGGCCCCACCTCCAGGACAAACAAAGAGGTTCCTGGATCCTGGAACCTGATGAACCTGCCCCTGATAGAGTCACAAGGCAGAAAGCAAAGATGGCGGCTGCGACGGACCATCAGGAAAGTCTGCTGCGCATGGACTCTTAGAGCTCGGTGTAAATGGGTGATGAGTTTCCGCCCATGGATGAAGAAACTACTCTCCGCATGGATGAAAGTGGCACTGTCTGCCTAGATGAAGGAGGAACTATCTTCATAGATGAAGCAGGCACTGTCCACACAGACCTCAGCCCTGTTGCACCTTCTATTGATAGGAATGCTGTCATCAATGAAGAAGAACAGCAGCTTGTGCTTCAATCAGGCAAGTTGACCTTTGCAATGCTCTCTTTTACTAGTGCATTTTCCAAATGGAAGTGATCATGTATGCTTACCTGTTTAGCAGAACCATTCCTGCATTTGTCGATTTCTCTTCTAATTTATGAGTTCAATTTCATTTTCAGATGCAATGACTACCAAGACTAGACTTAGAAAGGGCAAAGGGCTAGAGAGAATCACCAAGTCGCTTGGTACCAAGGTGCCTATCCAAATTGCCGAACGGATGAAGCGTCCAGAGAAGCCTCTGCAGGCAGCAAAGCTTGCTTCTGAGTGTGGACTCGTTGCAAGAAGCCATCTGCCGATTCTTCCTCACTTCAAGGAATAAAAAAATGCTAGTCTATTGGACAACTACATTGGGAAAGTTGTTGTAAGCTACTTGTTTCGTAGTTAATGTGCTATCTATTTTCTGTTACACCTACGCATGATCACTAATATTGTTCCTACCTTGTTTGCTGTCTTGGTAGGCAAATTTTGAGATGAACGCGGACTCAGAGACCATCAAGACCGCATGCAAAGATATTCTGCAGAAAAATTCAAAGAACAGACGCCATCAGATCAAGAAGAAGTATTTTGATACCGTAGCAGCAAACAAAGTCAGCATCAAGTCTCCGGTGCCAGATCTGACGGACGGTGAATGGCAAGCTCTGGTGGAGATGTGGTCTACCCCAAGACACAAGGTTTTTCTCTGCTTTTTTTGCTGCTTTATGTTCTGCACATGATATGCTAGTGCTAGATCATGCTGACAGTATGCTTTTTTGTAGGAAACCTGTGTGTCGAACAAGATGAATCAAGAAAAAGTCGTGTACCAACAGAGAACTGGTTCTAGGCACTACACAGCACACATTTTTGCCACTGTGAGAACTTTTCTCTAGAGACCTTACTGTTTGATCCTCGTTGAATAACATTTCTGATTCTTGCTGAATAACATTTTGATTTTTGTTGAAAAACATTTCAGAAAGAAGAGCGTAAGGGTGAGGAGTTGTCTGCGATTGACTTGTTCAAGGCCACCCACAACAGCAAGATGCACGGGTTTTCGGAGCTAGTCAATATTGCTATAGTAAGTCACTCCATGCTTTGTCCAGCCAGTTCAATCTTTTGTCTAGAAACCTCAGCCCTGTTTGATTCACAGCCAGCAAGAACACACACTATGTTCCATGCTTTGATGCTATTTTTGCATTCTTGTTTCGTTTCTCTTGCTTGGTTTGGTTTGCAAAATGTGAAATAGATCTGCCACTAAGGTCTATCATTTTCCTCCATATGCTAGCTTGAGATGGAAAAATGGAAGGATGCGCCGGTACCAGAAGGTGAAGAGCCAAAGTCTGCAGCTGAAATTGTTGACGAAGTGCTAAAGACCGAAGTCAAGCAAAGCACATTCCTCAGGAATGTTGGGCTCCAGTCATCTAGGAACAACTCCGGCAAAGCAACTGCTGCTGTGGCTGCTCATGTTCGTGATCTTGAGCAGAAGCTGGAGAGGTCGGAGCTTCAAGCTAAAGTGATGCAAGAAGAATTGGCGGCAATCAAGAAGAAGGCGGAAGAAGCTGAAGCTGCACGCGACAAGGAACTTGATCTGCTACGCAAGAAGTCTCAAGAGCAGGATGAGAAGTTAGCCCACTTGATGGCTCTCTTTGGAGCTAAGGCAGTTTGATGGCTGTGCAGTTTGTCTTTGAACCTGTGAAGTTATGTCATAGTAGGTCGTGAACCGGTTTGTCTTTGAACATGTGAAGTTATGCAGTTTGTTGCATTTTGCACTTGTGAACCTTGGAGCACATGTGAACCTGGTAGTGTTTTGCACTAGTGAACCTGGGAGCACTTGTGAACCTGGTAGTGTTTATAGTTATGTGGATCTTGCTGTTTGAAGTTATGCATTTTCTGAAGTTATGCAAAATATGAACCTAGGCTCTAAAAAGGACGAGGCCCAAACAAGAATTATGCTAAAAAGGCCTGAAAGAAGAGCTGACTTAAAAAAAACCTAGTCTGTATAAGCTTGCATTTCAGAAAATAAAAAGGCCAAGGCCCAAACAAGAACTAGAATAAAAAGGCTGTGGTCCAAAAAAAGTTGACTATAATAAAAAAATTGGTCAGTAAAAGGCTCCATCCCAGAAAATAAAAGGCCAAATTGTTGGGCCAGGCCCATGGAGCTAAGAAAAAAATGAAGAGAAAAAAACATTAAGTGGGCTGAATTATTGGGCTTGGCCCATGCATGTAGACGGCCGAAATGGACCGGGCTGACTCTAATTTACGACCTTTTCATTTGGTCGTAATTCTGCCACGTCAGCTTGCCACGATGGATCTGACGTGGTGTGGGCGGATTGCTAGTGACCAAAATAATTGGTCATTGAATCTATGACCTTTTTTTGGTCGTAAATGTCTACGACCATTCCAGAAGAAAGGTCGTTAATTTCAGTTAAAGGCGGTCAGTTTTTGACCATCTGTTTTTGGTCACAAAAAGGTCACAAATGGAAAACAATGACCATTCAGTGACCAATAGTGATGGTCACAAGTTGACGTATTTCTTGTAGTGTGATGGCATGTCAGTGTCTTCAGTTAGTCTGTCAGTTTCAGTCAGTTTAGTGTTTGTAGAACTGCAGTCGGTGTTACTTTACTTTTAAGTTATGTACTGATGAAGTTTATGTACTGCAAATGTGATGTGTTGAACCTATTAAGTTATGTACTGCAGTTGTTAATGTAATGCAGATGTCATGCTTCTCGAAACTACCCTGAATGTAATGCACTTGTTAATGTACTGCAGATAGGATTTGCTTAGGACATGCATGTCTAAATTTGGTTTGTACATGCCTATCTGAATGAGATGAACATTGCATTGCTTTCTACTACAAATTCAGTTGCAGGACTTTTTATGTAGATTTTCTAATTGCTCGTTTATGTTTACTATACTAGCTATGTTAACATTATTGAAGAGATCTACAATTCCTCTTTGTCATGTTTCTTTTTCTTTGTTGCTTCCCTGACCATGTGTGCATTGCCATGATGTTTAGGTGCATCATTATTTTTACAACTGGATCTGTTATGCCCTTGCCTTTTGCATGAAGTAAAATGTGATCTGGCCACCTACTTTGCTCATATTAGTACCCTTATGGTTTTCTCCTTGCTCTCTGCTAATACCTACATCAGCAAGTCCATTGCTCCAAGTTGACTTTAAATATTTCTTTTATTTTTTATATTTGAAACATTTTAAAATCAAATCTATTTTTCCTCTTTCATTTATTCTAACAGTTTTAAAATTCAAAAAATGGAAGATAATATGTTCTCTTTTATTTCACTTCTTAATTATAATATTTATTTTTAGTTTTATGTTTGAAATAATTTTAAATCATATATATTTTTTCTCTTTTATTTGTTCACACAGTTATCAAATTCAAAAATGTACGAAAAAATATTGTGTTATATTCTTTAGAATTCTTTATATTTTAGAGTGGCTTGTTGAAATTTGTATACATGTAAGTGAGCATGTATACAAATTTTGGAGGTGGTTTGAAGAAGAACAAATAATTGACATGTGACAAATACAAAAAATAAAATATGAATTAAAAAAGCCCGCCTACTAGCTGCATAGTTCACAATATAACGGCCTGCATACGACTAGAAACCCAATCATTTATTGGGCCAGGAGGCAGGCCCGCCGGGATTGTAAATATATACTGCTAGTAGGCCCCACGGGGCAGGGACAGACTGGGTTAGGCAATGTGCTGCCCGCTTTAGAGAGGAACTTGAGAGGGGAAGCTCAGCCCGGTATATAAACCGGTGGGAGCTCCCCTCGCTTGGCGAGGTGGGACTAAACTCCCACCACCCATCAGATGTGCCCGGCGCGCCGCTGGCTTGGGCCCAATTCAGGTGGGCCGTCCCAGGCCAGCCTCACCCGCGCGCAGAACATTTTCACTTGTTAATTCTTACATTCTTCCCTAAAAAAATCCTTGTTAATTCTTTCATTCTATTCTGTTTTATATTTTCTTTTATTTCACTTCTTGTTTCTAATATTTCTTTTAATTTTTATATTTAAATTATTTTAAAATCAATTCTATTTTATTTTTTGTGACAGTTCTTATATTCAATAACGTAAAAAAAATAATGTGTTCTATTTCACTTATTCAATAAAATATTTCTTTTCTTTTTTATATTTGAAATATTTTAAAATCAAATCTATTTTTCCTCTTTCATTTATTCTGATAGTTTTAAAATTCAAAAAATGCAAGATAATATGTTGTATTTTATTTAACTTCTTAATTCTAATATTTATTCTCAGTTTTCTATTTGAAATAACAATTTTAAATCATATCTATTTTTTCTCTTTTATTTATTCTGACAGTTTTAAAATTCAAAAAATGCAAGATAAAATGTTGTCTTTTATTTAACTTCTTAATTCTAATATTTATTTTCAGTTTTCTATTTGAAATAACAATTTTAAATTATATTTTATTTCTGGTTCCACCGATTGAGCCCAAACTCTGTGCACACCCTAGGATGACCATGGCAACCATGCATGACAAGTATCGTTGATTTCCGACACTCGACGCATTTTTTAGGTTTTCAGGTGAAAAAACCCTAAAACACTGCCCGGACGTAACGCAACGTGCGTTTTATGTCCGAATTCATGCATACCTTGCCTGTGGGACCACATTGGCCATGCCCACATGGTACCAAATTTTGGGGTCATCTCATGCATGCCTCCACATGCACCATGTGCAAGCAGGACCATTCGGGTCTCCCGAAGGGCAAGTGTGACAGAGTTTTTTTTTCTGGTACCACCGATTGAGCCCAAACTCTGTGCACACCATAGGATGACCATGGCAAGCATGCATGACAAGTATCGTTGATTTCCGACACTCGATGCATTTTCTAGGGTTTTCACGGTGAAAAAACAAGAAACACTGCCCGGACGTGACACAACGTGCGTTTTGTGTCCGAATTCGTGCAGACCTTGCCTGTGGGACCACATTGGCCATGCCCACATGGTGCCAAAAGTTGGGGTCATCTCATGCATGCCTCCACATGCACCATGTGCAAGCAGGACCATTCGGGTCTCCCGTAGGGCAAGTGTGAAATAGGTTTTTTTTTTCTGGTTCCACCGATTGAGCCCAAACTCTTTGCACACCCTAGGATGACCATGACAAGCATGCATGACAAGTACCGTTGATTTCCGACACTCGATGCATTTTCTAGGGTTTTCATGGTGAAAAAACCCTGAAACACTGCCCGGACGTGACGCAACGTGCGTTTTGTGTCCGAATTCATGCAGACCTTGCCTGTGGGACCACATTGGCCATGCCCACATGGTGCCAAAAGTTGGGGTCATCCCATGCATGCCTCCACATGCACCATGTGCAAGAAGGACCATTCGGGTCTCCCGTAGGGCAAGTGTGAAAGAGGTTTTTTTTTTGGTTCCACCGATTGAGCCCAAACTCTGTGCACACCCCAGGATGACAATGGCAAGCATGCATGACAAGTACCGTTGATTTCCGACACTCGATGCATTTTCTAGGGTTTTCACGATGAAAAAACCCTAAAACACTGCCCGAACGTGACGCAACGTGCGTTTTGTGTCCGAACTCATGCAGACCTTACCTGTGGGACCACATTGGCCATGCCCACATGGTGCCAAAATTTGGGGTCATCTCATGCATGCCTCCACATGCACCATGTGCAAGCAGAACCATTCGTGTCTCCTGTAGGGCAAGTGTGAAAGAGGGTTTTTTTTCTAGTTCCACTGATTGAGCCCAAACTCTATGCACACCCTAGGATGACCATGGCAAGCATGCATGACAAGTACCGTTGATTTCCGACACTCGATGCATTTTCTAGGGTTTTCACTATGAAAAAACCCTGAAACACTGCCCGGACGTGACGCAACATTTGTTTTGTGTCCGAATTCGTGCAGGCCTTGCCTGTGGGACCACATTGGCCATGCCCACATGGTGCCAAAAGTTGGGGTCATCTCATGCATGCCTCCACATGCACCATGTGCAAGCAGGATCATTCGGGTCTCCCGTAGGGCAAGTGTGAAAGAGGTTTTTTTTCTGGTTCCACCGATTGAGCCCAAACTCTGTGCACACCCTAGGATGACCATGGCAAGCATGCGTGATACGTACTGTTGATTTCCGACACTCGATGCATTTTCTAGGGTTTTCACGGTGAAAAAGCCCTAAAACACTGCCCGGACGTGACACAACATGCGTTTTGTGTCCGAATTCATGCAGACCTTACCTGTGGGACCACATTGGCCATGCCCACATGGTGCCAAAAGTTGGGGTCATCTCATGCATGCCTCCACATGCACCATGTGCAAGCAGGACCATTCGGGTCTCCCGAAGGGAAAGTGTGAATTTTTTTTTCTGGTTCCACCGATTGAGCCCAAACTCTGTGCACACCCTAGGATGACCATGGCAAGCATGCATGACAAGTACCGTTGATTTCCGACACTCGATGCATTTTCTAGGGTTTTAACGATGAAAAAACCCTGAAACACTGTCCGGACGTGACACAACGTGCATTTTGTGTTCGAATTCGTGCAGACCTTGCCTGTGGGACCACATTGGCCATGACCACATGGTGCCAAAAGTTGGGGTCATCTCATGCATGCCTCCACATGCACCATGTGCAAGCATGACCATTCGGGTCCCCCGTAGGGCAAGTGTGACAGAGGTTTTATTTTCTCGTTCCACCGATTGAGGCCAAACTCTGTGCACACCCTAGGATGACCATGGCAAGCATGCATGACAAGTACCATTGATTTCCGACACTCGATGCATTTTCTAGGGTTTTCACGGTGAAAAAAACCTGAAACACTACCCGGACGTGACGCAACATGCATTTTGTGTCCGAATTCATGCAGACCTTGCCTGTGGGACTACATTGGCCATGCCCACATGGTGCCAAAAGTTGGGGTCATCTCATGCATGCCTCCACATGCACCATGTGCAAGCAGGACCATTCGGGTCTCCCGTAGGGCAAGTGTGAAAGAGGTTTTTTTTCTGGTTCCACCGATTGAGCCCAAACTCTGTGCACACCCTAGGATGACCATGGCAAGCATGCAAAACAAGTACCATTGATTTCTGACACTCGATGCATTTTCTAGGCTTTTCACGGTGAAAAAATATAAAACACTGCCCGGACGTGACGCAACATGCGTTTTGTGTTTGAATTCATGCAGACCTTGCCTGTGGGACCACATTTGGCATGCCCACATGGTGCCAAAAGTTGGGGTCATCTCATGCATGCCTCCACATGCACCATGTGCAAGCTGGACCATTCGGGTCTCCCGTAGGGCAAGTGTGAAAGAGGTTTTTTTTCTGGTTCCACCGATTGAGCCCAAACTCTGTGCACACCCTAGGATGACCATGGTAAGCATGCATGACACGTACCGTTGATTTCCGACACTCGATGCATTTTCTAGGGTTTTCACGGTGAAAAAAAGCTAAAACACTGCCCGGACGTGACACAACGTGTGTTTTGTGTCCGAATTCGTGCAGACATTACCTGTGGGACCACATTGGCCATGCCCACATGGTGCCAAAAGTTGGAGTCATCTGATGCATGCCTCCACATGCACCATGTGCAAGCAGGAGCATTCGGGTCTCCCGTAGGGCAAGTGTGAAAGAGTTTTTTTTTTTGGTTCCACCGATTGAGCCCAAACTCTATGCACACCCTAGGATGACCATGGAAAGCATGCATGACAAGTACCGTTGATTTCCGACACTCGATGCATTTTCTAGTGGTTTCACGGTGAAAAAACCCTGAAACACTGCCCGAACGGGACGCAACATGCGTTTTGTGTCTGAATTCCTGCAGAGCTTGCCTGTGGGACCACATTGGCCATGCCCACATGGTGCCAAAAGTTATGGTCATCTCTTGCATGACTCCACATGCACCATGTGCAAGCAGGACTAGTCTGGTCTCCCGTAGGGCAAGTGTGAAAGAGTTTTTTTTTTGGTTCCACCGATTGAGCCCAAACTCTGTGCACACCCTAGGATGACCATGGCAAGCATGCATGACAAGTACCAATGATTTCCAACACTCGATGCATTTTCTAGGGTTTTTTCACGGTGAAAAAACCCTGAAACACTGCCCGGACGTGACACAACGTGCGTTTTGTGTTCGAATTCGTGCAGACCATGCCTGTGGGACCACATTGGCCATGCCCACATGGTGCCAAAAGTTGGGGTCATCTCATGCATGCCTCCACATGCACCATGTGCAAGCATGACCATTCAGGTCTCCCGTAGGGCAAGTGTGAAAGAGGTTTTTTTTTCTGGTTCCACCGATTGAGCCCAAACTCTGTGCACACCGTAGGATAACAATGGCAAGCATGCATGACAAGTACCGTTGATTTTCGACACTCGATGCATTTTCTAGGGTTTTCACGGTGAAAAAACCCTGAAACACTGCCCGGACGTGACGCAACATGCGTTTTGTGTCCGAATTCATGCAGACCTTGCCTGTGGGACCACATTGGCCATGCCCACATGGTGCCAAATGTTGGGGTCATCTCATGCATGCCTCCACATGCACCATGTGCAAGCAGGACCATTCGGGTCTCCCGTAGGGCAAGTGTGAAAGAGGTTTTTTTTTGGGTCCACCGATTAAACCCAAACTCTGCGCACACCCTAGGATGACCATGGCAAGCATGCATGACAAGTACCATTGATTTTCGACACTCGATGCATTTTCTAGGGTTTTCACGGTGAAAAAATATAAAACACTGCCCGGACATGACGCAACATGCGTTTTGTGTTTGAATTCATGCAGACCTTGCCTGTGGGACCACATTGGCCATGCCCACATGGTGCCAAAAGGTTGGGTCATATCATGCATGCCTCCACATGCACCATGTGCAAGCAGGACCATTCGGGTCTCCCGTAGGGCAAGTGTGAAAGAGGTTTCTTTTCTGGTTCCGCCAATTGAGCCCAAACTCTGCGCACACCCTAGGATGACCATGGCAAGCATGCATGACAAGTACCATTGATTTCCGACACTCGAAGCATTTTCTAGGGTTTTCACGGTGAAAAAACCCGAAAACACTGCCCGGACGTGACGCAAAGTGCGTTTTGTGTCCGAATTCATGCAGACCTTGCCTGTGGGACTACATTGGCCATGCCCACATGGTGCCAAAATTTGGAGTCATCTCATGCATGTCTCCACATGCACCATGTGCAAGCAGGACCATTCGGGTCTCCCGTAGGGCAAGTGTGAAAGAGGTTTTTTTTTCTGGTTCCACCGATTGAGCCCAAACTCTATGCACACCCTAGGATGACCATGGCAAGCATGCATGACAAGTACCATTGATTTCCGACACTCGATGCATTTTCTTGGTGTTTCACGTTGAAAAAACCCTGAAACACTGCCCGAACGGGATGCAACATGCGTTTTGTGTCCAAATTCATGCAGAGCTTGCCTGTGGGACCACATTGGCCATGCCCACATGGTGCCAAAAGTTATGGTCATCTCATGCATGACTCCACATGCACCATGTGCAAGCAGGACCAGTCGGGTCTCCCGTAGGGCAAGTGTGAAAGAGGTTTTTTTTTTGGTTCCACCGATTAAACCCAAACTCTGTGCACACCCTAGGATGACCATGGCAATCATGCATGACAAGTACCAATGATTTCCAACACTCGATGCATTTTCTAGGGTTTTCACGGTGAAAAAACTTTGAAACACTGCCCGGACGTGACACAACGTGCGTTTTGTGTTCGACTTCGTGCAGACCATGCCTGTGGGACCACATTGGCCATGCCCACATGGTGCCAAAAGTTGGGGTCATCTCATGCATGCCTCCACATGCACCATGTGCAAGCATGACCATTCGGGTCTCCCGTAGGGCAAGTGTGAAAGAGGTTTTTTTTTCTGGTTCCACCGATTGAGCCCAAACTCTGTGCACACCCTAGGATAACAATGGCAAGCATGCATGACAAGTACCGTTGATTTTCGACACTCGATGCATTTTCTAGGGTTTTCACGGTGAAAAAACCCTGAAACACTGCCCGGACGTGACGCAACATGCGTTTTGTGTCCGATTCATGCAGACCTTGCCTGTGGGACCACATTGGCCATGCACATGGTGCCAATGTTGGGGTCATCTCATGCATGCCTCCACATGCACCATGTGCAAGCAGGACCATTGGGTCTCCCGTAGGCAGGAAGTGTGAAAGAGGTTTTTTTTTCTGGTTCCACCGATTGAGCCCAAACTCTGTGCACACCCTAGGATGACCATGGCAAGCATGCATGACTAGTACCATTGATTTCTGACACTCGATGCATTTTCTAGGGTTTTCACGGTGAAAAAATATAAAACACTGCCCGGACGTGACGCAACATGCGTTTTGTGTTCGAATTCATGCAGACCTTGCCTGTGGGACCACATTGGCCATGCCCACATGGTGCCAAAAGTTGGGGTCATCTCATGCATGCCTCCACATGCACCATGTGCAAGCAGGACCATTCGGGTCTCCCGTAGAGCAAGTGTGAAAGAGGTTTCTTTTCTGGTTCCACCGATTGAGCCCAAACTCTATGCACACCCTAGGATGACCATGGCAAGCATGCATGACAAGTACCATTGATTTCCGACACTCGAAGCATTTTCTAGGGTTTTCACGGTGAAAAAACCCTAAAACACTGCCCGGACGTGACGCAAAGTGCGTTTTGTGTCCGAATTCATGCAGACCTTGCCTGTGGGACTACATTGGCCATGCCCACATGGTGCCAAAAGTTGGAGTCATCTCATGCATGTCTCGACATGCACCATGTGCAAGCAGGACCATTCGGGTCTCCCGTAGGGCAAGTGTGAAAGAGGGTTTTTTTTCTGGTTCCACCGATTGAGCCAAAACTCTGTGCACACCCTAGGATGACCATGGCAAGCATGCATGACAAGTACCATTGATTTCTGACACTCGATGCATTTTCTAGGGTTTTCACGGTGAAAAAACCCTGAAACACTGCCCGGACGTGACACAACGTGCGTTTTGTGTTCGAATTCGTGCAGACCTTGCCTGTGGGACCACATTGGCCATGCCCACATGGTGCCAAAAGTTGGGGTCATCTCATGCATGCCTCCACGTGCACCATGTGCAAGCATGACCATTCGGGTCTCTCGTAAGGCAAGTGTGAAAGAGGTTTTTTTTCTGGTTCCACCGATTGAGTCCAAACTCTGTGCACACCCTAGGATGACCATGGCAAGGATGCATGACAAGTACCGTTGATTTCCGACACTCGATGCATTTTCTTGGGTTTTCCCGGTGAAAAACTCTAAAACACTGCTCGGACGTCAGAAATGAACGAAAATTCGCATGGATGCTTGCCATGGTGCACTGAGGGTGTGGAACAAGATTGCTATGGTATACTAAGTGTATGCCCAATGTAGACTCTCACGTTAGGGTTTACTGTTTTACTGTTTTTTCACATGTGGTAAATCATCAAAAAATTGACATGCATGCATGCCATAGTGCTCTGAGTGTGTGGATACAAATTGGGCTCTCATGGTGATTGTTAAAAGTTCATTATTTTAAATACATGTAGTTCACAATTCGAATTATTTTTATTTCATATTTTTGAGGGTATTTTTTCTCAGTGGAATTATATTTTTGAGGGTATTTTTTTCTCAGTGGAATTATATTTTTCAGGGGTACATTAGCAATTGGTGGGATAAAAGTTGAAGTGGCCCACGTCCAGAAGCCCACAGTTGTGGGTATTTTATGCACGTCGATCACGGGAATATTCCCACGTTGATCAAGGGAGTAGTTGCCATATTGTTACCCTTTTTCAGGTTCGTGCTAATTCCAATCTCCCTAACGCCTCGGTCACGTACTGCCTCCCGTCAACAAAGGAAAAGAAAGATTCTTGACGTACGCTCCCAGGAAGTTACGGCGACCTAGGAGATTTTCCTCTTATATAGTTCGGATAACCTCGTGCATCTCACCTCCTATCGCCGCGTTCGACGACAGCTCGTCCCTCGCATCCGCCCTTCACGTGTTGCCACTGTTGACAAACTACATCCACACCGCATCGTCCCCTACTTCCATCTTGATCCTGTGTGCAAGTAAGTTGGCCGCCTTACCCCGTTGATAGCAACATAGGTTGTTCGTGTTTTAGCTAGGAGGGCGCTAGGTTTTGCAGATCTGTTGTAATTAGGTGCGTTCGATTACATGCGTTCCAACCAGATGGCATAGATGAATTTGATCTTTTCTTTTTTCATGCTATAATAATTTTGTTTCCCTATCCGGCTAGATCTACTTAATCTCTCACGAATTTTAGGTCAGATTGGTTATTGTTCATCTTTGTGTTTTGTTTGTTTCTCGAGTCCATCTTGTTCTGCTCTTTGTTGCTACCGATTCCTCCTTCCATTGGTTGCACCACTGCCATACAAGAGGGGTAGTATATGTAGTTAGTTTTTGTATGGACGACCCCATCACTTGAGCCGACGGCCCATGTTACTTTCCGGCGATCTTGCATGTTTGTGTTGAGCCAGCTCCGACGAGCATCGGTCGTCTAAAATCGTTGTTACACGGTGATTTAGTTGTAGTCAGTCAAGATTACAGTAAAACAACCTTTACCATAGTTTAAGAAAAAAAATGTTGCCAAACTAGGCAAAACAGAGAAAAACTACGTTCAAAAACTGAGGTCTTTGATTACCATAGTTTAAGAAAAACAATGTTGGCAAACTAGGCCTTACTATTGCCACCCAAACGATTTAGTGCAGTTTACTAAACAGAGAAAAACTATACGGTTTAATAAAACAATAGTATTTGTTGCCCACTCATAAGAATGCTGTGCTTTTAGAATACTTAGGTTTTTACTAATGCATTTATAAACCTCACCTTCAAGCATTTATAAACACCTCGTATTCTTCTTTTGTTTGCTGTACTATAGCATTTGTAAACAAGTCTTTTCTTTTTTCAACAGGATGGACGAACTGAATGGAGAAATTGTGTGCGCTGTTGAAAAATGGTGCAAACAGATGACTGCTCTATCTGGCACTCAATGCGCTAGACTCGCCGAAACAACATTGCGTAGCATAATGCAGATGCCATCGATTAAGATGCGTACACTTTTGATAAGGTACATGGTTGATATTTTTGAGCCCACCACGGGAAGATTCATTGTAGAAGAGATGGTTGGTGAGGTGTCTCTCGGTGGCGTGGACGTCGAGTGCATCTTCAACTTGGACAACCTAGGACTGTCGGCATCAGACATTCTCAGTGAAGAAGGTGAGGACATAAAAGACCGGGTGCCGCCTCAATTTCTGAGTAAGTCTACAGGTAATATCGTCATCGATGATCTCATTGTGGACATTATTAAAAATAAATCCGCCGACGACGATTTCCTTCGGAAAGTAGTCCTTGTCCTGCTAGGAACAGTTCTTGCTCCCATGTCGAGCAAGATTGTCCCAAAACAGTACTACGCGTTGGTGGATGATGTGAAACGTATTCCAAGATTAATTGGAATGCGTTCACCCTCCGTGTTCTCCTCGACTACCTTCGCATTGTGAGGAAAGGCAAACACCTCCGTCAATGGCCGAAGGGCAATTTAGCACTCTTGCAGGTACACCTACCAGACTTAATTATAGCATTGTCAATTTTCTTAATCATAGCAAATTTATGTTATGTATACTACTAACTATAAATCTTTTTATTTATGCAGTACTTGTACTGGGAGAAGGTGCAACCTCTGGAAGGTGATTGTGTTTTCAATCCCAACTTGTCCATACAACCTTTGGTGAAAAATGGGACTGAAGCTGCAGCCAGCAGGAGAGATTGTTTTGATTATGACAACGATCGTGGCCGTGGTAACATCAAGGTATTTCAATGATTTCTATCAATCTTACATATTTTGTAAGTTAATAAGATGTTTGTTCTGCTTCATGAGATGTACTTGTATTTGACATGCAGGTCGAAGATAATATTACCCAAGAATATAGGGCGCAGGAGGCCAAAGTCCCAGAAGATGCTCCTTTACAGAAGGCAAAGCCCAAGCCCGCCAGTGCCACCGCAAGGAAGTCCAAGGCTGCGATATCCGCGGATGAGATGATGAAGGCTGTAATGAAGCGGTGCATGGAATACATACACAACTAGACAAGGCAAATCCCTGATCTGGTCGCAGAGGTGACACTCCCTAACCTTTATGTTTACAGTATGGTTGTAGTTACAAAACCATGCATGCATTAATTAATTTATATTTGTATCGCAGAGATTGTTGGAGAAGTTGAACAAAAAAGGTGTGATGTACAAGCCCGTGGGTGCAGAGGCATCCGGTAAAAACGATGCAGATGATGAAGTGGCTTTGTTTGAGAATGGTCCGCATGAAAAAAAGGAATTCATGGAGAAGGAAGACAATGTCTCTGACACTTCTAAAGATCCGGTCATTGATCTGACGCACCCAGAGGAAGATGTTGCGTACCAGAAACCGTAGATGAGGAAGTATGTTTTGATATTATAATGTTGTATTTCCTTGTTTAATATTTTTAGTGTTCATGAAGTAAACCTAACAAATTTTTTGTGCGTACCAGAAAACCCCAGCTAAGAAAAATGTTGAGAATGGTGCTTCACCTACGAAGCCTAATGATGAAATTGGTACAACACTGGAGAACCCTTGGATCGTTGATAATTCTTCTCAAGCAGGTTCATCGGACATAGACATTAGTGCATCTTATATCACCAAGTTCATGGCTAAGGCAAAACCAACAAAGTCTACAACAAACAAGAAGGAAGAGGACTTTACGTCCGAGAAGTGGAAGCGTACCGTTCCCAAGAAATTTGAATCCCTATATGCACTTGACAAGCCGAGCAGGCATGCCACCCGCGGTACTCGGCCATCCGGTACTACTACCGCGAGTAGAGGTACCGTTACTACCTTTCTTACTACGTTATTTAGTACTAGTGCATGTATTCACCATTGTTGATGTTCATATATTTTCATGCAGCTTTGGTTTATGACAACGAAGTGCCGGAGGTTGTGGAAGATGAGTTAATGCCGGAACTAATTGATGCAGCTGTTTCATTTGTGGAACTAGCTTCCAAGAGCAAGAAGAACATGAAAAAAAGAGTTTACTACAATGCTAGTGGAAACGCTCTGAGTTCGGAAAGGCTTCAACCGGTACTACAACATAGATGGCTGTCGGATGATGTAAGTACTTTTTGGATGTCCTGTTATTTCATTGAATAATATGTGTGAACTTTGAATATGTAATGTCATTATGTTGTATGCAGGTTATTGATGCTTATCTGAAACACTTGGCGTTGCGCGTTGGTCATGATCGCCACCTCTGTCCAGCATGGAGGTCCAAATACCTTGTAGATCGTGCTTTGGCACGGGACAATCCAGTGCCGTCGAGGTGCAACATGGATAGTGCGATTGCAAAAGCTGGAGCAGTTGCTAGAGTTCTGGAAGAGTATACTGTGCGTGATAAGGTACCTTAAGTTATAACTTGATCAATGCATGACATTTAAAGAGGCATTTCATTTTAATACACAACATTTTCTTACACTGTAGACATATATCCCGTTGAATATCGGCAATACACACTGGATGACCGTGGTAATGCACATGTGGAAGAAACAATTCCAAGTTTTGGATTCGCTCTATCCTCTTGAGCTGTCAATCGAGACTGTTGAAGCACTGGTACTCTCACCAACATTGCTAGTATTGTTCGTGCAAATTGTTTTATGGCTCTCAATTGACATTTCCCTTTTTACAGCGGCTCGCTATAGCACAGGATATGCTGGAGGCAAACCGTATTACACCCGAGAAATATCCAGACATGACAAAGTGGCCTATCAAAGAATACGACATGCCACAACAAGAAGACGGGTGAGTTAATGATACATCATTTTGTAATAACAACACACATGTGCATATGGAGTGTGACTAATATTTGCATGTATATTAGGAACTCTTGTAGCCTTTTTTGATTGAATGTGTGGAGCATTGGAACGGGGACCAAATGACGGGCCAATTTTCCTAGGTTGGTAGTTACCTATGTTTATACTCTAGGTAGTATGTTCGTATAACCACTGGAATTGATTTCACCTTCATGTAAAAATTTCCAGGACTCGGTGAACTCAAGGAGAAGACGTTTCATCGCCGAGTTGATTTTGTCACCTACGAACACAATGGAATGTGTGAAAAACAAAATTCGCGACATCGCAAAGAAAAGACGTGCGTGAACACTTCATAGATGATGGAAGATTCAAGTTTGAGTGCTTCAATTTTACTCCTTTAGCAGATTTCGGGACCATGAATAAATTTGCTTTTATACAATTTATGTAATAAAGAGGTTACCTCCAATACTGTGTGGATCTTTTATTGCTTATGCATACATATGTATGTGTAATGCTGTGGCACAATTTGATCGTAAGAATATAATTTTTTTGCTTCACTCAACAGTTGATCTTGCTAAATATTTTTCTTAAATGCACATTTTCTTTTCTTTGAAAATTGGTACTTTTTTTCTACATTTTTTTCCTACTAGTCTCAAAATGACAACCGTATGAATTTTTTTTCTTTTTTTCTTTTTTTTTCAGAAGTACAACTCCCTCTTTATTCATTGCTGATAACACTTACATCTTTAGGTAAAGGATAAGAAGCTCATTAGGAGCAATTTCAATCCACTCACTGCAGAATTTAGATCTAGCTACACTAGTTAATTCTCGAGCAATAGCATTTGCTTCTCTAGGACATAATTCAAACCCAATTTAACCAAACTCACATGTAGGGCTGCAAACGAGTCGAGTTTGAGCGAGTTGGCCTAGGCTCAGCTCAACACATACAAATATTCGAGCGAGTTGAAAATGTACGAAGCACAAGGTCGAGCTATAGAAAGTGGCTCGTGCTCAGCTTGTATCGATCTCGAGCTAGTTTTGAGCTAAATAAGATGATTTTTAGAATTATTTGAAGGCAAACTTTAAAGTAAGATATGCCAAAACAGAAAATTCACTATAAAATTTGACTTATTCTTTGTCAACTTAAGACTAGTATTTAAATAACAAGAGCTCATGGATGAAGACAACGAAGGTGTGTCTGCTCTCAAACTTTGTTCAAAATAAGAGATATTGAACACACGGTTGGCCACTTGTCATATTAAGGCTAAATTTTCTCCACGTGCCAAGTGGTAACAATCATCAATGGTGGCTGTTGCATTGCCTGCATACTCACCGTCCTTGTTCATAATCTCCATTAGTTCCAGGCTGTCAGAATTAACGACTAGCCTGTTACACCCTGCTGAGGAAGAGAGTTGTAAACCAAATTTAAGAGCCAATGCCTCTGTACAAACCCATTAGGTGGTTTTCCCCATCCGTTCCTCTTTACAACTGCCTTTAGGTCACATGCAATAACAAATGTTTTCAATATGTTACCTACTTGTTTAATACAGCAAGTCTTTTATTGCTCCTTTCCAAAATTAAAAGGTTCCTACACCAAGAATAGAGTTCAACCTCGCACGCACATTATACATGCATACACCCCAAGACAGTTGAACCAAAACACACTATCAGAACCGAAAATGCGATAGGTCAAAACCATAGGATGCCATAATGTGAAGGCGATACTGCCACTAATTTTACGTGATTTAATTTCCTACTCACCACCTCCTATTTACTATAGCCTACGACCACTAGCTGATGGTCCACAAAACTGAAGCAAGTCTTCTACTCTTCTTCCTGCACCACATTTCTGCACATGATAACAGAGAGGTTAGTTAAAGAATGATAAGGTACAAAAAAATCGTCAATGCATGCAAACACGTACTTCTTATTTAGTTTGCATTTCTTGCTGCGTTTAGTGTGTCCTAGCATTTTGCAAGCTCCGCACCAGGTTTTGATCTCATCTAACGAAAGTGGTCTACCATTTTTGGACAAAGGGCGGTTCTCATCATCCTTTGTTGCACCTTTGCTTGATACTTTAATAGGATCTTGAACTGCAACTACGTTGCCTTCACCATCATCTACATATTCAACTTCCCACTTACTGAGATCAGACGTTTTCTTGCTCAAATTTTCCTTTAGCATATCATACTCATGGCTCTTAGCTATCACGGCCTTCAAACTCTCCTCTAACTGATCCCACAATGCTGGGTGTTTGCATGCCGCATGCATAGCTTCTGACGCTAACACACTCACCTGGCTAAATTTCATTCTTTCCTCTGCCCCAGTCCAACCAAATCCCAACAGATCGCTTGTGCGCCTCGCCGGCAGTCCCAACCTTGCTTCTTTCATGAACCGAAGAAGAACTAAACACTTAGGTATTTCAGATATATTCATGTACTTCAGTACATGGAATATGTGCTTGCAAGGTAGACCCTTTCGTATCATTCTTCTGCAGCTGCACCTTATAGTTTCTGCGGAATTTTCTGGTGTATACTCTACCCAAAAACGGCTCTTCGGGTTATTCTTCCAGGACACGACGAACCGATCGGAATCGTCCATTCTATCTACAATCTCCATGCCGCCAATTTTTTTAAGATCATCTTGCAACATATAGAAGTTTGTTGCAGTGAAGACGTGAGAAGCAGCTACCTCAAGTTCCCTGCAGCTAGTAACTGGCACCGGTATAGTCTGTGAGGCCGTGCAGTCATCTCGCGCCTCGTTCTCACGGATACGTACTATGGCGTTCTCATAGTGCAAAACCATATCCACCAGGGTCATTTCACCGTCTAGGTGGAGGTGCAGGCAGGAGTTCAAACTTTCACTCCTCTGGTTGCTTTTCATGCCAAGCCAAAACCCCTCTATCAGATATGCTGCCGCCCACAGTCTCCTCTTCTTATACATCCGCCTCATCCAAGTTACTATTTTTTCTGACTGCCATCTTTTCACAAACGCGTGCCATCTCTCCTCAAATGTGGTCGTGGGCGTTGTGTAGTACAGAAGAGTCCGGAACTCATTCAACGACTTGTGACTGAGGTGAATCTTCATATTTTTTCTATATGCCATGTACATATACGGTGCCAAACATCTGGCAAGACTTCGCGAATTGCCCTGATCATCGCAGCATCGGCATCCATGATTACACTCTTCGGCATCTTCTGACACATTGCCCTCAAAAAGGTTTGCAGCTACCACACATATGTCTCTTTGGTCTCATCCGAAACTATGGCACAACCAAAAACAGTAGTCTTCCGGTGATTGTTAAGACCAACAAAAGGTATGAATGGCATAGCATAGCGATTCATCTTGTATGTGCTGTCAAATACAACCACGTCACCAAAATCCTCATAGTCCTGCCGAGATTGGGAGTCACACCAGAACATTCTATTCAGATGTCCATCCTTATCTAACTTGTACTCGAAAAAGAAGCTAGGATCCCTCTCTTTCCTACTAGCCATGATGCCAATGGATGTAGCAGCATCACCTTTTGAAAGTAGCTTCCTCTTCTCCCTGGATATAAAGTTGTATATATCATGCCTCGAAAATCCAACACCACCGTACCATACATGTTTGCTGATGAAAGAATCCATAATAGTGTGAGTTCTAATCCCTGCGGCTCCCATTGCTATTATCTCAGCTTTCTGGTACTCTTTGATTTTTCTGTGGGACCAAAGAAAAGGTACTTCATCCGGTCTTGCTAACATATGACTGTGCTTGTCCTCAAAACTACCAACATACCAAACCCCACGCTTTTCGTCAAGCTTCAAGGCCAGGTGCGCTTCACAGTGGCAGCGTGTCTCGAGTCTGAGCCTACGGGTGCGTCCTTCCTCGGTTAGCAACTTGCTGTCACGTTTCCCTTCTCTGGAACAAACATATCGCCTATAGTTCATGTGATGTGACTCAGTATTGCTATATCTGACCTTATCCTTTCTAATGCTGAAACCATTATCTAGAGCATAGTTGTTGTAGAAAACGAACGCAGCTTCTAAAGACATAAAAGTCATATCTATTATCTTCCTGAACATATCCCTCTTATCATCTGCATGGGCAGTATCTTGGACATTCTCTTTCCCCTCATCTTCTGTCACCTACACAATGAAAACATAGACATGAAAACAAAATTTTGTTGTTTAACATTAATTCCATACAACATTGATTACATACATACCTCACTCTTATTGACCGACGACTGCGACTCCCCAGAAACAGGTGAATCTACTGATTTGTCATCAAGGCCTGTCTCCGCATCGGATTCACCGTAATAGTCGTACGCATTATGAGATCCTGAAATTAGTTGAACAATTCAACACAAACAAATAGTTAGTTATAATACAATAGCATCATCTCATACTTTGCACGGCATCAAAAATTTCGACTTCCGTACCTGACTAATGTATTCTTCATCTGAGACATCGGAATTGTTATCCTCATTATTATCATCCACGTCCATCTACAAATTTTAAATACAGAAATATAATGAGGTCGGATGTCACTCACATTAACAAATACTACATGATAATGACACTCACATTAACATCTTCCCCTTCGTTCGCATTCTCTGACCAATCTACGTGCTCCGAATTTTCCTCATCTAACCAATCATCTATCAAGTCTTTCAAAAGCTCTCCGAACTCCAAATCTAAGTCTATATCAATTGACCAACTATCTGCCATTTCCTGCAACAATTAATAAGCATCATCACACATGTAAGAAATTCCAATAATGAAGTACACAACTGATAGCACGCCATTAGCAACGTTAAGTAAACTACCGCAATCTAGGGCTTTCAGACCGTGCACACAACCGACGCCAAAAACCAGCGCCCATGGATCATCCCCGGTCTCCACAGCGGTCGGTAGCAATAAGGTACGTGAACCCTAGTAAGCAAGATGCCAACGACACCTGACGTGATCTATTACGATCGCGAGGAGCAGCACTACCGAAACTAGATCCAAGATAACCTGCGCCGCTGGATAGCTAGGTTAGCCGCCGCATGAAATAACGATGGAACACAACCGACGCTAACCCACACTACCTTAACCCTAGACGGAACAAACCCACATAAGCCGTCGTGATCAGTTTGTAACACCATGAACTCTACCGGAACAAGATCAGCGATAGCCTGCGCCGCCGGGTAGATAGGTTAACCACTACCATGAAAATGGCGGCAGTTCGTTACATTCTGTCGCTAGCGAGACAAAAGCGTGAGACGGGATGCGGTACCTGGGAGCGCTGGAGGTTGACGATGGTGCTGCTGTCGGTGGAGATCGCCGGGGACGAGATCGCCGCAGCTGATATTCGCAAACAACCTCAGCTAGGGAACTGTGTGAATGATGGAGTTAGTTTTGGCAGGTCGTACATGGTCGTGGGGTCGTGCGACTTTTTTTCACCTATACGATATGAGTACAACATGTTATATGGGCCTTGGATAAGGGCTACAATGGGTTATACGGGGC
Organism: Thinopyrum elongatum; assembly: GCA_011799875.1. NCBI lineage: Eukaryota > Viridiplantae > Streptophyta > Magnoliopsida > Poales > Poaceae > Thinopyrum > Thinopyrum elongatum. The sequence continues at coordinate 654,863,124 of CM022303.1, read as the reverse complement.
TTGGATATGGGCTACGGCGGGCCGCAGAAAAAAAAACTGGCAGGGGACAAATATACCCCTCTGGCGTTGAGTTAGGGAGGAGCAGGGAAGCAACGCTCAAACTACCCTCCCACCTCTGGCTCACTCACTCACCTCACCCACTCCATCGGTCACTCGAATCCCTCGCCGCTCGCTGCCGCATCTCCCCCGCACATGTCGCCAGCGCCTCTCCTTCGCTCGTGTCGCCTCCGCCTCTCCCTCTCGCGTCGTCGCCGCCACTCCGTTGGCCCCGTCGTCATCGCCCCTTCCAAGACTTCATTTTTACTTTCCGGCGGGTGGATCCGAAGTGCGGCGGCTCGATCTGCAACAGTAGCAGCTGCGGTATGCCACCTCATCCTCTCTCCCTCTCGCTGTGCTTGAAGCAGATGGCTGATGTTGGCTTGAACTACGTCGGTATTTCCCCAAAGAGGAAGGGATGATGCAGCACAGCAACGGTAGGTATTTCCCTCAGTGATGAGACCAAGGTTATCGAACCAGTAGGAGAACCAAGCAACACTATGTAAACATCACTTGCACATAAAGAACAAATACTTGCAACCCGATGTGTTAAAGGGGTTGTCAATCACTTTCGGGTAACGGCGCTAGAAATTGGCAAACGAACGTGAGATAAATTGTAGTAGATTGGATAAATAGATCGTGAAGCAAAATATTTTTGGGTTTTTAGAAATATAGATCTGAAAATAAAAGTGGTAAATAAATAAAAAGGCAAATAGCAAAATAGATCTAAAAATATATGATGAGAAAATAGACCCGGGGGCCGTAGATTTCACTAGTGGCTTCTCTCGAGAAAAATAGCATACGGTGGCTAAACAAATTACTGTTGGGCAATTGATAGAACTTCAAATAATTATGACGATATCCAGGCAATGATCATTATATAGGCATCATGTCCAAGACTAGTAGACCAACTCCTGCCTGCATCTACTACTATTACTCCACACATCGACCGCTATCCAGCATGCATCTAGTGTATTAAGTTCATGGAGAAACAGAGTAATGCAATAAGAACGATGACATGATGTAGACAAGATGTATTTATGTAGAAATAGACCCCATCTTGTTATCCTTAATAGCAATGATACATTCGTGTCGGTTCCCCTTCTGTCACTGGGATCCAGCACCGTAAGATCGAACCCATCACAAAGCACCTCTTCCCATGGCAAGAAAAATCGATCTAGTTGGCCTAACTAAACCAAAGATTCGAAGAAGAAATACGAGGCTATAAGCAATCATGCATATAAGAGATCAAAAGACTCAAATAACTTTCATGGATAAAAACATAGATCTGATCATAAACTCAAAGTTCATCGGATCCCAACAAACACACCACAAAAAAGAGTTACATCAAATAGATCTCCAAGAGACCATTGTATTGAGAATCAAAAGAGAGAGAGGAAGCCATCTAGCTACTGCCTACGGACCCGTAGGTCTACAATGAACTACTCGCGCATCATCGGAGAGGCACCAATGAGGATGATGAACCCCTCTGTGATGGTGTCCAGATTTGATCTGGGGTTTCTGGAACTTGCGGCGGCTGGAATTGATTTTCATCGCCTCCCCTAGGGTTTTTGGAATATTGGGGTATTTATAGAGCAAAGAAGCGGTGCGGGAGGTGGCCGAGGTGGGCACAACCCACCTGGGCGCGCCTGGGCCCCCAGGCGCACCCTGGTGGGTTGTGCTCCCCTCGGAGCCCCCCTCAGGTACTTTCTTGGCCCAACTTGTGTCTTCTGGTCTAGAAAAAATCACCAAAAAGTTTCGCTGCGTTTAGACTCCATTTGGTATTGATTTCCTACGAAGTAAAAAACAAGCAAAAAATAGCAACTGGCACTGGGCACTATGTCAATAGGTTAGTCCCCAAAAATGATATAAAGGTTCTATAAAATGATTGTAGAACATCCAAGAATGATAATATAACAGCATGGAACAATAAAAAATTATAGATACATTGGAGATGTCTCAATGGCCAGGTCTTTAATCTGGAGCTCCATGGCGTCCCACAAGCGCAGTGGCCAGGCAATACTCTGTTGGAACCCATGAATGCACAAACATCATAAAAATGGAGGAGGCCGGAGGTAGAAGAAGGATGAAGAGTAGACTTGCATAAACAGCGACGAACGCCGGGGGACGAACCCCATTATCTCAGCAATATACAAGTACACTGAACACAACACAACTCTACTCAATACCACCGGCCGGCGACAAACGCCCAGCGCCATACGCTAGCTGGGCTCTACCTCTGCACCTCTGCTTTAAGTGGCTACCACTTAAATACACACGCACACACAGCAAGCCATCACGTCCGGCCACCTGATGTCTACTATGCAACTTTATTCTTGTAGACTCGTGTTGGGCCTCCAAGCGCAGAGTTTTGTAGGACAGTAGCAATTTTCCCTCAAGTGGATGACCTAAGGTTTATCAATCCGTGGGAGGCGTAGGATGAAGATGGTCTCTCTCAAACAACCCTGCAACCAAATACAAGAAATCTCTTGTGTCCCCAACACACCCAATACAATGGCAAATTGTATAGGTGCACTAGTTCGGCGAAGAGATGATGATAAAAGTGTAATATGGATGGTAGAAATATATTTTTATAATCTGAATAAATAAAAACAGCAAGGTAGCAAGTGACAAAAGTGAGCACAAACGGTGTTGCAATGCTTGAAAACAAGGCCTAGGGTCCGTACTTTCGCTAGTGCAACCTCTCAACAATGCTAATATAATTGGATCATATAACCATCCCTCAAAGTGCGATGAAGAATCACTCCAAAGTTCCTACCTAGCGGAGAACATAAGAATAAATTGTTTGTAGGGTACGAAACCACCTCAAAGCTATTCTTTCCGATCGATCTATCCAAGAGTTCGTACTAAAATAACACCAAAATAAATTCAGATTCATAATGCTCAATCCAACACAAAGAACCTCAAAGAGTGTCCCAAGATTTCTACCGGAGAAACAAAGACAAGAACGTGCATCAACCCCTATGCATAGATTACCCCAATGTCACCTCGGGAATCCGCGAGTTGAGTGCCAAAACATATATCAAATGAATCAATACGATACCCCATTGTCACCACGGGTATTCGTATGCAAGACATATATCAAGTGCTCTCAAATCCATAAAAGTATTCAATCCGATAAAACGAAATCTCAAAGGGAAAACTCAATTCATCACAACAAGATAGAGAGGGGAAAACACCATATGATCCGACTATATTAACAAAGCCCGCGATACATCAATATTGTGCATCTCAAGAACACGAGAGAGAGAGAGAGATTAAACACATAGCTACTGGTACAAACCCTCAGCCCCGAGGATGGACTACTCCCTCCTCCTCGTGGTGGTCGCCGGGATGATGAAGATGGCCACCTGTGATGATCTCCCCCTTCGGCTGGGTGCCGAAATGGGGTCTAGATTGGATCTCCTGGATACAGAGGCCTTGCGGCGGTGGAACTTCTGATCTAGGGTCTCCCCCAGGGTTTTTGGAATATTTGATGATTTATAGGGCGAAGAGGGGGTGCGGGAGGCCACCGAGGTGGGCACAACCCACCTGGGCGCGCCTGGGCCCCCAGGCGCACCCTGGTGGGTTGTGCCCCCCTCGGGGCACCCCCAGGTGCTTCTCTGGCCCACTAGATGTCTTCTGGTCCATAAAAAATCCACAAAAAGTTTCGCGGTGTTTGGACTCCGATTGATATTGATTTCCTGCGATGTAAAAAACAAGCAAAAACAGCAACTGGCACTGGGCACTGGGTCAATAGGTTAGTCCCAAAAAAATGATATAAAGGTGCTATAAAATGATTGTAAAACATCCAAGAATGATAATATAACATCATGAATACTTCATAAATTATAGATACATTGGAGACGTATCAGCATCCCCAAGCTTAATTCCTACTCGTCCTCGAGTAGGTAAATGATAAAAGAAATAATTTATGAAGTGTGAATGCTAGCAAAGTGCACAAGTTTGATCAGTGACAATTTCAATCACTTTTCCTAGCATCATAACAACAATTCTTTCTTATAAAACTTCTCATGTTAAAGTAGCAACCAATTCACATGTTAAGGTTCAAACAATGAATTCTCTTGAAACTCAACAACCTATGTTCTCAGTCGCCAAACAATTGCAATTCAACTTATTCAACAGAGTCTAAGTAAGAGCTCCACATACTCAACCATCATATAGTCTTCTATGATTGCTAACACTCACTGCATACACATGAGCAAAACATTTCAACCGGACACATAGAAAGATAGGGGCTTATAATTTTGCCTCCCAACGTATTCACCTCAAGGGTGATGTCAACAATAATAACTCATGCCACCCATATCCAACTGGACATATGTGCCTAGATCTTTCCTCACCAGATGATGCTTGCTAAAGGAGAAAAATAAAAAGGAAAAGAGAGAAAAACTTTTACTCTTGCATAAAAGTAAATACATAAAAGTAAAAGATAGGCCCTTCACAGAGGGAAGCAGAGGTTGCCATGCGCTTATTTGTTTGTATGCTCAACCCCTTAGTGTAAAAGAACGTCACGTTATATTGCCCCTTGTGATGGCAACCTTTATTATGCAGTATGTCGCTTTTATTTCTTTACCATCACAAGTTCGTACAACGCTCAATTTTCTCTTATACTAAATGATCTTACACTTTTAGAAGCAATTTTTATTGCCTTATTGCACCGATGACAACTTACTTGAAGGATCTTACTCAATCCATAGGTAGGTATGGTGGACTCTTGAAAATAAGATTTGGGTTTAAGGGTTTTTGGATGCACAAGTAGTATCTCTACTTAGTGCGGAATTTTTGGCTAGCAAAGATGGGGGGCAAGCACCACATGTTGAAGGATCTATGACAATATAACTTCTATGTGAATATGAACAAACATAAATCATTACTTTGTCTTCCTTGTCCAACATCAACAATTTTGGCATATAATATTTTGATGGGGGCTCACAATCACAAAAGATTTCCAAGATAGTGTATTTGCATGTGAAAGTTCTCTTCCTTCTACTAATCATTCATGAATTGCTTGTATGACCAATATTGTGATTGTCAAGCCTCAAAAGATTTCACTTTCTAAACCCAATGTGAAGCTACCACTAGGCATGATATGAACATATAATTTCAACTTCTTGATATTCAATTCATTCGAAAATTTACTCATAGGATATAAGTGAAGCACAAGAGTAAATGACAAGCTACTCCAAAAAGATATAAGTGAAGATCAAGCGAGTAGTTAAGTAAATAGGTAGCTAATTGTGGACTCTCTCTTATTTAAAAACTTTCAGATCTAAGTATTTTATTAAAACAGCAAGCAAAACAAAACAAAATGACATTTCAAGAATAGCACAACTCATGTGAAGAAGCAAAAACTTAGGCTCAACCGATACTAACCGATAATTGTTGATGAAGAAAGGTGGGATACCTACCGGGGCATCCCCAAGCTTAGATGCTTGAGACTTCTTGAAATATTATCTTGGGATGCTTTGGGCATCCCCAAGCTTGAGCTTTTGTGTCTCCTTAATTCCTTTTATATCACGGTTTTCCTAAATCTTAAAAACTTCATCCACACAAAACTCAACAAGAACTCGTGAGATAAGTTAGTATAAACCAATGCAAAAACCTTATCATTATTTACTGTAGAAAATCACTAAAATTATTATTCAACATTGCATACTAAATGCCTCTGCATATTTAATACTCCTATCCTCAAATAGAATCATTAAACAAGCAAGCATATGCAAACAATGCAAACATAACAGCAATCTGCCAAAACAGCACAGTCTATAAAGAATGCAAGAGTATCAATACTTCTTAAACTCCAAAAATTATGAAAATTTACCACACTGTAGAAAATTTATCAGAGCTTATTGTGCAAAAAATTTCAACATTTTATCACATCCTGAATTTTCTGGATAATTATTGCAACAGCGATAAACTTTCTGTTTTGAAACAACAACTCATATATTTGCAAAATAAGCATGGTGATGGCTATCCTTGCCACTTTTATTGAAATAAAAGATGCAAAACATTATTATAACTAACAGCAAGAAAATACTAATAAAATAAAATGACTCCCCAAGCAAAACTCATATCATGTGATGAATGAAAATATAGCTCCAAGTGAGGTTACCGATAATGTTGAAGACGAAAGTGGGGATGCCTTCCGGGGCATCCCCAAGCTTAGTTGCTTGGATCTTCCTTGGATATTTAACTTGGGGTTCCTTGGTAATCCCCAAGCTTAGGGTCTTTCCACTCCTTATTCTCCTCATATCGACATCTCACCCAAAACTTGAAAACTTCAATCACACAAAACTTAACGAAACTTCGTGAGATAGGTTAGTATGATAAAGAGCAAACCATTTCACTTTGGTACTGTCAAAGACAAGATTCATAATTGTTTCCACACAATGCATACTGTATCATATCATTTCCACAATTTATATTGAGCAATATAAGCCATAGAAACTAGAAAACAAGCAAACTATGCATTGAAAACAGAATCTGTCAAAAACAGAACAGTCTGTAGTAATCTGTACTCCAACCATACTTATGCTAATCCAAAAATTCTGAAAAATTAGTAAAACGTAAATAATTTGTATATATATCACCTGTAAAAAATTCACATAAAAATCACGTTCCTGTGAATTTTCAAAATTCGTGGACTGAGCGAAAAAGTTTCTGTTTTTGCACAGATTCAAGTCAACTATCATCCACACTACCCCAAAGGCTTTACTTGGCACTTTATTGAAACAAAAGCAATAAAACATGATTACTACAGTAGCATAATCATGTGAACACACAAAAACAGTAGGTAAAAGTGTTGGGTTGTCTCCCAACAAGCGCTTTTCTTTAATGCCTTTTAGCTAGGCATGATAAGTTCAATGATGCTCGCATAAAAGATAAGGATTGAAACATAGCAAGAGCATCATGAATCGTAAGTTCCTCTCTCATAATAATTTTCAGTAGCATCATGAATAGATTCATCAATATAAACATCACATAAAACATTCTTTTCATGATTCCCAAGCATAGAAATTTTATTACTCTCCACATAATAAAATTTCTCCTCATTCACAATGGTGGGAGTATCATATGAAACTCGAATACTATAAATTGTTCCCACATTAAAAGAGTAATGTTCAGGAAAAGGGTAATCATAACTATGACAAGTTTTATAAATATAATCATCACTACTTTTTATAACATAAGTATCATCACAATAATCATCATAAGTAGCAACTTTGTTCTCATCATAGATAGGAGGCATGCAATCATCATAGCAAATTTGATCATTCAAAGTAGGGGGACTAAAAAGATCACCTTCATTAAGCATAGCATCCCCAAGCTTGGGACAAACATTAATTGCAGCAAATAAATTCTCAAACATGTCATTCTCATCAAACATAGCATCCCCAAGCTTGTGGCTTGGCATATCATAAGCATAATCACCCTCATCATTAATAGTATGAATAGCACCAACGGTATAACAATTGTTATCATCATAATTTCCCAAGTTGGTGCCAAAAAGATTTCCAAGATTATAAGAAGTATCATTATCTTCCCAATCATAATCATCACAACAAGAAATAGGCATAACAAAATCATCATCAACTGCATCATCTTCCATAATTAATTTTGATTCATTTTCATGAGGCACAACAATAATAGAGGCAACATCGTTTGGGAGAGATACTTTTTACCTTTATTCTTTCTTCTTTTCTTCTTCTTCACCACATCATGTGTGGGTTTAATAAATCTTTTCAAGCTTCTTATTGATGAGATTGGTTGAATAGGGAGCTCCTCCTCGTTACCTGATTCATCATAATAAACACTAGGAGGGTATTGGGAAATATTTTTCCCTTTCATTAGTACTCTCTTCATATTCTATTTGTTTTCTTGTCTTTAGATAGTTGGCAATATAAGGATTCTCAATGCAATTTACCGCACAAAACATATAAATTTCCTCTAGATCAAAATCAAGAAATCTCTCGAGATTAAATTTTGGAATACCCTTAGTTATACGTTTCATTTCTTCATACCCCAAAAGAAGACTAAGCTCTTTATGATGCTCAAGGGTAATCAAGTTATCACAATTTTTGGACACGATTTGATCATGAAAGAATTTGCATTGGAGATTTAAATGACCATGTTCATTGCAAAGTTCACAAGGATGGCGAAAAAAAAAAATCTTTCAGCACAATCATCTAGCCTCTCTTGCAATTTTTCGTCTCTAAATATTTATGCCTCTTACAAAATCTATCTTCCCTTTTTGGTGTGCAATTGCACTCCCAATTCACTCCGCAAAAATTGACATTCTTATAGGAGACATTTTTCTAACGACTAGTGCAATAATCATTAGCATTTTGGATATTCAAGGAATTCATACTAACAACATTGCAATCATGCTCATCATTCAAATATTTTGTGCCAAACATTTTATTGACTTGTTCTTCTAACAATTGAGCACAATTTTTCGATCCATCAATTTCAAGAAAGATATTATAAAGATGATCAATAATATGATGCAATCTCAATTCCATTTTTTATGTAGTTTTCTTTTATAAACCAAACTAGTGATAAAACAAGAAACTAAAAGATTCGATTGCAAGATCTAAAGACATACCTTCAAGCACTCACCTCCCCGGCAACGGCGCTAGAAAAGAGCTTGATGTCTACTACGCAACTTTATTCTTGTAGACTCATGTTGGGCCTCCAAGCACAGAGTTTTGTAGGACAGTAGCAATTTTCCATCAAGTGGATGACCTAAGGTTTATCAATCCGTGGGAGGCGTAGGATGAGGATGGTCTCTCTCAAACAACCCTGCAACTAAATACAAGAAATCTCTTGTGTCCCCAACACACCCAATACAATGGCAAATTGTATAGGTGCACTAGTTCGGTGAAGAGATGGTGATAAAAGTGTAATATGGATGGTAGAAATATATTTTTATAATCTGAATAAATAAAAACAGCAAGGTAGCAAGTGACAAAAGTGAGCACAAACGGTATTGCAATGCTTGAAAACAAGGCCTAGGGTCCGTACTTTCACTAGTGCAGCCTCTCAACAATGCTAATATAATTGGATCATATAACCATCCCTCAAAGTGTGATGAAGAATCACTCCAAAGTTCCTATCTAGCGGAGAACATAAGAATAAATTGCTTGTAGGGTACGAAACCACCTCAAAGCTATTCTTTCCGATTGATCTATCCAAGAGTTCCTACTAAAATAACACCAAAGCAAATTCAGATTCGTAATGCTCAATCCAACACAAAGAACCTCAAAGAGTGCCACAAGATTTCTACCGGAGAAACAAAGACAAGAACGTGCATCAACCCCTATGCATAGATTACCCCAATGTCACCTCAGGAATCCGCGAGTCGAGTGCCAAAACATATATCAAGTGAATCAATATGATACCCCATTGTCACCACGGGTATTCGTATGCAAGACATATATCAAGTGCTCTCAAATCCATAAAAGTATCCAATCCGATAAAACGAAATATCAAAGGGAAAACTCAATTGATCACAACAAGATAGAGAGGGGAAAACACCATATGATCCGACTATATTAACAAAGCCCGCGATACATCAAGATTTTGCATCTCAAGAACACGAGAGAGAGATTAAACACATAGCTACTGGTACAAACCCTCAGCCCCGAGGGTGGACTACTCCCTCCTCATCGTGGTGGTCGCCGGGATGATGAAGATGGCCACCGGTGATGATCTCCCCCTCCGGTAGGGTGCCGGAACGGGGTCTAGATTGGATCTCATGGATACAGAGGCCTTGCAGCGGTGGAACTTCTGATCTAGGGTCTCCCCCACGGTTTTTGGAATATTTGATGATTTATAGGGCGAAGAGGGGGTGCGGGAGGCCACCGAGGTGGGCACAACCCACCTGGGCACGCCTGGGCCCCCAGGCGCGCCCTGGTGGGTTGTGCCCCCCTCGGGGCACCCCCCAGGTGCTTCTCTAGCCCACTGGATGTCTTCTAGTCCATAAAAAATCCACAAAAAGTTTCGCGGTGTTTGGACTCCGTTTGATATTGATTTCCTGTGATGTAAAAAACAAGCAAAAACTGCAACTGACACTAGGCACTGGGTCAATAGGTTAGTCCCAAAAAAATGATATAAAGTTGCTATAAAATGATTGTAAAACATCCAAGAATGATAATATAACAGCATGAATACTTCATAAATTATAGATACGTTGGAGACATATCACCACCACACACGTTCTAACCCAACTAATTCCTAACTACATGCACCACAATCCGCCCGCTAGTGCAGCTCTCCTCAATGGCCACCCAACCTGGTCATGCGGGCTAACAAACCCATGCATGCATGGAGCTAACAAACTTGCACTAACACACGACGCACGCACGTGCCCTCACGTCCGGCACACAGACCATGGCGTGCTTACTGCCTAACATACTCCACCTGTACTGCATCTTCCATTTGGCTAGATGGATGGACTACAGAGCCGGAGTAGGATATAGCCATGGACAGGAGCCATGGACATTGCATGGCAGAGCCATGGACAGTGCAGCATCACAAACTTCATTCTTGTAGAATATGATGCAGTGCAGCATCACAAACTTGATGGTAAACTTTGTGTACACATCTTGGTAAACTTTCTGTTGTGCCAGGAGTAGTTTTGTTACAGTAGTAGATTCACTAATTTGGTTGCAGTAGTTGATTCAGTTAGTTTTGCAGGAGTAGGAGTACACATCTTGATCCTACTGTAGTGTTCTTTCCTATACTACTGTAAGTGATATGGATGCGTTTTTCCTGTAATTTGGTTGTGACAGGCAAGACTAACTATATGTGAGGCTTGTGAGCTCCCTTTAATTAGTGTTCTTTCCTATAATACTGTAAGTGAGATGTATGCATTTTTTGGTGCCTCTAGTGTTCTTTCGTGTACTCATGTACTAGTGCCTGGAGTAGTTATCTTCTTTCCAGCTTGATCGGCATCTTACTCCTGCAGTTTGTCCTGCCTGTAGTGCAGAGATGGAGTAGTTTGTCATGCCTGTGCAATGTTCTTTCCAACATCTTAGCTGTGTAAGTACTCCATTTGTCCTGCCTGTAGCGCAGAGATGAATATAAATTGGTCTTCTGCTTTTGGTCTACTCCATTTTGTGTAGTTGAACTCCTGAAGGGCTGGTTAAGTAGTACTCCTGGCAAGTTTTGTGTAGTTGAACTACTCCTGGCAAATTTACTCGAATTACTGCTTGCTCTTCTTTAATTACTCCAATCAATTTACTCTAACTACTGGAGTATTTTGTAGATTATTTTCAATTAAAACTACCTCAGAGATGAATCTTTTCCATTAATTAAATCTAAATGAAACATTTTCAGTTAATTTTGATTAACATAAACTTTTCTTCAATGAAAACTAAATGAATCTTTTCAGTAAATGAATTTTTCAGTAAAATTAAACCTTTAAGTTTTAGTGCTGTTAAGTTTCAGTTAATTAACTGAAACTTTTTCAGTTACAGTAGGACTTGCTCTTGAAAAGATCGATATGATTGACTAGAGGAGGGGGGTGAATAGGCAACTACCAATTGTTAGCTTTTCTTCGCAAATTAGGTTTAGCAACAAATAGGTTGTCTAGATATGCAACTAGGTGAACAACCTAAATGATGCTAGCAACAACAAGAACACAAGCAGACAAATGATACACAGCAATACAAGCTTGCACAAATTAAAGGTAAGAGATAACCACAAGTGGAGACGGTGAAGATGATGATGTGTCACCGAAGTTCCTTCCCTTTGAAGGGAAGTACGTCTCCGTTGGAGCGGTGTGGAGGCACAATGCTTCCCAAGAAGCCACTAGGGCCACCGTATTCTCCTCACGCCCTCACACAATGCGAGAGCCGTGATTCCACTAGTGATGCCCTTGAACGCGGCAACCGAACCTTTACAAACAAGGTTGGGAAAATCTCCACAACTTAATTGGAGGCTCCCAACACCACCATGAAGCTTCACCACAATGGAATGTGGCTTCGAGGTGACCTCTTCCGTCTAGGGTGCTCAAACACCCAAGAGTAATAAGATCCGCAAGGGATTAGTGGCGGAAATCAAATATCTCTTGGTGGAAGTGTAGATCAGGGCCCTCTCAACCAAACCCAAGAAAATCAACAACATTGGTTGGCTAGGGAGAGAGATCGGGCGAAAATGGAGTGTTGAGAAACAATGGAGTTTGGGGAAGAAAGAGGTAAGTCTTCTTGGGGAAGACGATCCCTAGTTTATAGTGGGGACAAATCCAACCGTTATTCTATCAACACCTCACACACAAACGATACTACCGCTTGGGTGGTAGTTCCTAAGAACACAGTGCACGGGCAGAGCACCCCGAGGCGGTAGTGCCGCCAGAGCGGTGATGGAAATATGCCCTAGAGGCAATAATAAAATGGTTATTATTATATTTTCTTAATCATGATAAAGGTTTATTATTCATGCTATAATTGTATTGATTAGAAACCGAAATACATGTGTGAATACATAAACAAATACCGTGTCCCTAGTAAGCCTCTACTAGACTAGCTTGTTGATCAAAGAAGGTTAAGGGTTCCTAACCATGGACATGTGTTGTCATTTGATAACGGGGTCACATCATTAAAAGAATGATGTGATGGACAAGACCCATCCGTTAGCTTAGCATATGATCGTTCAGTTTATTGCTATTGCTTTCTTAATGTCGAATACATATTCCTTTGACTATGAGATCATGCAACTCCCGGATACCGGAGGAATACCTTGTGTGCTATCAAACGTCACAACGTAACCGGGTGATCATAAAGATGCTATACAGGTATCTCCGAAGGTGTCTGTTAAGTTGGCATGGATCGAGATTAGGATTTTTCACTCCGTGTATTGGAGAGGTATCTCTGGGCCCTCTCGGTAATACACATCATAAGAAGCCTTGCAAGCAAAGTGACTAAGGATTTAGTTACAAGATGATGTATTATGGAACGAGTAAAGAGACTTGCCAGTAACGAGATTGAACTAGGTATGAAGATACCGACGATCGAATCTCGGGCAAGTAACATACCGACAGACAAAGGGAATTACGTATGTTGTCATAAGGTTCGACCGATAAAGATCTTCGTAGAATATGTAGGAACCAATATGGGCATCCAAGTTTCGCTATTGGTTATTGGCCGGAGAGGTGTCTCGGTCATGTCTACATAGTTCTCGAACCCGTAGGGTCCGCACGCTTAACGTTCGTTGACGATATAGTGTTATATGAGTTATATGATTTGGTGACCGAATGTTGTTCGGAGTCCCGGATGAGAACACGGACATGACGAGGAGCTCCAGAATGGTCCGGAGGTAAAGATTGATATATAGGACGATACTGTTCAGACACTGGAAGAGTTTCAGAGTGCACCGGGTAGTCATCGGATCGCCGGAAGGGGTTCCGGACACCCCCGGGAGGTCTATGGGCCTAATGGGCCAAGGGGAGGGACACACCTGCCCACAAGGGGGCTGGCGTGCCCTCTCCTTGGCCGCCGGCCCTAGGGGAAGGAAAGGGGGAGGGTTGGCCCCTCCTGCCTTTCCCTCCTCATGTGAGAAGGGAAAGGGGGGGCGCCACCTCCCCCTGCCTTCCTCCCGCACACAAACATGGCAGGGGGGCGCTGCTAGGGGCAGGAGCCCAAGTGGGATTCGGCCCACTTGGGGCGCCTCCTGGCTGCCTCCCCTCTCCCCACCTATATATATATGTGGGAGTGGGCGCCACACATAGCCCACGACAATCTCTTAGTCGTGTGCGGCGCCCCTCTCCACAGTTTCGTCCCTCGGTCATTTTTTCGTAGTGCTTAGGCGAAGCCCTGCGGAGATAGCATCACCACCACTGTCACCACGCCGTCGTGCTGCCAGAACTCAGCCACTACTTCACCGTCTTGCTAGATCAAGAAGGCGAGGATGTCACCGAGCTGAACGTGTGCTGAACGCGGAGGTGTCATACGTTGGGTACTCGATCGGTTAGATCACGAAGAAGTTCAACTACATCAACCGTGTTACTAAACGCTTCGGCTTACGGTCTACGAGGGTACGTAGACACACTCTCCCCTCTCGTTGCTATGCATCTCCATGGATAGATCTTGCGTGTGCGTAGAATTTTTTTTGTTTTCCATGCAACGTTCCCCAACAGTGCCATCCGAGCCAGGTCTATGTGTAGATGATATGCACGAGTAGAACACAAAGAGTTGTGGGCGATGATAGTCATACTGCTTACCACCAATGTCTTATTTTGATTCGGCGGTATTGTGGGATGTGTAGGAGATATGCCCTAGAGGCAATAATAAATGTTATTGATTATCTCCCTGTTCATAATTAGGTTTATGTTCCATGCTATAACTGCAATGATTCTCGAGTCTGCAAATAAAACGAGGCTCGGAGGAAGACTCATATGCACGTGTGGGATAATAAACGGTAAAATGTATTCCTAGTCTGGCCTCTAAGACTAGCTCAAGTGTTGCATGATGGTTCTGTTTTCCTGATCATGGGCATGTCTATGCCAGCAACTTTGAGGGCACAGTGTTAGAAGAACATTTGTGTTGAATCGACCCGATTGATGTTATGCTATGAGATTCATTCGTCACAAGTTAATGGTTAATAACACAGAGATGGTTAACATTTGCATGATTCCTCAGACCATGAGAGTATCGAGTTTCTTCATGCTTGATTCATGAACTTTGGGGTTTGTTAAACGTCATCCGTAAATGGGTGGCTATTACGGCGGCTTACGGGTTCATGGAAAAGGGTGTCAAGTAACTTGATAGCTCGAGATTGGGATTTGCTCCTCTGACGATGGAGAGATATCTCTGGGCCCTCTCGGTGTTACGGTATCCATCATCGTCTGGTCAGACACTTTGTGATTTGATCACGGGGATGCCGGAACACGGGAACGAGAAAAGAGAACAAATACCGGTAATGAGGTAACTGGCATAGTGGACAAGTTGTTGACCCACGGGGATGCCATCATGTCTGTAACACCCCCTTGTAATAAACTCTGTGACACTCTGTTAAAACTGCCAAGTCATGATCATTTGCAGTGCCAAGTCATGAGGGTTAATGATCCAATTCAAATCCACATCTGAAAATCAACTCAAATTCAAAGGTGAATTATAAAGTTGTTCAAACTCTGTTGGGAAAATGTTCATTAAATGGCCAATAATCCAGGAACATTTCTAAAATCAACATCAAAATGTTTGGAGTTGGATAAATGACTCAAACAAGTTGGAACAGACCCAAAAACAGGATATTTGATATATTTAAAATCATATTAAATTCAAACAAACTTCAAATCAGTCCAAACCACTTTTTGGTGGGAGATAATATTGCATTGCAATATTTGGGCCAACTCCCACATTTTTCAAAAGTGCACAAGTGCCCTAAACATTTTGAAACAGAAAAGGATAAAAGAAAATGAAGAAGCTAAAACAGAAAAACAAAAGCGGGACACTGTGCACTGGGCCTTAGTGCACAGTGCCCCGAGTCGCGGCCCAACTGGCCCAGCTTCTCCTCCCTCCTCCCCGTGTCGGCCGCGCCCTGGTCGCGCGCGCGCGCGCCAGCCGGGTGGCGACACGGCGACAGCACCGACGCCACCGACAGCCGCGAGGAGATAAGGGAGAGGCCGTGCGTCTCCCCTGGCTCTCCTCGCCACTTTCCCCTCTCCTCTCTCTCGCTCCGCCCGTCTTCCCCTCCAGATCCAGAGAGGCCGAGCGCCAGCCTCGCCGCCGTTCGCCTCCGTCGCGGCCACCGTCGTCCCCGAGCTCAGCCAACACGCCTGCGAGCTCCGCCGTCCTCGACTCCTTCGACTCCGACCGCGAGTGGAGGCGGGGAGGCCCTGATGAAGCCGGAGTACTCCGCCCCCTTTCTTCTCTGACGCCGGCGAGCCCCGACGATTCGCCGACGTTCTGCACTCCTAAGCTTCCAACGGCTTTACGTAGCCTCTCGGTGAGCAGCCCCTCATCTTTCCCCCCCCGCGCTCCCCTAGCCTTCTGCGCCTCCGTAGCCGCCGCGCCATGGCCGCCCGAACCGAGCTCCGCCGTTGAGCTCGAGGCCGTTGCAGCAGTGGCCGTCACGACCCACCGGGCTCGCCGTCGCGTTCGTGGCGTCAAGTAGATGCCGAAGGAGTAGAGCGCAGCCCGTTTTGACCTCTGCATCACCACGCGCGAGTCCGCCGGGTTTCGGCTTCCGCCAAACCTCAACGCCGGCGTGATTCCGGCCATCCCCTGGTCCGGCAAGTGCCACCACTCGACGCGCGAGTTCACTGGCTTTCGAACGCACCCAACCGCAGCTCGAACCGAGCCCTGTGGGCGATTTCCGAGCACTCCGGCGATCTTCCGCCGCGGAATCGGTCGCCGGCGCAACTCCGGCGCTGGCTGCCGACGTGGCCGCCACGTGGGTCGCCCTGGGTCACTGACCCGTGGGCCCCAGGGGCCCGACCGGCCAGCTGACCGGTCAGCCCTGCTGAATGGACCGGCCCAGTCGCTGACAGGCGGGCCCCACCTCCCTGATTAACTAATTAAAACATTTCAGAAATAAAAATAAACTAATTAACCTAATGTCTCACTGACATGTGGGGTCCACCCCCTAATTAATCCTGGCAATTAAACTAATTCACTGGATAAAGAAACAGAGGCTGACATGTGGGTCCCACTGGACCCACATGTCAGGTTTGACCGGTACAGCCGGCTGCTGACTTGCTGATGTCAGCATGACATCATGCTGACGTCATAATTCATTTTCTGATAAATAAAATAATTCCAGAAATTCAAATAATCTTTAAAAATTAATAACTTTTAAACCGTAGCTCGGATCGAAAAAGTTAAAACATGAAAGTTGCTCAGAACGACGAGACGAGTCTGATCGTGCCGTCTGTTTCTCCATCGGAACCTCCTACGTAGAAGAACTCGTAACTCCGGACCCGAATCCGACAGATGAATAGTGCACACACGTCGGATATTAAATCCCAAAATAATTCTAAAAATAACTAAAATGACTTAGATGCATATTTAGGCAACCCTACACTGCATCATAGCATCACACGCACCGTGTTGCATTTGTTTGCATTATGTTTACCTGTTTCTTCCCCCTCTTCTCTCTCGGTAGCCCCCGACGTTGACGTAGCTCCCGAGGCAGACGCCGCACAGGAGTACGACTACGTCCCCGACGATACTACTGAAGACCTTGCCCTTGCCCCCGAGCAAACAGGCAAGCACCCCCATTTTGAGCATGCCTATATCGCCTACTCTTTTCTCTCTTATGCTTGCATTAGAACTGCTACTGCTACTATTTTCCTATATCTGCTGCATAGCCTGATTATTGTACCCTGCTTTGTTACCTTACTGGTTATCCTAGACTGATTATTATAGGATGGGTAGAGACACGACAGAGACCTCCACTTGATCCCGACTGCCCTGCTGGATATCAGAAGACCCGTTTTACGGGATTGAAGATCAGTCCAGGGCACCGCACATCACTTTCCCCCCTTAAGTGCTCGACACTACTGGGCCACCATCGGGTGCCGAGGGTGATACCTCGTTAGCACTTCTGATGTTAACCTTGTAGGTTAGTTACTCGGTCGTGGTAAGCGAGGGTGATTCCTCCTACACCACCCCCGATAACAACATCGTCGCGCAACCTCTCAAGTGTGGACCTCGAGGGTGATTCCTCCTTCGTTCACCTTGATGATAACATCGAGCGGGAACTCCATCGAGGGTGATTCCTCATGGTTCCCTTCGGTGTCCGACACAGTTACCTTGGATATTATGACTTGACTATGAACCACGATACTAAAGACGGGTCGGCCCTGAGGGGTACCCGCGCGAGCTTATTGCGAAGTGATGTGGAGTCGGGTTGACCTGGATGGTGCCCGTGAGATAACTACGAGGCGTGGCCGGGCATTCTTAGCCCTTGCCGCAAGTCCTCGAGACGGGGCGACGGGGTCACATCGATCGTGAGTCTCTGCTCGTTTCCGCGCGCTCCTAATCCACTACGGTTTGGATATTTGATCCGAGGGGCCTCTGGCCCGATAGCACTAACCATCACGTGGGCATAGTATGGGCGTTCTGCATCGTACACATCAGCCGAAGCTTGTTTGACGTCAGTAAGGAGCGGCGCACGCCGAGTTGGACTGATAACGCAACCGCGCTTGTATAAGGGGTTGCTAGGTCTGCTCTCGGTGGCCCCGTAACGTGCAGGAGTTCCCGGGGCGATGGCCCAAGACCCCTGGGGGCATAGGTTTAGTCCGGCGTGCTGACCTCTCTTATAAGCCTAGGTCGGGTTGCGGCGTGTTGCTTAGCCGAGGCCGGGCATGACCCAGTAAAGTGTGTCCGGCCGGAGTTAAGCAAGCGTGGTGGGTAACTTGGTGCACCCCTGCAGGGAAGAAACTTCTATCGATAGCCTGTCCTACGGTAACGGACACTCGGAGTTGTATCCCGATCGGTACAACTAGAACATGTGATGAGAACTGGATAGTACGGCTCTGGGATTGCTTTCTCGCAGGGAGTTGAGAAAGGATCTCAGGTCGAGGTTGATGATATTACTACTACTACTTTACATTATGTTCATCTGCTCTCTCCTGATGCTGCAAGACTGTCGAAGATTGTTGAAGATGCTAGTCTTCGATAGGACTAGGCTTTCCCCCTCTACTCTGGCATTTCTGCAGCCCAGTCCACATATACAGCCATTCCTTTGACAATGATGCATATGTAGTGTAGATCCTTGCTTGCTGAGTACTTCGGATGAGTACTCACGTTTGCTTTATTTTCTTTTTCCCCATTTTCCATTTGATGCCACCAGACGACGGAGCCCCTGAGCCAGAAGCCCCAGCCGACGACCAGTACTACTACCCGCCTGGCGAGTACTACTACTACGAGGAGCCGTTCGACGACCAGGAGTAGGATCGGAGGGTCCAGGGCAGGAGGCCTACGCCTTTCGATCGTAGTTTTTATTTTTACCCCGCCTCTGTGAAGGCTTATCTCTCTCTCTGTAATATATCTGTACTCAGATATCTAATGCTTCCGCTGACGCTTGTATGCCATCGAGCTTGTATTCGAGCCCTCGAGGCCCTGGCTTGTAATATTAAGCTTGTATGACTTTATTTTATGTTTTAGAGTTGTGTTGTGATATCTTCAAGTGAGTCCTTAGGCTTGATCGTGCGCATTTGCGTGTATGATTAGTGCACGATTAAGCCGGGGTCGTCACAATGTCTCACCTCGGGTATTTGTAACATATCGCGAAGCAACAGGAATAGCACACGGCAACAGGAGGTTCACTCGAATATTCATTCGTGTGGGTATAGGGGTCAATATGGGTGTCCACGGCTCCGATGTTGATCATTGATCGGAAGGGGTTCCGGGTCATGTCTATACTTCACCGAACCTATAGGGTCACACGCTTAAGGGTCATCTATCTGCTGAATACTAGACAGGGAGTCTGAGAGAAAGTTTTCCGGAGACAGCGGAAAAGTTCCGACGAGAGAGGTCACCGGATGAGTTCCGGTGATACTGAAAAGTTGTTTCAGAGGATACCATAAAGTCAAATTGGTTTCGGGACATGCCTGATAATTCTTGGAGGGTGCCAGAATCATTCTGGAAACTTTCTGGAATTTTCGGAGATGAAAACCGGAAATGTTCCGGAGCTGCCGAAACCGCTTCAGATGCTTTTCGCAGATGAAATCACTAAACTGGAATTGTTCCAGAACACGTTGAAAATTATTTTAGTGGGTACTGGAAATGTTCTAAGCCCACATAAATATTTTCAGTTCGAACGGACGCTGAAAAATGTCGTCATGAATAGTGAAAGTGCTTTTTGGGATTTTTTATGGAAATCACCTTTTGGGAAATTTCCCAAAAGGCTTCTAGAAGCCTTGGGCACTAAGGAAGCCCCCTTGGTGGGGCCCCCCCAAGGGGTGGCCGGCCATGGAGGGTGGAGCTCCACATGGCACTCCTTTTTGCTTTATTCTTTATGTAAATGACATAAAGTGGGGGTACTTTTGGTATTTGTGAATGCCAACTTTACCCCTTGGCTTTCCTATAAATAGAGGAGAGTGGGCTGCCCACAAACTTCATCCCTTCTCACATACAAGTGCCATGCAATGATCTGGCTTCTCTCTCCCTCCCACGAAAAGAGTTTCGTAGAGCCGAAAGGCTGTCTGGGTTCCGGTGGGAACTAGTTCTGGACGGCGAAGCCCTGCCGGATAGATGACACCGTATGTGTGCAACTCTGTAGAGAGGTCGTAGTTTCGATCTTAGTACCCGAGGGGTTGTTCGTGAGTGCCTCCCGAAGGGCTGTCCAAGTGACGGTCCAAGTTCTGTGAGTCCTCCCGAAGGGCTGTCCGAGTGACCGTTCGAGTTTCGAAGGTCCTCCCGAAGGGCTGTCCGCGACACCGTCCGGGGGACTGTTCGACCGCCTCCCGGAGGGCTGTCGGAAGGGAAGACAATGGTATACATCCTCGTGGTTGGGAGGTTGTAAATCCTAGCTGCGGGGATCTGCACCGCCGATCGTCATCGACTCTACTTCCGCTGTGCTACGAGTCGGTAACGAAAAAGATCAAAACCTTGTATGCAGTCTCCATAGTGGTCCTGGTCTGGTGCGTAGGTCGGAAATTTTTTGTTTTCTGCTGCGTTACCCTACAGTGGCATCATGAGCCGTGCTATGCGTAGATGCAGGTTGCGATCTAGAATACATGGAGATGTATGGGTGTTGCACAATATAATTAGGTAGTAGATGAGTTCTATTACTGAAAATTATTTGTGCGGGTAGCAGATGAAATCTGTTACCCGATGTTCTTGTTGCTTCCCTCGAATTTGCGTAGTCCTGATCTTGACAGCATTGTGGAATCTGACAAAGTTCTGGCAATCCGCGATCCTTTCATGCTGCTCCTGAGTATGCTGATTGACAGATCAACGAAGTGCTAAGAGTTCTTTGGGTTCCACTTTAGTCAATGAAAGATGGATGTTTCGCAGATGAAAGGGCAATGCAGATATGATCTGCACGGGGGTCATGTGTATGACGAAGTTCAGTATGGGGCTCGAGATTTTATTATCTCGTGTTTCATACAGCCCGCGAAGTTAATCTAGCGACTTGAATTATCATACTTGATGATGGACGTTGGTAGCATCGGTTTGTTTCGAAACCTTAGAAGCCACGTAAAACTAGTTTTTGCATGAACCAATTAGAGGCGTCTAACTTGGTTTTGCAGGAGGGTTTGCATGTGCATATGATGTGGTATAGCAGTGCTCATAATAATTTGATTATGTATGAGATGACTATATAATGTAAATTAATTAACATGACCTGCGTGTCATGATTCGGCATGATGGCTGGAGCCATATGATTGCACTTTAAAGACCTGCGTGTCAACCTTATGTAATGCACTTATTTTATTAGCTATAGAGATAGCAATATTATCTGGTGCATCGACAAGGTGGTGGCAATCTTCGCGAAGGTGAACACCGACGTGAATGCCGAAGACGAAGAAATACAAGACTTCTCCGTCAGAAAGGGCTATACCATATCATGCTATTATGAATTGCCTGAGATGTTTATCCCTTATGTTGCACCCTTCTTGATTGCGCGGTAGTCGCTTTTATTAGGGTGATCTCTCACCAAAATATCAAGTAGTTAGTGTTCTCCCAAGTGTAGCACCGTCACGGCACCTAACTTTTCGGGGTATCACATGCTACCATGGGTACGAACGATTAGGGATGTGTGAGGCGGGTGGGTTGAGACCTCGCAGCGAGATCACTTGGTTGTCTTGAAGTTCAGGCATGAAAGTCATGAGCTCGAAACACACGCATCGAAAGATGAACAAGAGTCACATAGAGATGTGATTGGCAAGTTTGCCTACCGATTGAGATTTTCGTCATCAGTGATGCTACCATCAATGGCGTTGAATTGAAATGCGGATCTTGAATCACTCACAATCAATTATGAGATATATTGATTTGAGTGGGAGCGCACTGTAGAATTATCTTGTTTAATTCTCAGTGCAATTAATTGTGAACACTGTCTAAGTGTTATATGCATAATAGTTGTAGAATTATGGCTCGCGTTTCCACCTTCCCTATTAAAATTGAATAGCTGTTAAATATCTGGTTAAAACTTTACGGTTGGTAACGTAATGTGAGGATTGTCCTCAAGAGTGCCGAGAAGGACTTTGTCCTATCGCATACTTTCGGTATTCTCTCGCTTATGCTATGGATCATATGACACTCGTCCTTCGATCCAAAAGCTGGAATTCCATTTCAGTCAAGTGCAATATGTTTGCTTCCATGAGACCCGAACTTCGAAAGTTTGGATAGTTATGTGATATTCATGGAATCTGAAAATCATTTTCAGAGACAGACAAAGGCTAAAAGATATGAGATATCCAAAGAAATGTTTGTTTGCAAACTATTAGTAAAGGTGTTTACTATGCATTAGACTGATAAGAGAGGGATCCAGAAGAACGCCTGTCATATGATGAAAGGTGAATAAAACAACAACTTAAAGAGAAAGGAAGTGTCCAAAGGGTGTTAGTGAAACTTTCACGCCTAGGAATTCCGGGGCTAACGCCACTCTTAAGTTGGGTGCTTCTTCTGGAAGTAGGAGAAATACTAAAAGTTAAACTGTTAGAAGTATAAAGGCAAAAAGAAAGAAGACTGGAATATCCAGCTCATGTATGAATGTCATACAAGTTTTTGATGTATAGAAGGCTGGTCAAAGATATAGTTCTTGGGAATTATGATTAAATTGTTGATCACTGATTCTTGGGTATTGTGAGTTAATCACAAAGATACCCGCTCGATTGCTTTCTAT
Source organism: Thinopyrum elongatum (assembly GCA_011799875.1). NCBI lineage: Eukaryota > Viridiplantae > Streptophyta > Magnoliopsida > Poales > Poaceae > Thinopyrum > Thinopyrum elongatum. The sequence continues at coordinate 654,840,267 of CM022303.1, read as the reverse complement.
TGCAACTCGATGTAAGAACTACTATGGCCTGAAAGACTAGCCAGGAATGAGGTTTTGGTATACACAGGGAACATAGTAAATGTTACTATACCTTCCATCGGTGTATTACCGTCTATATTTATTTTCATAATTCATTTAGAGTTTCACAAACTCTAGCCCATTGCATAAGTTATCTTGCAAGAAGGTTGTTCATAAGAGAACTTTTGATGTTCCATGTTATGAATAACATAAGGGCCATACTTTCATTATGAATGAGAGGTATGTTATGAATGTTGATAATAATACATCACCTCTATATTTACTTTCATAATTCATTTTAGAGTTTCATACACTCTAGCCCCTTGCACAATGTTGTTGCAAAAGGGTTGTTCATAAAAGAACAATTGTTGTTCAGTATTATGAATAAAATGAAGGGCCATACTTCCATCCAAGATGGGATGTATGTTATGAATACTGATAGTAATATGATACATCCATAACACTGACGCTAAATGTCGTAAGACTAAGAGAATACCACACAAGTGTGGCACTGCATTTGGTCACATTGGAGAAACCCGCATGGATAAATTCCATTATGATGGATTTTGAAGTCGTTTGATTTTGAATCATCTGACACTTGCAACTTTCCTCTGAAAAGTGAAGTGATTGAAATACCGTTCACAGGCCATAAGGAACGAGCAAAGAACTTATTGGTGATCATACATTTTGATGTATGTAGTCCGATAAATGTTATTGCAAACAGTGGATTTGTCTACCTTCAAAAATGACTCAAGTAGATATATGGATATTTACTTGATGAGACGTAAGTCTGGATCTTTTGAATTCATTCGAAAGGTTTTCAAAAATGAAGTAGATGGTTATTGTGACAAGAAAATTATGTTTCTACAATTCGATTGCAGAAAGGAATATTTGAGTTACAAGTTTAGCGAATGTCTGATGAGTTGTGAAAGTAGTTTCATAACTTGCACCTCCCGGAACACCACTGCATGTGGAAAGTCCGTGAAGATGTAATCAAACCATTTATGACATGGTGAGATCAAAGATGACATAAATAAATTTGCCATTATCCCTTTTAAAGAGTGATGCTTTAGAGACTGCGGCTTTTACACTGAAAAGAGCTCCATCGGGTCTGTTGAAATGACACCATGGTATGGTACGCCCAACCATGTTATATCTTTTCTTAACATTTGGAATATGGGGCTTGTGTAAAAGGTTACAAACCTATTCCAAATTAGGCAAGTGCTACTTTGTAGGTTATCCCAAGCAATTGGGTATTCCTCCCTCACTATGCCGAGGCAAATAGGTTTGCCACAACGAACGGTATGCTTTTTGAAGAAAATGGTTCTTTCAAAAAGGTGAGTGGGAGAATAATGCAAGTCGACGAGATAACCAGTATCTCTGTCATCAGGTCAAAGGAAAGAGACCTCGGAAGTAATTCCAGGGTTTCCTACTACGACTGATACGGAAGTCTCTACAATAAAATGTACGGACTTCAGTCGAACTTGCAGCTGAACCACGTAGGCAAGGCTCGTGCAAACCTCTCAGGTGCGTAGACGAGACATTGTTGTTAGACAACAGTATACCTACGATACACAAAGAAGCGTTGATGGGCCCTGACTCCGGAATTGGCTAAATGCCAATACAATCCGAGATAGTTTCCATATAAATGTTTCAAGATTAAAATCTTGATACACCTTTCGGAAGACTTAGAGTCTAACAAATTTTATGGAACTTAAAACTGATACGGATAAAAATGTTTTATCCATAAAGCTCGACTTTTTGAAATAACAAGTTCAAGGAGTTGACTACGATGAGGTTGTTTCACCGTAGCGTTGCTTAAAGTCGGTTCGGGTTGAACTAGCAATTAATACATATTTCAGTCATGAGATATGAAACATGGATGACAATAGGATTTCCATATGATGGAAATAAAACCAAGGACTTGCATGTGTTACAGTCCAAGGTATTTTGTCAGTCCAAAGGATGCTAGTAAGTATGCAAACTTCAGAGTTCCAACGATGGACAGAAGAGAGCAAAATGGAGTTGGAATCTTCGTGTTTTGATGAAATGGTTAAAAGGGTTTTGACTTCATCAATGGGTAACGAAGATGCTTGTGATTCAAGAAAGTAAGTGGGAGCATAATAATATTTCTAGAAACGTTGTGTGCTTGACACATTGTTAATTGGAAATAAATTTCTTGACACGAATTAGGACTTCATTTAAAAATAGTTTTTTGATGAAGTGCTTGGGCTAAATAGCCTTTATATTAGGCATGATGATCTATGGAGATAGATTTACCTAATGGGGCTGAGCAAAGATACATATTGACAAAATGCTAAAACCTTTTAGCATTAAAAACGTCAAGGAGTGATTCTTGCCGAAGTCACATGGAAAGAGTTTTTGCAAGACTCGGTGTCCCAAAACACTGATGAGCAATATACATGATGGAGATTCCACACACTCTTGTGTTTGGATTAATCATGTATTCCATGGTATGTAAAACAACCAGATATGTCCAATACTCCAAAGATGTTGCGAGTATGGATACCAAAGTGATCAAAGTACTGATCATGGGACAACAGTGAAAGATGTCATTGAGTACTAGAGTATTCCTGATGACATGTTTTCTCGCAAGAAGAGATTATGAAGTGCTCGTTGTAAGTAATTACATCGATACAGTCTTCATCTGCTCCATGCGATTTTCGATTAAAGTTAATGGTTTTGTGCAATACACAATATGGTGGCACGGTAGTTGGAAATTGTTCCAAACAAGTTACTGTGGCGAATTCTATAACAGAGGCAAAGTATGTTGCCGCTTTTAAAGCGACAAAGAAGATGTTGAATCATATAGTTCATTCATGAACTTAGTATGGTTCCAAGATGGCTTTTGTCAATGGGACACTACTGCAAGTAGTTACTGCATAACTCAGTCTGAGGAATCCAGGTTCGACCTGTGATTCGCATACATACCAAGCCAAGTCCACACAAAATATGACTTTTGTGAAAGCGTGAAAACGCGAGGATATGCAAAGATACACACGGAGCTGAAGTCGTCAGATCCGTTGGACATTCAGGCTATACCACAAGCGAAGCATATTTACACCGGTGTGCCACAGGTGTAAAGTGCATTAGCATTAACTAGATTATTGACTCTAGTGCAAGTGGGAGTCTGTAGGAGATATGCCCTAGAGGCAATAATAAATGTTATTGATTATCTCCCTGTTCATAATTAGGTTTATGTTCCATGCTATAACTGCAATGATTCTCGAGTCTGCAAATAAAACGAGGCTCGGAGGAAGACTCATATGCACGTGTGGGATAATAAACGGTAAAATGTATTCCTAGTCTGGCCTCTAAGACTAGCTCAAGTGTTGCATGATGGTTCTGTTTTCCTAATCATGGGCATGTCTATGCCAGCAACTTTGAGGGCACAGTGTTAGAAGAACATTTGTGTTGAATCGACCCGATTGATGTTATGCTATGAGATTCATTCGTCACAAGTTAATGGCTAATAATACAAAGATGGTTAACGTTTGCATGATTCCTCAGACCATGAGAGTATCGAGTTTCTTCATGCTTGATTCATGAACTTTGGGGTTTGTTAAACGTCATCTGTAAATGGGTGGCTATTACGACGGCTTACGGGTTCATGGAAAAGTGTGTCAAGTAACTTGATAGCTCGAGATTGGGATTTGCTCCTCCGACGATGGAGAGATATCTCTGGGCCCTCTCGGTGTTACGGTATCCATCATCGTCTGGCCAGACACTTTGTGATTTGATCACGGGGATGCCGGAACACGGGAACGAGAAAAGAGAACAAATACCGGTAACGAGGTAACTGGCATAGTGGACAAGTTGTTGACCCACGGGGATGCCATCATGTCTCACCTCGGGTATTTGTAACATATCGCGAAGCAACAGGAATAGCACACGGCAACAGGAGGTTCACTCGAATATTCATTCGTGTGGGTATAGGGGTCAATATGGGTGTCCATGGCTCCGATGTTGATCATTGATCGGAAGGGGTTTCGGGTCATGTCTATACTTCACCGAACCTATAGGGTCACACGCTTAAGGGTCATCTATCTGCTGAATACTAGACAGGGAGTCTGAGAGAAAGTTTTCGGAAAAAGTTTTCCGGAGACAGCGGAAAAGTTCCGACGAGAGATGTCACCGGATGAGTTCCGGTGATACTGAAAAGTTGTTTCAGAGGATACCATAAAGTCAAATTGGTTTCGGGACATGCCTGATAATTCTTGGAGGGTGCCAGAATCATTCTGGAAACTTTCTGGAATTTTCGGAGATGAAAACCGGAAATGTTCCGAAGCTGCCGAAACCGCTTCAGATGCTTTTCGCAGATGAAATCACTAAACTGGAATTGTTCCAGAACGCATTGAAAATTATTTTAGTGGGTACTGGAAATGTTCTAAGCCCACATAAATATTTTCAGTTCGAACGGACGCTGAAAAATGTCGTCGTGAATAGTGAAAGTGCTTTTTGGGATTTTTTATGGAAAGCACCTTTTGGGAAATTTCCCAAAAGGCTTCTAGAAGCCTTGGGCACTAAGGAAGCCCCCTTAGGGGGGCCCCACCAAGGGGTGGCCGGCCATGGAGGGTGGAGCTCCATGGAGCTCCACATGGCACTCCTTTTTGCTTTATTCTTTATGTAAATGACATAAAGTGGGGGTACTTTTGGTATTTGTGAATGCCAACTTTACCCCTTGGCTTTCCTATAAATAGAGGAGAGTGGGCTGCCCACAAACTTCATCCCTTCTCACATACAAGTGCCATGCAATGATCTGGCTTCTCTCTCCCTCCCACAAAAAGAGTTTTGTAGAGCCGAAAGGCTGTCTGGGTTCCGGTGGGAACTAGTTCTGGACGGCGAAGCCCTGCCGGATAGATGACACCGTATGTGTGCAACTCTGTAGAGAGGTCGTAGTTTCGATCTTAGTACCCGAGGGGCTGTTCGTGAGTGCCTCCCGAAGGGCTGTCCAAGTGACGGTCCAAGTTCTGTGAGTCCTCCCGAAGGGCTGTCCGAGTGACCGTTCGAGTTTCGAAGGTCCTCCCGAAGGGCTGTCCGCGACACCGTCTGGGGGACTGTTCGACCGCCTCCCGGAGGGCTGTCCGAAGGGAAGACGAGGGTATACATCCTCGCGGTTGGGAGGTTGTAAATCCTAGCTGCGGGGATCTGCACCGCCGATCGTCATCGACTCTACTTCCGCTGCGCTACGAGTCGGTAACGAAAAAGATCAAAACCTTGTATGCAGTCTCCATAGTGGTCCTGGGCTGGTGCGTAGGTCGGAAATTTTTTGTTTTCTGCTGCGTTACCCTACAGGATGAAGCGGCCTGGACCAAACTTACATGTCCACGCACATGAGACCGGTTCCACCGACTGACATGCAACTTGTTTTGCATAAAGGTGGCTGGCGGGTGTCTGTTTCTCCTACTCTAGTTGAATCGAATTTGACTACGGCCGGTCCTTGAAGAAGGTTAAAACAGCAAACTTGATAATCACCGTTGTGGTTTTTGAATGGTTCTTGCTAGAAGCCCGTAGCAGCCATGTAAAACTTGCAACAACAAAGTAGAGGACGTCTAACTTGTTTTTGCAGGGCATGTTGTGATGTGATATGGTCAAGATATGATGTGATATATGTTGATGTATGAGATGATCATGTTTTGTAATATCGACAACCGGCAGGAGCCTTAGGGTTGTCTCTTAATTATTGTATGAAATACAAACGCCATGTAATTGCTTTACTTTATCGCTATGCGTTAGCAATAGTTGTAGAAGCAATAGTTGGCAAGACGACCCCGATGCAACGATGGAGATCAAGGTGTCGAGCCGGTGACGATGGAGATCATGACGATGCTTTGGAGATGAAGATCAAAAGCACAAGATGACGATGGCCATATCATGTCACATATTTTGATTGCATGTGATGTTTATCCTTGATACATCTTATTTTGCTTAGAACGGCGGTAGCATTATAAGATGATCCCTTCACTAAATTTCAAGATAAAAGTGTTCTCCCCGAGTATGCACCGTTGCCAAAGTTCGTCGTTTCGAAGCACCTCGTGATGATCGGGTGTGATAGACTCTACGTTCACATACAACGGGTGTAAGCCAGATTTACACACGCGGAATACTTGGGTTAAACTTGACGAGCCTAGCATGTACAAACATGGTCTCGGAACACTGGAGACCAAAAGGTCGAACACGAGTCATATAGTAGATATGATCAACATGAAGATGTTCACCATTGATGACTACTCCATCTCACGTGATGATTGGACATGGGTTAGTTGATTTGGATCATCTATCACTTAGACAACTTGAGGGATGTTGATTTAAGTGGGAGTTCATTAGTAATTTGATTAATTGAACTAAGATTTATCATGAACATAGTCAAAATGTCTTTGCAAATTATGATGTAGTCCAATAGCTTGTGATGTAGCTTCCCCGTTTTTTGATACGTTCCTAGAGAAAACTAAGTTGAAAGTTGATGGTAGCAATAATGCGGACTGGGTCCGTGATCTGAGGATTATCCTCATTGCTGCACAGAAGAATTATGTCCTTAATGCACCGCTAGGTAACAGACCTGTTGCAAGAGCTGATGCAGAAGTTATGAACGTTTGGCAAAGCTCGATCTAATGACTACTTGATAGTTTAGTGCGCCATGCTTTACGGCGTAGAACCGGGACTTCAAAGACGTTTTGAACATCATGGAGCATATGAGATGTTCCAAGAGTTGAAGTTAATATTTCAAGCAAATGCCCGGGTTGAGAGATATGAAGTCTCCAACAAGTTCTATAGCTGCAAGATGGAGGAGAACAGTTCTGTCAGTGAACACATACTCAAAATGTCTGGGTATCATAACCACTTGACTCAGCTAGGAGTTGATCTTCCAATTGATAGTATTATTGACAGAGTTCTTCAATCACTGCCACCAAGCTACAAAGGCTTCGTGATGTACTATAATATGCAAGGGATGACGAAAATGATTCCTGAGCTCTTCGCAACGCTTAAGGTCGCGGAGATAGAAATCAAGAAAGAGCATCAAGTGTTGATGGTTAACAAGACCACTAGTTTCAAGAAAAAGGGCAAGGAAAAGAAAGGGAACTTCAAGAAGAATGGAAAGCAAGTTGCCGCTCCCATGAAGAAGCCCAAAGCTGGACCCAAGCCTGAAACTGAGTGCTTCTACTGCAAAGGGAATGGTCACTGGAGGCGGAACTGCCCCAAATACTTGGTGGATAAGAAGGATGGCAAAGTGAACAAATGTATATTTGATATACATGTTATTGATGTGTACCTTACTAATGCTCATAGTAGCGCCTGGGTATTTGATACTGGTTCGGTTGCTCATATTTGTAACTCGAAACAGGAGCTACGGAATAAACGAAGATTGGCTAAGGACGAGGTGACGATGCGCATCGGGAATGGTTCCAAGGTCGATGTGATCGCCGTCGACACGCTACCTCTACATCTACCTTCGGGATTAGTTTTAGACCTCAATAATTGTTATTTGGTGCCAGCGTTGAGCATGAACATTATATCTGGATCTTGTTTATTACAAGACGGTTATTCATTTAAATCAGAGAATAATGGTTGTTCTATTTATATGAGTAATAGCTTTTATGGTCATGCACCCTTGATGAATGGTCTGTTCTTGTTGAATCTCGATCGTAGTGATACACATATTCATAATATTGATGCCAAAAGATGCAAAGTTGATAATGATAGTGCAACATACTTGTGGCACTGCCGTTTAGGTCATATTGGTGTAAAGCGCATGAAAAACTCCATACGGATGGACTTTTGGAATCACTTGATTATGAGTCATTTGATACTTGCGAACCATGCCTCATGGGCAAGATGACTAAAACTCCGTTTTCCGGAACAATGGAGCGAGCTAATGACTTATTGGAAATAATACATATCGATGTATGCGGTCCGATGAGTGTTGAAGCACGCGGCGGGTATCGTTATTTTCTAACCTTCACAGATGATTTGAGTAGGTATGGGTATATCTACTTAATGAAACACAAGTCTGAAACATTTGAAAAGTTCAAAGAATTTCAGAGTGAAGAGGAAAATCATCATAACAAGAAAATAAAGTTTCTACGATCTAATCGTGGAGGCGAATATTTGAGTTACGAGTTTGGCCTTCATTTAAACCAATGTGGAACTGTTTCACAACTCACGCCACCTGGAACACCACAACGTAATGGTGTGTCCGAACGTCGTAACCGTACTTTATTAGATATGGTGCGTTCTATGATGTCTCTTACCGATTTACCACTTTCATTTTGGGGTTATGCATTAGAGACAGCCGCATTCACGTTAAATAGGGCACCGTCTAAATCCGTTGAGATGACACCGTATGAACTGTGGTTTGGCAAGAAAACTAAGCTGTTGTTTCTTAAAGTTTGGGGATGCGACGCTTATGTCAAAAGGCTTCAGCCTGATAAGCTCGAACCTAAATCAGAGAAGTGCGTCTTCATAGGATACCCTAAGGAAACTATTGGGTACACCTTCTACCACAGATCCGAAGGCAAGATCTTTGTTGCGAAGAATGGATCCTTTCTAGAGAAGGAGTTTCTCTCGAAAGAAGTGAGTGGGAGGGAAGTAGAACTTGATGAGGTAATTGTACCTTCTCTCGAATTGGAAAGTAGCACATCACAGAAAACCGTTCCCGTGATGCCTACATCAACTAGAGAGGAAGCAAATGATGATGATCATGAAACTTCAGATCAAGTTACTACTGAACCTGGTAGGTCGATCAGAGCACGATCCACACCAGAGTGGTACGGTAATCCTGTCCTGGAAGTTATGTTATTAGACCATGGCGAACCTACAAACTATGAAGAAGCTATGATGAGCCCATATTCCGATAAATGGCTTGAGGCCATGAAATCTGAGATAGGATCCATGTATGAGAACAAAGTGTGGACTTTGGTGGACTTGCCCGATGATCGGCAAGCCATTGAGAATAAATGGATCTTCAAGAAGAAGACTGACGCTGATGCTAATGTTACTGCCTATAAAGCTCGACTTGTCACGAAAGGTTTTTGACAAGTTCAAGGGGTTGACTACGATCAGACTTTCTCACCCGTAGCGATGCTTAAGTCTGTCCGAATCATGTTAGCAATTGCCGCATTTTATAATTATGAAATCTGGCAAATGGACGTCAAAACTACATTCCTTAATGGATTTCTCAAAGAAGAGTTGTATATAATGCAACCAGAAGGTTTTGTCGATCCTAAAGGTGCTAACAAAGTGTGCAAGCTCCAGCGATCCATCTATGGACTAGTGCAAGCATCTCGGAGTTGGAATATACGCTTTGATGAGGTGATCAAACCATATTGTTTTATACAGACTTACGGTGAAGCCTGTATTTACAAGAAAGTGAGTGGGAGCCATGTAGAATTTCTGATATTATATGTGAATGACATATTGTTGATTAGAAATGATATAGAATTTCTGGATAGCATAAAAGGATACTTGAATAACAAATTTTCAAAGAAAATTCTCGGTGAAGCTACTTACATATTGGGCATCAGGATCTATAGGGATAGATCGAGACGCTTAATAGGACTTTCACAAAGCACATACCTTGGAAAAAGTTTTCAAGAAGTTCAAAACGGATTAGTTAAAGAAAGGGTTCTTGCCTGTGTTGCAAGGTGTGAAGTTGAGTAAGACTCAAAACCCGACCACGGCAGAAGATAGAGAGAGAATGAAAGTCATTCCCTATGCCTCAGCCATAGGTTCTATAAATTGTGCCATGTTGTGTACCAGACCAGTTGTGTGCCTTGCCATGAGTTTGGCAAGGGGGTACAATAGTGATCCAGGAATGGATCACTGGACAGCGGTCAAAATTATCCTTAGGTACCTAAAGAGGACTAAGGAAATGTTTCTCGGTTATGGAGGTGATAAAGGGTTCGTCTTAAAGGGTTACGTCGATGCAGGCTTTAACACTGATCTAGAAGACTCTGAGTCTCAATCTGGATACGTATTGAACGTGGGAGATAGCTAGAGTAGCTCTATGCAGAGCATTGTAGACATAGAAATTTGCAAAGTACACACGGATCTGAATGTTGCAGACCCATTGACTAAAACCTCTCTCACAAGCAAAACATGATCACACCTTAGAACTCTTTGGGTGTTAATCACATGGCGATGTGAACTAGATTATTGACTCTAGTAAGCCCTTTGGGTGTTAGTCATATGGCGATGTGAACTATGAGTGTTAATCACATGACGATGTGAACTAGATTATTGACTCTAGTGCAAGTGGGAAACTGATGGAAATATGCCCTAGAGGCAATAATAAAATGGTTATTATTATATTTCCTTAATCATGATAAAGGTTTATTATTCATGCTAGAATAGTATTGATTGGAAACTGAAATACATGTATGAATACATAAACAAATACCGTGTCCCTAGTAAGCCTCTACTAGACTAGCTCGTTGATCAAAGATGGTTAAGGTTTCCTAACCATAGACATGTGTTGTCATTTGATAACGGGATCACATCATTAGAAGAATGATGTGATGGATAAGACCCATCCGTTAGCTTAGCATATGATCATTCAGTTTATTGCTATTGCTTTCTTAATGTCAAATACATATTCCTTTGACTATGAGATCATGCAACTCCCGGGTACCTGAGGAATACCTTGTGTGCTATCAAACATCACAACGTAACTGGGTGATCATAAAGATGCTCTACAGGTATCTCTGAAGGTGTCTGTTGAGTTGGCATGGATCGAGATTAGGATTTGTCACTCCGTGTATCGGAGAGGTATCTCTGGGCCCTCTCGGTAATACACATCATAAGACGCCTTGCAAGTAAAGTGACTAAGGAGTTAGTTACAAGATGATGTATTACAGAACGAGTAAAGAGACTTGCCGATAACGAGATTGAACTAGGTATGAAGATACCGACGATGGAATCTCGGGCAAGTAACATACCGATAGACAAAGGGAATTACGTATGTTGTCATAAGGTTCGACCGATAAAGATTTTCATAGAATATGTACGAACCAATATGGGCATCCAGGTTACGCTATTGGTTATTGATCGGAGAGGTGTCTCGGTCATGTCTACATAGTTCTCAAACCCGTAGGGTCCGCACGCTTAACGTTCGTTGATGATATAGTGTTATATAAGTTATATGATTTGGTGACCGAATGTTTTTCGGAGTCCCGGATAAGATCACGGACATGACGAGGAGCTCCGGAATGGTCCGAAGGTAAAGATTGATATATAGGATGATACTATTCGGACACCGGAAGAGTTTCGGAGTGCACCGGCTAGTCATCGGATCGCCGGAAGGGGTTCCAGACACCCCCGGGAGGTCTATGCGCCTAATGGGTCAAGGGGAGGGACACGCCAGCCCACAAGGGGGCTAGCGCGCCCTCTCCCTGGCCATCGGACCTAGGGGAAGGAAAGGGGGAGGGTTGGCCCCTCCTGCCTTTCCCGCCTCATGTGAGAAAGGAAAGGGGGGGCCGGGGTCGCCACCTCCCCATGCCTTCCTCCCGCACACAAACATGGCAGGGGGGCGCGCGCTAGGGGCAGGAGCCCAAGTGGGATTCGGCCCCACTTGGGGCGCCTCCTTGCTGCCTCCCCTCTCCCCCCACCTATATATATGTGGGAGGGGGCGCCACACATAGCCCACGACAATCTCTTAGCCGTGTGCGGTGCCCCTCTCCACAGTTTTGTCCCTCGGTCATATTTTCGTAGTGCTTAGGCGAAGCCCTACGGAGATAGCATCACCACCACCGTCACCACGCCGTCGTACTGCCGGAACTCATCCACTACTTTGCCATCTTGCTGGATCAAGAAGGCGATCATCGAGCTGAACGTGTGCTGAACGCGGAGGTGCTGTACGTTCGGTACTCGATCGGTTGGATCGCGAAGAAGTTCAACTACATCAACCGCGTTACTAAACGCTTCCACTTACGGTCTACGAGGGTACGTAGACACACTCTCCCCTCTCGTTGCTATGCATCTCCATGGATAGATCTTGCGTGTGCGTAGAATTTTTTGCTTTCCATGCAACGTTCCCCAACAAGCGGTAATATCGCTCGCCCTAGCGGTACTACCGCTTAGGATGCCATGTATAGGAACTAGCGGTGTAAGGGCGGAAGTATGGTGGTAGTACAGCCTATAAGCGGTACTACCGCTGCCTTACTGCCACCCTACTACCACGGAGTGGCAAACGTATCCAGAGGCATAAATATAAGTGGTAGTAGCAGCGGTAGTGATAGCACTACCGCCTATAAGCGGTACTACCACTCTACATCCGCTTATCTGTCTGAGCTACAGCAAGATCTACGAAAGTGGGGCGGTAGTAGAGGCGGAACTGCCGCAAGCGGTACTACCGCTCTACTTCTGCTCAACTGCTGCTGAGCACGAGTAGACAACAGAACGGATAAAATAAGCGGTAGTACACGCGGAACTGGATCAACGGAAGTACAGCTTACAAGCGGTACTACCGTTGCCCAGGGTAGTACTACCACTGCCTCAAGACAAGTCGACAGAAGAACAGGGGATGAAATCCAACAATGCGGGAATGGAAGTGGCTGCAAAAGAAGATGTGTACGTGATGATTCCACTCAAACCTTTCCGATGCGGACCCCCTCTTAATAGTACTCTTTTCCTGCGACTCAAATCCACCAAAAATGAAACGCAGGAAAAAGAACCGTCTTCACTCTAAATCTCCGAGGGGCTCAGATCGTCTCGTGCCATATAATAGATTATCTGAAATGCTCAAAGCACACTATTAGTTTGTAAAAGCATTGTCATCAATCCCCAAAACCACTAAGGGAGAAATATGCCCTAACAGCTCTCTTCTTCTCTCTTCTTAAATTCAGTGCAACAAATTGCAGTACCAAGTGCCCTCCAATAGTTTTAGTGAATCATAATTAATTGAAAACTTTCATTTAATGAAAACCTTTTCTGTTAATTATTAAAAATTCAGTAAATGAAAGTTTCCATTAAGCCTTTTCTGTTAATTTAAATTAGGAGTAGGAGTAGCTCTTCTCTCTTCTTCTCTCTTCTCTCTTCTACTTTGTTGTTTACTCCAACAATTATCAACAATTGTCACTCCAAACTTCTTATGTCTTGTCTTGTTCAAGTGCAGCAGTAGTGTAGCAAGTGCAACCGTAGTGCACTGCTCTTGTTGAGTTAATAGTATATGTTGTATTGTAGATATTTTGCAGTAGATATCTTGTTATGGGTAAAAAATTACTACTCCTATCTTATAGTACTCTAGTTTTTGCAAACAGCTCCTGGAGTACTGCTGATAGAGTAGCATTACTCTGCTAATGGAGTACTGTAGATTTTTTTTGCATACCTGTCTTATAGTTTGTTTATCTACTGTAGGTAGAGTGCTGCAAGCAGCATTCTGGTATGGGTTAATTGTGCACTTCAGAATTACCCAATTACTCTTTGTCATAGTTGTTGGCAAGATTACCCAATTTACACAATGGAGTTCCAAAGTCACAATGCCACAAAGCGAGTGAAAATGTTGAGGAACCAACATCACTCTTGGCCACTGTATGGAATCTTCTCATTAGCCTCATATCAAGAGATACTATCCTGTTTGGGTTGTTCTCTGGGTCTACTGTATGTTCTTTGCTCCTGGATCTACTGTATTTTCTCAGTAATGCTGTTTGTGATTTGTTCAATTTGATGATCATCAAAATATGAACTGGGGGTATTAAGGTCAATTTGCATGTTTTCACCTGGTTGGAACAAGGTCCCAACAACCTATATTTCGAAACGGAGGGAGTACTAATGTTACCGCAAACCTCTCTTTCCTCATTAATTACTTACACTTATATTACCCCCACAAAGAGTAGCCTAACATATGATAGGCAAGCCGTGGTATTTTTGTAAAAGGACCTCTCCATTTTTCTATATTGAAAAAAAACTTAATCTCTTCAGACCAATCCCATCCTACCTCACCTCATCCAAACAAATAAGATGAATGATTTCGGGTGAAACCTAAATTATTTTTAGTGATATATATCCAAATATGGTGTTTGCTTTCAAATTTGGCAATAGGTTCCGCGCGCGCCGATCCAAATTTTCGCTGATAGTCTACCGTGGATTTTTTGTCGAAAGAGACCCTCTGCCCACTGGAATTGCCAAAAGAGACCCCCTCCGGACGAAATTGACAAAAAGGACCCCCTCGGTCATGGCGGCAGGCGCGGCAGGCGACACGTGGCACCTGCCGCCATGGCAGGAGGCGGCGGGCCCTGCCGCCACGCCAGGAGGCGGCCGCCCAGGTAAAACGGGAGTTCTACAGCGCCGGGAGCTGGGACGGAACGGGCCAGACCAGGTGGGCCTTGCCACCACCGCAGGAGGTGGCACGCGCTGCGGCTGCCGCTCCCCAGCTGACAGCTCCTGCTGCGCGGGCCGAGGCATGGGCCAGGCCGCCACGGCAGGAGGCGGCACCACTGTAGCTGTTGCACGCGCGCGACAGCATCCACTGTTGCTTCGGAGGGAACCCGCGCCGTTTCCTTTATTCACGCGCCCTGATTCGTATGCCCTGCTGCTGCCTGGGAATCACTCTGGCGTTTGCTTCTTTTGCCTCAGCGGATGCGACGACACTGCGGGAATCATTCTGGCTATTCTTTCAGCGGATGCGACGGCACTGCGAGAATCACTCACTCGTTGCGGGAATCCGAGGCTGCGGGAACCTGTTGTGCCGACACTACAGGGATCCTCTTCCTTTTATATACTATGCTTGTGCTTCATGCGCAAGCACACTGTCTCTGGCCTCCTCTTCTGCTCTCTGAGTGTGTAAGAACAGAGAGAAAGAAAAACTCACTAGGCACTTTCACTCGTGATTTAGGGCGATTTAGAGTTGGATTTTGAATATGCTGAAGTTGAAGAAAAGATAGACGAAGGTAAGATCTATCCATTTTTGTTGGTTTCGTTCGCATGCATGATGTTTTTACTCTTTTTGTTTAGTTCATAACTATGTGTTCTCTGTTGTGTTAGGCATTATTTCATCAGTTTTTGGAGTCATTTAGAGCTTCAGGAGTAGGATTTGCCTAGCGAAGTGAACTACGAAGTTGAAGATCAAGGTATGAGCTTTGCAATACATTGATTTTTTTGTGCACGCAGGGTGGTAATTAGTTAGTCTTTTAGCTCGTCATTAGCTATGCGATGTTAGTGCTTAGAGGTTAGAAATAATTTCAAACGACAGATGTAGCATTTATACTATTTTTTTGAGAAGAGTAGGTTGAAGATGTTGTCTGCGTCCATTAGTATTTATACTATTTATACTATTCAATGCTAGCTGCGTCCATTAGTATTGACATGCGAGAAGATCTTAATACGGTAATTAAGAAAAAAATTGTACTGTAATTGTTCATTGCATGTGGTATGTTATTTCATGTGGTATGTTTATTAATAAGTCTATAGTTAGGAAACCGTAGGTCTACTTTGTTATGTCGCAATAATCTAAATTTTCTATGTTAGGATTACGTGCTAATGTACTTAATGATGTATGTAATTAGGTAAAATAATTCATCTTAGTAGCAAACAAGGAGGAGATGACGTGATTGAAGAAATTGTGTCTCCATCTTCGCTGTCCCTTTTGAGGTGATGACCACATACGTGCAAGTGCTATTTTCATACTTTTGATAGCAGAAAGAAAAATCCGTGTGTAATATTGATGTTCATGTGATAATAGGTTGACTCTGTTCATATAATACTGGTGACGGATATTTATTCAAACTATTTTGACGCTTAATTGCATTCGCAAGCACATCCATATTGAAGCTGAGGTATAAATGACGCCGTAAATTTGTTAATATTTTTTATATTGATGTACTGTAGTGAATAATGTGCATGCCGCTGCGAATATTATTATTTGTAAATAAATGATTATTATCGTATGATATGAAAAAATTATATAAAACCGGAAGATATTAAATGTTTTACTCATATGATATTAAAATGTTATTATCGTACTATTATGTTTAGTGGTTGTTTGGATAGCGAATAATTACCCTCGGTTTTGTCAAAACCTGTTGTAAGAAAATTTTGTAGAAAACCAGTTTTTACTAATAGTCGTTTTTCCAAAAGCTCAGTTTTTGCATGTTACGAGAACCAGTTTAGGATATTTTTGGGGTAGTTAGAGAAAAGCAAACAGATTTTAGTTTGTTACGCTGTTAGACGAGTTTGAGAAAAATAGATCTCTAAATACTCGTTAACCAAACAACCCCTTAAAGTCTAAGCAAATGATTCTAAAAACAAACCGAATATTTGTAACGAAAATACGATTATTATTTTAGTCGTATGATATGTAAATGTTGTCATCGTACTACTACTAAATGTTCAGTTACTAATTATTTGAAATATAAATATGGATGTTGGTTAGGTACTATGGAAAATTTGTTAGTGTACTATGGGGACGTCTTACGCGACGGTCCTTTCGGGGTGGATGTATCCTTGTGCGGGTCGACTACAGTTGTAGTGAGAGACATGGTGAACGTGGGTTACGCAGCAGTAAGAAGGTGCATCCGAGCGATGTTTGGCCCAGGGATGCAGGGGGAAAATGACAATGGAGGCCTTCGTCGTTTACGGAGGAAATGATGGGACAGTTGCCCGTTGGGGTTTGCGGCCTGTCACAGGTGATCAGTCGTGGGGGTCGTACATGAGGTTTGCAAGCAATCCCAATAACTCAATGTTTGGTCAGCCGATGGTGTATGTGGAGTTCATTTCAGTCACTGATGTTGCCGGATGTAGTAGCAGGGGTGGTGAGGTCGAGTTGGCCATCACATCAGCCCCTAGCGTCGGCCCATCGGAACCGACGGGCGGCCAGCCTGTGTATGACACAGAATATTGGTCTGCGACCGTTGACATGAGCGAACACGTGGAGGGATTGCCGGAGGCGCTAGATGATGACGATCATTCTTCCACGTCTTCGGACTCAAGCGAAGAAGAAGATGTTCCTCCTCAGAGGGCGGCTGCGGCGGCACTGCAACCTGGGTTTTTACAGGATATGAGCATCACCAATGAATTTCACTATGTTTCTGGCCTAGAAGCAGGCAGCCTGGAGGTTGGGCAGGTTTTGCCAGACAAGAAGTCTGCTTACCAGGCAATAGATAGCTATGCAATCGCCCTCCACCGCCAGCATAGAGTGAAGCAGTCTGATAAAAAAGAGTTGAAGGTCATATGCATCCACTCCGCGAATTGTTGCCGCAGAAGAGTTCTCGCTAGACTGAAGCCTGGGGTTTGTCAGTCCTGGCATATCACAAAAATAGCGGAGCATAGTTGTGAGCAAACTGGGACTCTTGCAAATCACTGCAATGTGACTGCAAGATATGTGGCACAGAAGATGGAAATGATTGTGCAGGAAAGTCTCAACATTAGTATTAGGGCTTTGCAAAAAGTTGCAGAAGATCAAATTGGCTTCCCTGTCAGCTACAGCAAGGCTAGGCGTGTGAAGGAAAAGATATTCCAGAACTTGTATGGAACCTATGAGGAGGCCTATTCTTATGCCCCCAGAATGCTTCATCAGATAGCAAGTGCTAATAGGGGGACTCAAGTTTGGCGAAGAGAACGTCCAAACCCAATGAACCTGGGTGAGCTAATCCTGGACCGCTTATTCTGGGCATTCGCCCAGACTATACAAGCCTTCAGGCACTGTCGCCCGGTATTATCAGTTGATGGTACCTTTCTCACTGGAAAGGACAAGGGCACACTATTGGTGGCGATTACAGTAGATGCAAATAATCAGCTTCTTCCTATTGCATATGCACTGGTCGAGAGCGAGAACAAAGATAGCTGTTTGTGGTTCCTGAGCTGCCTGAAGATGGGTGTTGTGAAAGAGCGTGAAGGTGTTTGCATCATCTCTGATCGCAACACTGGATTATTAAGCGCTCTCGACATAATTAAGGAGTCGTCAGAAGAGTGGGGGTTGCCGGATCTAGAGGGAAGGTGGTGCATGAGGCATTTGGCAGCAAACTTTTACTCCAAATTCGAAAACAAGGATTGGTTCAAGTTATTCAAGAGGATGTGCATGCAGAAAAGTGAAGCCAAAATGAATGCGATCTGGGCAGGTATCAATGGTGAGATCGAGCATGCGGCCTTGCCGCAGAGAGAAGACCGGAGGGGCCGTAGGACGCCCATAAATTTGAGCCAGTGGATCGGCGAGAATTGCCCTCATTTGTACAAGTGGGCGCAGGCTCAAGACACCCGGGCTCGGTATGGAATAATGACCAGCAACATGTCATAGGTGTACAATGGTGTTCTTTAAGGGGTGCGAGCACTGCCTATCACAGCCCTAATTGAAGAAACTTGGAACCAGACCCTGTCATACTTTGCAGACAGGGTCACCGTCGCCAATGTACAAGTTGAATTGAACAAGCCATGGTCCGAGAAGATGCAAAGACATCTGGACGAGAAAGCAAAGAAGTCCCAAAGTCATGGCTGCAGGAAAGTGGACGCACTTAGGAATAAGTGGGAGGTCAATGTGCGAGCCAAGTACGTTAAGGGTCACCACAGAGGATCAAAAAAGCAAGCTGTCACCCTCGGCCCAACGTCCTGTGAGTGCACTTGTAACAAGCCCAAGCTTGAGGGCTACCCTTGCAGTCATGTGCTCCGGGCGGCTGCAGATCAAAAAATCAGTGTCGAGCCATACATATCGCCGTACTTCAACATGTACAATCTGTACAACACTTGGAAAGGTGAGTTCTGGGCCTGGGGCATTGATATGAACTACAAAATGCTGTGGCCAGATGGGCCGAAATGGGTTCCGAACGCCGACTTGATGAGAACCGCCATGGGACGACGTCAGTCTAGGCGTCATCACAATGACATGGACCATAGCCAGATGGGAGAACCAAGGCGATGCCGCGTTTGCAGGTGTCCTGGACATTCACGTAGGGAATGCCCGTATCGAGCCAACAACACCGCATGATGTTGATATATATGTACTTGCTATGTCTACTTATATTTGTACTCGTTATGTGTACTTATATTTAATTTAAATTGAATCTCTTTGTGTTATTGTACTCGTGATGTTAACTTCAGATAATTAATGTAAGTTGTATCTCTTTGTATTTTTTAAGTTAATTTTTATTTGCATTTGTATTTGTGTCTTTCTCATAATTTTTATTTGTATGTTTGTGTGCAGGTTATGTCTGAAGTGCCAGTGCTTTTGCAGGGGCCCCATGACGCCGGCCACCGTTGCCACCTATTTTTGAACCCAAATAATAATCATGATTATCGGACTTTCAGACTTCGAACCGTAAAGAAAACATGGCCAATACACAATTCTTTCCTTGCTCACCTTGACGCTTATGGACTACATGGTTTTGCTAGGCTCACATCATGCGAAGCCCAATTACGTTTGGACCCATCCCTTTTGACATCCCTCGTTGACCGGTGGAGACTTGAAACCCACACCTTTCACTTTCGTTTTGGGGAGCTTGCACCTACACTGAAAGATGTTTCTATGATCACTGCTCTACCAATTAGAGGTGAGCCATTAGTCTCTCCATGAGTGTCTCCATCTTGGACATTAAATATATCAGCCTGTCTTGGGATGGCAATGCCAGAATCACAATGTTCTGGTGCCCTCGGGGCATCCCACTCGCCTGGCTTCGTGATAACTTTCATATTTTATCTAGCTACGCTGATTCTGAGATGAGAAAAAGACATCTGTTTGCGTATTTCTTGTGGCTCCTCGGGACTCTGTTTCTAAATTCACACGGGGACGTAGTTCTCCCTGGTCTCATCTACATTGTAGAGAATATGGTAGATGAATCTTTACCCGAGCAGCCAAAATACAGCTTCGGTTCTGCCATGCTATGTCATACATATAGAGGCTTGTGTGATGCCACACAAAAAACTTCTTTCACACAAAAAGCTCCGTTACTTTGTGTCGCCTATGAGTTTCTACAGTTGTGGTCCTGGGAATACCTCCCTGTTGGACGACCTTGTATACTAAATCCCATACACCCATACAACTGTAGCGAGGGCAACAGTGTAACTATGGCCACCAGGTGGACAAAGGCACGGAAACAATGGTCTCCAACTATTGCGAAAAATTGTTACCCTATATACCACCAGCAGTTTGAGATACTTGATGAGTCAGTAGTCACATGGAACCCATGGACTCAGGAGCAGATACAAATGGTCTTTGATATACGACCCATCATAGCAGGCATCTTGAGCGATAGTGCATTCTGGCTGACTCGCTGCAACTTATTGTTCCTGTCGTGTGCTGAGCCTTACAACCCAGAGCGTGTCATGAGACAGTTCGGTCTCTATCAAGAGATTCCACCACCTTTTCCAACATGTACCAACGAGGAAACCCATAAGTAAGATGTGAGCTCCCTAAATAGTTAGTGTCTTTTTTTAATTTACTAAACTCACAGTTTGTTACATAATTTGCAGGCTAAGCAATATGGGCAAGGGTTGGAGTTGTTACGATTGGAGGGAATGCAACCACTACTGCAGGATGCTGCTAACGCGACACTACGATCAGAGACCCTTCGACGAAACTGTGTGCGATGCATTAATCGCAAACGGTGATGTAAAATAACCGTAAAAAAAGATGCAAAATGTTTGCGATGAAGGATACATCAACAGGGTCCTGATTTTAGTTCCGTGTGCGATGCCGAGCATACGGTTCAGTTCAATTAACTGTTTGCGATGAGGCAGAACAAAAGAAACGGGCAGGCAGATGAAGGCGTGTGCGATATACGGCATACGGTTCACTCGGATGAACTGTTTGTGATTAGGCGGAATAAAAGAAACGGTCAGCCAGATGAAGGTGTGTGCGATAGAGGGCATACAGTTCACTCGGATGAACTGTTTGCGTTAAGCCAAGATAACAGAAACGGTTCAATATAATAAGATGTGTGTGATACGTGACAAACAGGTCTGTAATCAGAAATGTGTGTGAAGACCGATAATAACACAGACGATTGCTTCTAATAAGACATATGTGATATGCTCTGTCTACACAACATCTACTGGCCATTGGGCGACGGGCGGTCATCCGGGTACGCCATAAGGATGTGAAGAGGCATCCTATATCAGCAAGGACTAGCTGTTCCACCAATAGCTCATCTAAGAGAACTCTCAAGTTAAGTGTGCTCAGGCTGGAGCAGCCATCAGATGGGTGACTGGATGGGAAGTTGTCTTGATGTTAAATTAACTGATGGGATGGGTCATAAGGGTTAAATTAAATGACCTCTATGATCCATCCCATCAGTTAAATTAACCTCGAGGTCCTTGTTTTTTTAACACATGTTAAAGAAGGTCTACCGCATTACTTTTTGACAATGTGCGATACGTGGCATACAGTTGATCCATCCGACCTGTTTGTGATGGAATAAGCCGTGTGTGTTGTGGGCAAACGCTTGCTAGTATACAACCATTTGCGATTGATGAATTCATCACCGACGGGTTCCCTAGTGTGGTCCGTGTTCATCTGATCATCATCTACTTCTTGTGCTAGCTCGATGTTCCTTATATGCTAAGTTTCCATTAATTGATGGCATTTTATGAACACGCCACCGTTTCCCGCCATTTCCTCACCTGTTTCCCGCCACCCAGCGATATTGCGCATAAACCTAGGCGGCGCGACGCACGGAGGCAACAAGCGCAGCCTATAGCACATTCACCTTTTCCAAACATGCCAACCCACCAAAGCACCGCCTCTGCCATCAACCTCGTCGATGAGGAAAACGAGAAGGCACCACGGCCCGTCGAGGCCGAGGCGCTCCCCGGCAACGCGATGGACGACGCCGTGATGCGCATCATTGCCAGGGTTGAGCAGACCCTTGGCGCATGGCGCTTCAGCGCGGCGGATCAAGATAGGCATGTCAGCGCCGAGAGGCTACAGCTCGCCACATAACATGATCGTTGGCGCGCCGCAGAGCAAGCTAGGTGCGTCCGCGCCGATAGGCTGCGGCTCGCCGCACGACGAGACCGTTGGAGCGCCGCAGAGCAAGAGGCACGGCGCGCCGCACAACAAGAGCGGATCCATCGGCGCTTGCCTGCTGTCGACAGGGCGTTGCAGCTAGGTACACGTCCCGTCAGTACCCCCATTCCTCGCCAGGAGTGGGCAGAGGCCCTCTGTGACGTACTTGCACCAGAGGCCGGCCGCGCCGTACTTGCACCGGACGCCCGCCGCGCCGTTCGCATGGGTCGCGCCGTTCGCCTTGTCCGCGGCCTGCTTGATGCCAATGCGCTAGTCGGTAGGCTCGACCGCCTCCTTGGCCCAGGTGTGCACCTGGGCGCAGTAGAGGAACATGGCCGTCGCATCCTCAAGCTGGTGATCTCTAATGAAATAGCCAACTTGGAGCTTGAGATCGCGCTCCAGATGTACCGCGAGCATGTCGACCGCTTGGACGAACGCTTGCACGAGTTCAGGCAGAGCCAAGAGCTACCGTAGGCAAGGGCTGCTGGTCATGGTCTCATGGGCGCGTTTTATTTTGTTGAGTCGTTTCGACGTGGATAGCTATGTATTCACAGCAATCATAGTATTGCTCTGTTTATTGCTCTGTTTCAATATGTGTACTCTGTTTTCCATTAATATATGTTCTGTTTCAATGTGTGGATATACGCTTTCCATTCTGTATATGTGGATGATAACAGCTAGATTCAAATTAGTATACAAAAATAGATAGAAAATGGAATTCATAATATATATATATATATATATATATATATATATATATTAATTGTTCATTAGTTCATCACAGAATATATATAATATCATCACATATACGTGATGATACTTAACTACAAGGTACAATGCATAAAATTGAAAACGAACAATACTAAAACTAATAATCCCTCCTGGGGGCAGTATTCCGGCAGCCCCTCGCCAGCAGCTCCCTGGTGCGCGGCGTCTTCCCAGCGCGGAGGCAGTACTCCGCCTCCTCCGCCGCACAGCGCTTGACGTACCGATCTGCCTCTTGCTGGCGGACGAGCGCGAACGATCTTGCCATTTTGTTGGGCGCTCACCGGAGCTCCTCGTCGGCGGCATGCTGGAGCTTATCGGCCCACCTCCATGCAGCGATGAGGCGCCTAGCGCCTTTGACCTTCCTCGCGAAGTACCGGTCTTTGTACACCTCCTCCGCACGACGACGGGCCCGCCCCCAAAGCTCCACCGCCTCCTTTTTCCAGCCGGCATCACGGGCTTCACAGGCCTCCTAGTACCTGCCTTCCTCCTCCGCCATCTCCTTCTTGAATGCCACTTGCCTGGCTTTCTCAGCTGGCGGCAACGACTTCCACAGACAAAGGTTGTACTGGCCCCAAAACCAATCCAAAGTTGGGCGGTCCGGCGCAACCTCGTCCGGCGGCGCGTAGGGGTCCTCGTCGCTGCTCTTCGACTGAGCGTCCTCGGGGGGCGGCGACTCCTCGTCGGCGCGTGGGCAGACCGGCGGCGCCATGGCAGAGATTTGAGAGAGAGAGAGAGAGACAGAGGGCGAGCGAGAGGAGGATGTAGATGAGAATGCAGGCGGGACGACGTGAGCAAGGTAGTATTTATTGGCGGCCGGAATCTAGATCGACGGGAACAGTACACATGCCGGTCGCCGGAATTTACGAGTACTGTAGTTTGAATTACACACGATTCCCGCAGCAAAATCCGTGTGTGAACATAATAGCTGACGGTTTCCAATACAGAACCGTGTCTGATTAATAACCCCCGCCACTCACCTTCCAAACCTCAAGGCGCGAAATAGAGTGCCAATCGTGTGGGGGCCGGTTGTCTTGCCAGATCTTTACATTTTCTTTTTTGAACACCAGATATTTACATCATCTGATGATTTTTTAACTCACACACAAGTATACAAAAATATGATTTTTCAAACCGTTATGATTAGCCGTTGCATGTAGATGTAGTTCAAATTTGAATTACATTCATTAAATGGCTAGAAAATCACTTAAATGTCTTTAAAAGGTCAAATGACCCCTGAAATTTTCCAAATTTTCACATGACAGTTGTATTAATGCACGTTAAACGTAGAAAAAAATTTGAAGGCCGTAAGAGGAAGCTATCTCCTGTTCGTCATCAAACATGCATTGTTTCCTCTCGGAACCACGAGCCTTCTAGTGAGTTGCTCCGGTTTGTGAGGGGTGTGTGTCCAAACTTTCGTCAAACAGGTCAATTTTTTTACCACATCATCTTGGTGGCATGACATTACATCAAGCAAGGTGTCATGTTTTTCTAATCATTTTTTAATTTTTTGGAATTAAAATGCCATGGCACTCCATGCATGTATCCATGCCGTGAGACCAATATGTTTGAAAATTCCTTCTAATCTACTGCACATGAAATTAACTCGCACACAAGTACACAAATATGATTTTTCAAACCGTTATGGTTAGCCGTTGCATGTAGATGTAGTTCAAATTTGAATTACGGTCATTCAATGGCTAGAAAATCACTTAAATGTCTTTAAAAGGTCAAATGACCCCTGAAATTTTCCAAAGTTTCACATGACAATTGTATTAGTGCACGTTAAACATAGAAAAAAAATTGAAGGCCGTAAGAGGAAGCTATCTCCCGTTTGTCATCAAACATGCATTGTTCCCTCTCGGAACCACGAGCCTTCTAGTGAGTTGCTTCGGTTTGTGAGGGGTGTGTGTCCAAACTTTCGTCAAACAGGCCAATTTTTTTACCACATCATCTTGGTGGCATGGCATTACATCAAGCAACGTTTCATGTTTTTCTGATCATTTTTTAATTTTTTAGAATTAAAATGCCATGGCACTCCATGCATGTGTCCATGCCGTGAGACCAATATGTTTGAAAATTCCTTCTAATTTACTGCACATGGAATTAACTCGCACACAAGTACATAAATATGATTTTTCAAACCATTATGGTTAGCCGTTGCATGTAGATGTAGTTCAAATTTGAATTACGATCATTAAATTGCTAGAAAATCACTTAAATGTCTTTAAAAGGTCAAATGACCCCTGAAATTTTCCAAATTTTCACATGACAGTTGTATTAGTGCATGTTAAACGTAGAAAAAAATTTGAAGGCCGTAAGAGGAAGCTATCTCCCGTTCGTCATCAAACATGCATTGTTCCCTCTCGGAACCTAGAGCCTTCTAGTGAGTTGCTCCGGTGTGTGAGGGGTGTGTGTCCAAAGTTTCGTCAAACAGGCCAATTTTTTTACCACATCATCTTGGTGGCATGACATTACATCAAGCAAGGTTTCATGTTTTTCTAATTATTTTTTAACTTTTTGGAATTAAAATGCCATGGCACTCCATGCATGTGTCCATGCCGTGAGACCAATATGTTTGAAAATTCCTTCTAATTTACTGCACATGGAATTAACTCGCACACAAGTACACAAATATGATTTTTCAAACCGTTATGGTTAGCCGTTGCATGTAGATGTAGTTCAAATTTGAATTACGGTCATTAAATGGCTAGAAAATCATTTAAATGTCTTTAAAAGGTCAAATGCCCCCTGAAATTTTCCAAATTTTCACATGACAGTTGTATTAGTGCATGTTAAACGTAGAAAAAAATTGAAGGCGTAAGAGGAAGCTATCGCCCGTTCATCATCAAACATGCATTGTTCCCTCTTGGAACCACGAGCCTTCTAGTGAGTTGCTCCGGTTTGTGAGGGGTGTGTGTCCAAACTTTCATCAAACAGGCCAATTTTGTTACCACATCATCTTGGTGGCATGACATTACATCAAGCAAGGTTTCATGTTTTTCTGATCATTTTTTAATTTTTTGGAATTAAAATGCCATGGCACTCCATGCATGTGTCCATGTCGTGAGACCAATATGTTTGAAAATTCCTTCTAATTTACTGCACATGGAATTAACTCGCACACAAGTACACAAATATGATTTTTCAAACCGTTATGGTTAGCCATTGCATGTACATGTAGTTCAAATTTGAATTACGGTCATTAAATGGCTAGAAAATCACTTAAATGTCTTTAAATGGTCAAATGACCCCTGAAATTTTCCAAATTTTCACATGACAGTTGTATTAGTGCACGTTAAACGTAGAAAAAAAAAATTGAAGGCCATAAGAGGAAGCTATCTCCCGTTCGTCATCAAACATGCATTGTTCCCTCTCGGAACCTAGAGCCTTCTAATGAGTTGCTCCGGTTTGTGAGGGGTGTGTGTCCAAAGTTTCGTCAAACAGGCCAATTTTTTTACCACATCATCTTGATGGCATGACATTACATCCAGCAAGGTTTCATGTTTTTCTGAACATTTTTTAATTTTTTGGAATTAAAATGCCATGGCATTCCATGCATGTGTACATGCCGTGAGACCAATATGTTTGAAAATTCCTTTAATTTACTGCACATGGAATTAACTCGCACATAAGTACACAAATATGATTTTTCAAACCGTTATGTTTAGCTGTTGCATGTACATGTAGTTTAAATTTGAATTACGATCATTAAATGGCTAGAAAATCACTTAAATGTCTTTAAAAGGTCAAATGACCCCTGAAATTTTCCAAACTTTCACATGATAGTTGTATTAGTGCATGTTAAATGTAGAAAAAATTTGAAGGCCGTAAGGGGAAGCTATCTCCCGTTCGTCATCAAACATGCATTATTCCCTCTCGGAACCACGAGCCTTCTAGTGAGTTGCTTCGGTTTGTGATGGGTGTGTGTCCAAACTTTCGTCAAACATGCCAAATTTTTTACCACATCATCTTGGTGGCATGACATTACATCAAGCAAGGTTTCATGTGTTTCTGATCTTTTTTTAATTTTTTGGAATTTAATTGCCATGGCACTCCATGCTTAATTCTGTCATAGCCGTTAGACCAATATGTTTGAAAATTCCTTCCAATTTACTGCACATGGAATTAAATCGCACACAAGTACACAAAATATGACTTTTCAAACCGTATTTGTTAGTTGTTGCATGTACATGTAGTTCAAATTTGAATTACGGTCATTAAATGGCTAGAAAATCACTTAAATGTCTTAAAAGGTCAAATGACCCCTGAAATTTTCCAAAATTTGACATGACAGTTGTATTAGTACTACAAATTTTCTCGTACATTTAAAACACCATCCGTTGCCACTTTACTCCAAATTCATCTTTCACAGCTAATAAAAAATATCCACAACATCACACACAGTTTTTTTGTAGGAACCGTTTGCGATGAAAATTTCTGGGTCTATTTAAGTCTTCCTCCTTAAGCTTCGCCGGCTCGTCTGCTCCAGTGCCGGCAACCCCCGAATCCACGAATCCCGATCCCCATTCCCGCACCCCCTTCTTGCAAAGATGACACCGTGGAAACGCTTCGTGAAGGTCCGTACGATGGCCGCGTCCTCCCCCAGCGCCGCCGCCTACGCCGAGAGTGCCGCCGCATCCGCATTGAGCGCGGTCGCATCCGCCGAGAGGGCGTCTGCGGCAGCCGACAGGGCAGCTGCAGCAGCCGAGACGGCTGCAGCTGCTGCTGCGACGGCGGCTGCAAACGCCGAGAGCGCTCGAGCTGCCGTCCGTGTCGCCGATGTCGCCCTGGCCCGGGTCGAAGCCATCCACGCCAAGATCGAGGACGCACACGCCAAGATATTCCAGGCCACCTCGGAATCCAGCATGCAACCCACGTCCGAAAAGGCGGCGGTGGCCATGGAACACCTCCTTCCTCATGAGATCGCCGAGCGGGAGCTGGAGATGCAGGAGGCGGCGGAGATCGAGGAGCGTTGGGAGGAGGAGTTGCGCATGGCCAAGGTCGAGGTAGAGAAGAGTCTGTCCATCGAGGAATCGGCGGTGGAGTACCAACGCAAGCTCTGGCGTAGCCACTACTATGAGTACTACAACCTTGAGGAGGGCGCCGAGGACGAGGACGCGGTCGACTTCAGCAGGGGGGACGCGGAGTCCACCAACGGCGACATGTCGCCAGGACAAGTCATCGACGTCTCATCTCACACCGGCGATGCATAGGCCGGCGCGACGGCGGATTTGTTAAAATTATGCATACTTAGGCTTTGTTTTTAATGCTGGTCTTTTGTTAGAGCAATGTTTAGGTCAACTGGCTCTGTTTAATTACTAAAATTGCTCGATTCAGTAAGTGTGGTATGTGTGCTGTACGCTCTTTTGTGTGCCCAAATTAGCAAGCGATGTTAAATTATGCAATGACGTACCCGGGGAAATTTCCACCAAAATTTGAATTATCAAACTCATCCCATGCGCGTAAAGCAGAAGAATCGTTTGCGATGCACACAATCATTCAAAGTGAATGGTGTCCGGCGGCACCGCGCGCAAAGTTTCCCTCCACATTTCAAAATTTTTGGCCTACCGCTGAAATATCTACCCCCCCTTCCCCACCCCCTTTTCTCCCCGACCACAAGTCACATTTCCCCGGTTTCCTCCTTCCTTCCTTCCTTCCTAAGCTATAGCCGCTTCCTCGCTTGCTTCCTCGCTCTCGCCGTCTCGCATCCTACCACCGGGGTCGCCATGGTCTTCTTCAATGACCTCATCTGCGGTTCCTCCTCCGACGACGACTCCTTCACCACCCGGGCATGCCTCTCTTCTCTCTCTCGGGCTGCTCGTTGTCACCATCAATCTCCATGCGTGAAGCTAGTTACGTTTGAATCTGTGGACAGTGGGAGGAAGTTTCTGGCATGTGCAGAGAAGGTTAGACCCTTTTTCGTTGTTACAAATCATTTGTTAGATATGATTCAGACACTGTCACGGTCCCAACCCATTCATACCACACCTTCAACCAAACGCATCCTAAGACAGTGTCACAGTTTGTACCTAGTATCTAAAAATGTTGCCATCTCATCAGCGGTGCCATTAGAAAATTATTTGGCACCGCTTCAGTAGTTTGTGCAGCCAACTTTGGTCGACACATCCGAGCAGCCAAGCAGTAAAATACTAAATCTTTATGGCACGAAGGAACTGGGCATCGAAGCAACTAGGTGCTCCGGAGTCTGGGTCCCTGATTTTTTTCCGCTGCATCGGCTCGCCAGTGCAGGGCACCGGTGCGAGATGTAGCAACAGTTGTCTTTACACCGGTTTTGGCATACATAGTGGACGGCTTTAGTGCTATTAGTTTTATGTTACTAAATTTGTGCATGTACACACCTGTTAGTATCAATTTGCTGTCATCCAAACACTCTCGCTATGCTGTTGCAGTTATATTTACCTTCCTCATAAAATGTTCAATTTGTTATTTATAATACATGAGTAAGAACTTGTAGCGTTGTTGTAGCTAATTATAGCTTCTGATGTTTCAGAATTTGGTTGTTGTCTCAGTAGCAATTAATTCAGTTGCACATTGATCTTTTTGAGAAGATATGTCATAATTAACCTGTTTCTTCAATTTTTCAAAATAAGTATTGGTGATTTTCTATGTTGCTATAAACTCATTTCCCCTACAATTGTTACTGATCTAGTTTTAAATATTATAGGATGAACGGAAGTGTTCTTACTTGGAATGGGTTGATCAAGAGTGGCCACAGTCTTTGAAGATGTGCCTAGCAAAGCTCTGGAGCATGTATGAGGAAGAGAATAGAGGTAGGCTTAGAGAAAGTGTTGTCAATGCTGAAGAACATTTTAAGATGCGGGATAAAAAGAGAAAGGTGGAGAATGAGCTCAGATTTTTTAAATCAGACTTTGCTAAGATGATGTTGGCGAAGGAGGATGCACTTTCCCAGTTGGCCAGTGCAAAACAGGTTTTTACTGAACTGAAAGCAGAGGTGGATAAGACAAGCCTGGATGATCTCGATTAGGGAAATGAATATATTGTTCTAATATTGTTCTTATGAAGTTGAACTAGCTATATGATGTACTGTGCTATTTTCAGGTAGCTATCGTACTGTGATGTTAAAATATATTTAAGTGCCTGATATGAAATTGGCAAACAGTTGTTCGATATGAAATGTGAATTTGCGTAATATTGAAATTATTAATTGTAAACTAATAAACCTGCTAAATGTATCATGAAACTTTGCAAACGGTTCTAGCAGTAAAAGCGCTTGTGATGGATAGTCCAATGCCATACAGTTTTCTTCATCACATCGTGTGTGATGTAGTTGATAAAAGCAAACGGTTAACCAAGGCAGAGCGTGTGTGATAGTTACACCTATCACACACGAGCCTATACATAAACCTATGTGGGATATACATACAAACGGAAACGTTTTCCCTAGATTGACTGTGTGGAATGTACATACGAACGGAAACGTTTTCCCTGGATTGACTGTGTGGGATGTACACATGAACGAAAACGTTTTCCCTGGATTGACTGTGTGGGATGTACATAAGAACGGAAACGTACTCCTTGGATTGACTGTGTGTGATATACATACGAATGGAAATGTTTTTCTGAGATTCACCGTGTGGGATGTCCATACGAACGGAAACGTTTTTCCTGGATTGACTGTGTAGGATGTACACATGAACGGAAACATTTTCCCTGAATTGGCTGTGTGGGATGTACATAAGAACGGAAACGTACTCCTTGGATTGACTGTGTGTGATATACATACAAACGGAAATGTTTTTCTGGGATTCACCGTGTGGGATGTACATACGAACGGAAACAATTGGGTTTCGATGCCTTGCCCGATCGCACACGAGCTCATTTTGCCCCAGCCTTTGTGCCAGGAGGGCCTATCCCCGACGATTTCTGGGTCGTGTGGGAAGGACCCCCTATCGCCCACACTCACTTGGCGACGGTTCCAAATGCCGTCGCGGAAAGGGGTTAAAAACCGTTTGTATAGCACCGACGCGTACCAGTGAACATTCAATGGGTACACAAGTGGGAAAATGAAGCATTAGCAGATATAGTGCATCAACTTAGGTACATTTTATTTACATTATTTTATTACGATGACCATACGATGCGTGAAGATGCTTTACTTTCATCACAACGGTTGATGTAATTATTTAATTTTGCAGACCGTACGATGGAAGTACAGCTCAAGTGTACAAGTAGTGGTACTGAATCAGCACGCGTACTAGCCTGGCCAGTCAACCAGCTACGATACCAACACATCTCACACAGGAGGAGCAGATGCAGAGACATATTGAGCTGCATGCAGCTTACTATCGTGACCAGCTGGTAATCACTAGTAACTTTTTCAGGTCCATCATTTCATAATCATTTCAACCAAATATTGTTCAGCTTAAAACTTGCAACGAAGTAGGGCAGATGGCGGCAGAAAGCATGCCGGCCCGGGGCCCAGCTCGCAAGTCATTCCACAAACGTCTTCAAGACTACGTGGCAACAAAGTTCAGATGCGATAGAGGCGACGACGTTGTCACTGGAGCATACAACATGCCGGTAGCGAGGTCAGCCAGACCGAGTGCGGCGCTGTCGTCCAGACCGAGCGAGGCGCGTATGAGCCATGGGCAGTGGGGGAGGGTCCGAGTACTACAACGACATTGTCACGACATGACTCATCTCTGCCACTGCATCGCTCTTCTTCGGTGCAGTTTCGTCAAGGGCAGACATCTCAGGACCATGGCACGGGCTTGGATTCGACGCCCGAGCTGACTCTTTCCCCGAACCCATATGCGTACACAGGATATGGCGCATACACCCAAGGTGAGGGATCTCAGTCGTATCTCTCCACGCGAGGGATCTCCATGCCCGAGGAGACTCGTGTCCCAGAGATAAACCAGTACCACGT
This sequence comes from Thinopyrum elongatum, assembly GCA_011799875.1. Taxonomy (NCBI): domain Eukaryota; kingdom Viridiplantae; phylum Streptophyta; class Magnoliopsida; order Poales; family Poaceae; genus Thinopyrum; species Thinopyrum elongatum. The sequence goes on along the minus strand of CM022303.1, from coordinate 654,808,627 downwards.
ACAATGGCCAGACAGTACAGGCGAGGGATCTCATCAGGTAGTCATGTTTACATTTTAATGCATTTACAATGATATCACATATTATCCTCTAACAGTTTGTTTACAATGTTTCTATGTGCAGGACATACCTGATCGTACATGGGACGATGAGGACACCCAACGTGGCCTCAACACACGTATCCGGGGAGCATCGCATGATCATGGCGACACGGTTACAGCAGTAGTTACAGAATTCTTCGGAGGGGACGTTATTGGCCCATCTTTTATCCCCGAGGAGTCACAACCATACGGCTACAATTACGCATCAGGTTCGCAACAAGGATTCCAGACTCCACCACCTACGTAGGAGTCGCAAACACAGGAAGCCGAAGTGGAGTACGGCCGCGGTCTTCGTGTAACTCGACCACGTAATCGCTTGTCGCTTTTCGGTCCTAAGGAAAGGCCAGGTGGCCATCGTCGACTAGGGTGATTCATCTATCTACGTGTGCGACCCATTGTATCTACATATGTCAGTATCAGACTTTCCAATTTATGTAAGAAACATCTATGTATGCTGAAATAAAAATGCACCAGTCGGCAACAATGTTTCCCGCCTATATCTCCCGCCATACTTTCCCGCTTCTGAGTTCCCGCGTATACCTCGCACCGCCCTTTCCCGCCTATATCTCCCGCCATACTTTCCCGCTTCTGTGTTCCCGCATATACCTCGCCCCCCCGTTTCCCGCCTATATCTCCCGCCATACTTTCCCGCTTCTGAGTTCCCGCCTATTCTTCTCTTCTGAACCTATAAAAACCCCCTCCACACTAAGGTGGATACGCACTTCAGTGTAGTCTCCTAGTCTGCTCAAGATGCCCGGTTATCCTTTTGATCGTAGTTTTCACCCTAGTATGTCCCAATGTCTTCTGCGTTTAGCCGCCAATTTCAAGATAGACAATACAATAGTTCCATGGGATGAACTCATTAGTAGTGACACTCTCATAAATGAGCTGAGTCACGCATTATCTAGGTGTGGGTGGCCTTCCAGGACCTTTTAGGAGATACGAAAAGAACTTCTCAGGTTGCATGGAATATGGAAGAAGATAGAGCATAAGAGTGAATCACATCTGAAGTTTGTAGCAAAACATATTTTTTTATGGACAGACGACAGCGAGGACGAAGATGATATCTTCATGCCCAGTACCAAGGCCACAACTACCGCACCGTCGAAGGGCAAGAGTTATGCATCGTCCAAGGGCAAGAGTTCTGCATCCTCGAAGGGCAAGAGTTCTGCATCGTCCAAGGGTAAGAGTTCTGCATCGACAGAGTATGACGATGATGCCTTCATGTAGTTTTTAAGCAAGTCCAGTTCTACCGTTTAATTCAGATATACTTGCATTATTAGTTTGTGCTGTCTTATTGTAGGGCATTATGTTCTATCTTAATTTCATGTTGTAGTTGTTGCACGACGTTTGATAATTAGTTTGTATTATTAAAGTGTTTTCGGGTGGGGAGAGAAGAAAAAATTGTCGGGAAAGAAAATGACGGAAATAATTTATGGCGGAAAAGAAAATGTCACATTTTATTCCAAAACTATATTTTTTCGTCCTAATGCTTTGATCCGAGCAAGGCAAACTCATACCGACTGAAAAGAAGTGTTACACACTTTGCGCGGTGGCGATTTCGAGGATGGCTGGACGAGGATGACGAGAGCCTCAGTGCCTCGTTTTGTAAGCTCAGACGACAAATGATGGCGAGAAAATAGGCGCGAACAGACGAAATTTTAGATGGGAAATACGCGTGATCCAAAATAGTGCAACCAGTGCATGCCTGAGTGCTGTCGCCCAGGCTGCAGCAATAGACTGAAGCAAAAGCAGCGCTGAGTGACTGATGCAGTCACGTCCTCCGAAGAAAAACCAGCGCTGAGTGAGTGATTCCCGTAGTGCCGTCGCGTCCGCTCAAGCAAAAGGCAGTTGAGTCCCTAGGCAGCCCCGCAGCGGAATCAGTGCGAGTGCATACAAAGCAGTGGCAAAAGCCAGCTCCCGGGCAGCAGCGAATCATCGCGAATAAAGAAATAAAAGGCGCAGATTCCTGCCCGTGAAAATCAGCATCGTCCGCGCATGGTAATTATCGCCGTCTCCCACAGCAAAGGTTGTCGGGCATGCAGCAGCAGCAACAGCGAGGCCGCCTCACGCAGTGGCGGCGTGGCCCGCTGCCTGGGCCCGCGCGCAGCAGGAGCTGTCGGCGTGGGAGCGGCAGCAGCAGCGCTGGCCGCCTCGTCTACTGGCGGTAGGGCCTACCTAGCCCGGCCCGTTCCGTCCCGACGTCAGGCAATGTGCAAGACCCGTTTTACCTGGGCAGCCGCCTCCTGGCGTCGCGGCAGGGCCCGCCGCCTCCAGGCGTGGCGGCAGGGGCCACGTGTCACCTGCTGCCACGGCCGAGGGGGTACTTTTTTGTGAATTTCGTTTGTAGGGGGTCTCTTTTGGCAATTCCAGTGAGCAGAGGGTCTCTTTCCACAAAAAATCGTCTACCCCGCTCCAGTGGGGCCCTGCTTCAGGGGAAAAAACTTGGCGACTGGGGTAAAGAGGGAATCGTATGCCGGAAGCAAGAGGCGGTCAGTCGTCTTCAACCTCAGCTCGAATCCAATCCGCCGCGGGAGATGGAGTTCCCTCTCGACCCAGTCCACAGGTAAGGCGCTCCAGCTGAATGCCGCATTTTAATCCCTCCTTTCAGCGTTCATTGGCATGGCCGCATGGGTGGTTTTTGGTGGACGAAATCTCATTTACGGTGTTGTATTGGCGGCAATCAGGGTAGTACTAGTACCGATCTCTGAGCCGGTGGTGCGGGATGCCGGCATGGTTGTCGGCGATGGGGACGGTGCCGGGAGCCGCGCGACTGCTTCGGCGATGGCAGTCATCCTCGGGGAGGGTGAGATCCGCGGGGAACCGGGAGGGCTTGTGCGCAGGGCCGACGGCGGGCCTGCGGAGTCCGCTCACCAGCCCACAGGCGAAATGAGCCCACAAGCTCCCGGCCGGACCGGAAGGTATTTTTCTCAATGGAGCTTAATTAATTAGTCCTTAGCAGGAAGGAAGATTCTTGTTTCAGTTAAACCTAATTAGTCCTTGGCAGAAAGATTGTTGATCGTTTTAATAACTGATTATATACACTGCTTCAGTTAAGCTCAACACGAGCTTTATTATATTGTAGCAGGGCGATTAGCTGTATTTGCCCCAATGATTGGATTATGTATGATAGCCCAGTATCATAATGTAGTTCAGGGTAACTCGATATGACAACCTGATTTCATTGTGGCTGATATTCGCAGGCATGTGATTAACACGAACTGTGCCGTACAAGCGTAAATGAATTGCTCGAGTGACCTGTTCATCTGTGATTGTGAAATGGACATGGCCAATGGGAAATGTTATACACCACTATATACTTTTTCAATAAGGATACAGTACAACACTATATAGAGAGTTCAAACTTTTCTAGTCAGAGCACATAGATCAAAGTGTTGCTTATGTTTGCGGAGTTAGCAAAATGAATCCAGAAGCTCCGGGTGGACAAAAAGTCCTTATCAGGAAGATAATTGTTTCAGTTAAGCTTAATGGTCTGCAGACCCGCTAATACCCGTGTCATATGCTCAACACGAACCTTATTATGCTGTAGCAGGATGATGAAAAAATAGGCTCTGTATGATAATGTAGTTCACCACAACTGGATATGGCAACTTATTTCATTGTGGGTGCTGGGTAATATAACCAGGTATGTAACTAGTACGATCTGTGTGGTACAATGTAAATAAATGGTTTGCTCTCTGTGATTACGAAATGGAACATTGCCAATGCAAAATTATGCACCACTACATATAGAGTGGAAAATTTTCTAGTCATAAGTCATAACACATAGATCTGTTTGCAGTGCTAGGGTTGATTGTCCTCCCCCGGACCACACATCATGTCCTAACAGAATTGGGGCCGTCGAGAAATCCATCAAAGCTTATGTAGAGAACAGAGGAGATCATGTTATCAACCCAGCGTTGGGTACAACTTTCGATACTCTTGGCGAGGCATATGACTTCTACAATCTGTATTCGTGGGAACATGGATTTGGCATCAAGTATGGCAAGAGTCGGCTTAATGCAAAGAAGACCAAGACCATGCAAGAAATTGTTTGTGGGCGTTTGGTGAGTAGAATACAGAGTTCAGGAACTGTGTATAACAATTTTTTCAATAAATGTAGGTATTGTATTTCATAAAAAATAAATAGTTGTGCTTGGTTTATGCAGGGGGAACCAGGTGCCGAAAACACAAGTTCATGCCGGTGTGGATGTCCTGTGATGATTCGTTTGCTACGTACAGATGACAATGGCTGGTACATCAAAGAGCACAGGATGACACACAACCACTCTTTGACTCCAAGGTGCGGACAGAAGGTACTCTGGCCATCCCACAAACATATAGATCTGTACACAAAGGACTTGGTACGTCAGCTGAGGGAGGACGACGCGAACATCGGCAAAGTCGATGGCATTATAGGAAGTTTCTCCCGCGTCCCCCGCGTCGGCCCATGCTAGGGCGACTCGGGCGGAGATCTCATCTGCGCCGCCGGGCTATCTCCCCCGCGTCCTCCACTCCGTCGCTGCCGGAGGAAGCCGCTGGGCGAAGCCCCGGCCGGCCGACGGCGGCGGCGGAGGACCACTTCCCTCCCGTGTCCGGATCGGGTGAGGCAGGTCACCCATTGGCCCCCGGGGCGCCTCTCCCAGATCTGGATCGCGGCGGCGCGGCGACTCGCCTCCGGCGACGACGCAAGGCGGCGGCGTGGTGGCGGGCGGAGGCGGCGGAGCTGCAGGCGACGTGGGAGTCCGGGTGGTGCGAGCCGCTGGGCGCGTTCGCGTGGTCACGGCGGCCATGATTGCGGTGGCCGGCGGCTCGTCGATCTGGCGGTGGCGGAACGTGGCCGGTGGCGGCGGCGACGTTTGGCCTGGATCCCGGGGCGGCGGCCCTAGAAGGTGGCGGCAGGTGAAGCTCGGGCTGCCCACGCCGGCATAGCATGGTGCTGTCCCTGTCCAAGGCGAATCTGCACCGGCGATTTGGTGGCTTGGTCTCCGGATTGGTTCGGATCAGAGACGGTGACAAGCGCGCGGGATCCCTCTCGACGGCTCTCATGGTTTGGTGAGGTGGGGTGGCTGCCCTCCTCCCAGGCTCCAGTGGTGGCACCCACAGGCAGTGGCCGGTGTGCCAAGGGCTCCCACGGTGGCAGTGCTGTTGCGGATGGTCGCCGGATCTAGGCGGCTAGATCTGGGGCTTTGAAGGCGGTCGAGACGGTGCACAGGTTGTCGGCTGGATTACTTGGAACAGATCCAGGTGAAAACCTAGTCTTCGGCCACCGGCCGGAGCCGGTGATGGCGACGCCCTTGCATCGTTTCCTTCTTGAAGGCATCATCGAGGTGAAGCTCCCAGCTCCTCCCGATACCTCCGGGTTGATCGGATGATGGCGGCGCTCTCGTGTCGTTCCCTCCTTGGGGGCGTCATTCTTGGAGGTGTGCATTGGATCGAGGGACCAGTGGACGGTTTTACTGTTTTACTGGTGGAGCGGCGTTTCTTGTTCGCATCGACAATGTGGAGTCTCGGTGGCGTGGCGCAGCAGGGTCTCGGCAACGGATGTGTGATGATGGGAAGGTGGCGTTGTCTGGCGTCGTGGTGGCGTCGACTGCAGGCCTGACAATTGATGCGTCGGTACATGCTCTGAAGATGGATCGGTGGAATATGGCGGCGGCAGCCTCTGAGAGGGCGCCGAACCGGTGAGTGCCCCAGAGCAGGTGGCTTAGTTGGGGCCTCAGGTTTTAGATGTTAGGCATTGGTGCGAGGTCTGTTTGGTATTTGGCCCGGACTCTCGGCACCCCCTTCATCAGTTAGATAGGAGTAGCGACAGATGTTGCGAAGATGGTGGCTTCAGACTTATTGATGTATTTCTTTGTAAGGTCTTTGTGAATAATCAATAAAATGGCCGCATGCATCTTCCAGATGCAGAGGCCAGGGGTCATCCTCCTTTTCTAAAAAAAAATCTACTAATTGTAAGTTTAGGAACCTGTGTAGTCAAATTAGCATAGATCAAGCAAATGATGAAGTTAGGAAGACAATTGAAGTCTGCGCGGACATAGGAGCAAAGAATCCGGACTTCATGTTTGGGGTGCAAGAAGATGCCGAGAGTCAGATAAAGAACCTCATGTGGGCCAACGGGGGGAGCCGAATGCAGTACAAGTACTTTGGAGATGTTATCACGTTCGACACCACTTACAGGACTAACTTGTACGACATGCCATTTGGACTATTCATAGGCGTGAACGACCACTTTCAGAGCGTCATCTTGGCTGGAGTGTTGGTTAGAGACCAGCAGGTAGAGAGCTTCGAATGGGTTTTCTCTGAATTCATTAGAATGATGGGTGGTGAAGCACCAAAGACAATTCTGACAGGTGAACATCAGTTTTAATTTGTGTGTCTCCCTTGAGGATCATCTACAGTCATCTCAATAAATTAGTTATTTGTATTGTTTCAGATCAGAATCAAGCAATGGAGGTGGCCATAAAGAATGTGATGCCAAACACAGCCCACCGATGGTGCAAATGGCACATCTTGAAGAAAGCAGAAGAGTGCCTTGGACCCCTATACAGAAAATGGAATGGGTTCCGAGCAGAATTGCATAAGGTCGTCAACCACAGTCACAATAGATGAGTTTGAGACAGGATGGGGGATGTTGATTGACAAGTACAACTTAAGGTCACATCCGTACATGACACAACTTTACGAAACCAGGAAGAAATGGGCAAAGCCATATTTCAAGGGGATGTTTTGTGCCAAGATGATGAGTACTCAAAGGAGCGAGACCGCCGACAGTATGCTGAAGAAATATGTATCACCTGCATGTCCAATGCATATGTTCATGAAGCAATACATGCGCTTGCAGTTTAACCGGGACGCAGAGGAAGCCTATGAAGAGAAATGGAACCTGGTTGTAAGCAACTATATTTCTCATAAGATATAACTCCAATTCATTGTCTCTGAACACGAACATTACACCTTTCTCCAAGGATGATATTTGAAATAGGTGATCTGATGTTTCCACAGGGTGGTGTCGTGCTGAGGCGTAACCTACCTATGGAACGATATGCTAGCAACATATATACTCATGCGATGTTCAAACAGTTTGGCCAAATCCTTTATCAAGCAGGATCTTATGGTCTGGAGGTGATCGAGAATAACAAGGTGTACAGGACAACGCTCATTGAAGCAGAGGGAAAGGAAAAATGTCTCAGGGTAGCCTATGAGGTTAAGATGATAGATAATGGAGCTGAATTTGAGTGCGAATGTGGTCAATTTGAGCACATGGGTTTGCTATGCTGCCATGTGCTGAGGGTTAGAAGAATGACTTTTATCATAAATATTCATTTCGTGCATCATGTTTTCAGAATGTGCGCAAGATATTCATCATAAACATGTGTACTGTCCGGCAATGCAGGTGTGGTCAAATGAAAGACTAGGCGATTGCTCTGTGCACAACAATGATACAGTGTCAACACAAGATCAACTAGTCGGATTAGCTGCTCCTTGTAAGAAACCTAAACCTGGAAGGCCAACAGCATTACAGCAAGTACCAAGCAAGGAGGAAGCACCATATGAGGAGATGAGAAAAGGAACTTGTCCTTAGAGGGGTGACTTGCCAAAGCAGGGGAGGTGCACTAATTGTGGTGTTGCTGGACACCTTAGGAACACTTGCTCCGAGCCCTCCCGTCTATAAAATTCGTGGTGGTTTGTAGCTTGGGTATATGTCGGTTAGAGTTGACTTTAGAATCTCTTTTGTGAAACGGTTGCTGGAGTTAACAGGTGATAATTGAATCAGTGCGGGTGCTGATTTATTGGCATTTAGATGCTGTACCTGGCAAACTAATAATAGGGGCTGCTGAAATGAGTGCAAAATTTATGTGGCTTGTACAGTACTACTAGCAAAACATGTTACTTGCTGATTTAGATATGAGGATGAGAAATTGATTGCCTTCTGGTGATTCTGTAGGTAAAGGGGAAAATGGCCCAACCCATATTATTTTCTACGATTCTGTGGCAACATGCTGAACTTACATGCCTATGCCTTGCTAGTAGATGCCATATATTCAAAAGGCTTCAGTTTATAGTTACAGTACATCGAGTGAGCAAATAGTAGAGTTGGTGGGAGACAAAAATAGTTCAAGCAATGTTTGCCTGCTACATTGAAGTTTATCTTGAGCACAATAATAATGATTCCGAGGTAGACAAATGACTGTAATGCGACGGAGACAAGACATAACTGTCGAAGAAAGAGGACAGGACGTGCACATCAATGTGTACATCACAGTTAAGATACATTTTTGTTTTCTTTTTCATAATCTGAACCACAGATTCACGATACTGATAATCTCAGGATTTTGAAGGAATAGACAGCGAGCACCATCATATCTAGTTGACCAAAGAAGCCACTTATCCTTGTTGGTGAGTCCAATATTCAGAACAAAGGTATCTGAATTTTGATGTAGTATTTTTACTGCCAAAACAGTACAAAGCAAGCACTGGTAACATGGATTAATTTAACCTTCTCACAAACAATTCAGTATGAAATCAAATTGTCTGGTTGACACTAACTCGAGGTCAACTGTAATTCTCCAAGCATTCCACATGATCTAACATACCATCGCACAAAATTGCATGGCGATGGGATGCCCTGTGGAGCTTTAGGAGGTTGAAATATACGCTGTAGAAATGCTAAGAGACACAAAAGTTGAACTCAAACAAAGTCAAAACGTGAAAAAACTTTAGTTGGAAGACAAACGAAAACAATATGGCTCCAGAAATAGATAATGTTGCACATGGATATGAGAAGTTGAAAAAGGTGGCACCTGCCCGAGAACCTAATGAATACTGACGGAAGGGATCTATCAATTTGAGAGAATTCAGAGACACTTTATTTTTCCTTACTTTGTGGGTCCCCTTTGAAGACCTGAATGACCTTTTTGGTCAAACTTTCAGCTTGTGTGCTCAAATGTGCATGCATATGGTAAAAAAAAAATACAGATCACAAAATATTCTATAGCCTTCCTTTTGTATGTCCTCATTAGCTGCACAATGATTAAAAAATCACCTCAATCAGAAGCTACTGTTAACGTTAGCAATTTTTACTCCTGAAGAACTTTTTGTATCTCTTATTTTTTTTCTTTCTTTCCTTCACTTTATGTACTTTGTGAGACAGACCAGTAAGCATACTATTTCATCTCCTTTCTTCATGGCCAAGATAATCATATTAAAGAAAAACATGGGTTCACCAAACCGAGTGGGAGATTTAAAAGGAGTGGACTTCCAAACCGTGTGATCTCAAACCGAGAGAACTCCAAAACCGCGTGGCAACCTGTCCCAAGAAAACTAGGATTTCTAATGTTGCGGCGATGTGCAGAAGCAAGGGAGATATATAACTTTCAAAATTAGCACACTTTTCGTCACATCAGGTCTGTTTAGGGAGAACTAGATTTTTGTGAACCGGTTCGAGAAATACAAAGAAATTGGTTCTGGCAAAAAAATCAATGTAAAATTCAAACAAACTACAACATGCCAATTTAAATTGTTAATATTCATGCATGTTACAGAAAGCGTAATTTCTGGTACCAACTATAGGGCACCAAGTTTTTCCAATTAGCCAGAGAAACTACTTGTTCACACCTCATACATTCTAGAATCTCTATTTAGATACACCTAAACATGATAGTCATGTACTCCTGGAAATCTCTTCCAAGTTATTTGTTAGATTTATACACCTCAAAACACTCCACCAGTTCTTTTCTACATATTTAAGGGTACTATGACAAATGACACATATAAATGCACTATAATACAAACACGTATAGACAAAATTTGAGTAATATATTTTTATTTTTCTTAGATTTATGGTGAAATCCACTCTAACTAAAAATCTTAGACCTCCTAAACTCAACTAATACAATAATAAATTCTTTGCAACAATACACACTTTATTTTAGTACAAACACATTATTTTTAATCATAAATGCCACGAGCGTATCGGAAATATGTATATATTCAATGTGATTTAATTATTACTTCCTAATAATGTTTGGAATATGGTATTTAATATAACACATTTAGGCCATGTACAATGCAAAGATAAACATATGTGCTTAAGAAAAACTCATTTTATTTTACTAATCACATGTCTAAGCAACTTGCATTCTACAAGGCCTAAATGGTGTATCAATAACAATAAGGCACATTAAATGATATTATTAGTCATAATGAAATAAAAAAGTTTAGTCTAAATAAGTTAAACATTAACATTTGCTTGGCCTGAGCCGTTCATCTGACTTTGTCATTGATTGCAATTAGTAAGCATGCACTTGCAAAACTCAAATACTTGTAGGAACTCTTCATCTCTTTCATAATAGGTAGCACTCATCGTGCCACTTTGTTTTATACTGGTATAACATAAAATAAATATTTGTGCCACTTTGTTATATGTTAATATGATATAAACAATAGGTATAGACATAGTGCAAATTAGTCAAAGTCTTTCATAAAGGTATTAAGCATTAGTTGTCTAAAGATTGTGTTTATGTATTAAAGTAATGCTGTTGTCTTTGCTGAGGTAACTGAATGCATATCCTTGACAACTTTTTTCCCCAGTTTATACATGTAACAACCTCAATCTAAAGCCCTAGACCATTTGATATCTTTGTAATATATTTTGGATCTTATTTTAATATGTGGTGTGGTATTATTTTTATTTTTATTTGCTTCATGCATTTAAATGGTTCACAAACAATTAAAATTTATGAACATTTTCATAAAATCATTGCATGCTTCTTTCCATTTTATTTAAGTGACTTTTCCTTTTCCCTTTCAAGCTTTCCAAATTTCCTTATCAATTTCCTAGTTCAAGTTTGGTCTCCAAACTTTGCCAAAAAATCTTTTTTGCATTTATAAAAGCTCCAAAAAAAATCTCAACATTTTTGGACACATCTAAAACCTAGTCCTAGTTCAAACCCAGTAGAATTCAAATGAGTTTGAATTTCAACCTTTCAAACATGGCCATAATCATTTTTTCTAGATCACACACATTTTATCAAGTCCAGGAAAAATATCACTTTGCAAAAATACCCTTCCTAGACCTCGGGCTATCTCTCCTAGTTTTTGTTTAATTATTAAATATAAAAGGTAGAAGAAATAACAGAGGCAGAGAGAGAGGAGTCATCCACTTACGTGTTCCTGCATCCCACCTAGCCCACTAGCACATGAGACACGTGAGTCTTCCTCCTCTGTATGGTGCACATCGGTTGTGTCCACGTCTATGCTCTCGTTGATTTGACGATCGTCCGGCGATCTAACCACCTATATAATGTGCCCTAGATCTACCCTAGCCCCCCTTGATCTATTCCACCCCTCTCCTGCCCTTGCGGCCACCCAGGTAGGGTCTTCTCGCCTCACCGTCGCCATGGCCACTGTGGCCCGAGTGAGCCCGAGCTCGGGCTAACTCTGTCGCCCCCCCCCCCCCCCCCCACCCCCCTACAAAACGGAGACTATTTTGTGACGGACCACTTATGTCCCGTAAAACCAATTTTCGCCACTGAAAATGGTCTTGTGACGGTTTCTGACCGTCACCCAATCGTCGTCACGAAAAATAAAATCTTGATGGTAGCACCTCTTCCGTCACACAAGATTGTATCATAGGTGATGACCCCAGTTATTTCATGAACGTCCATTTTCAGTGCTTGGCCCAAAGTGTCACCTATGATAGGTCAATTTGTCACCTGAGATCATCTACGGTGACGATAATCTGTCACCAGTAATAGGTTATGTGATTCCACCGGCCAACGATTCTCACAAATGGGCCCAGTAGATGCTGATGTGGCTTCTTCCATGTGGGTTCGGCTGTGGTTTTATCACCTACGGTGGCCGTCAGTAATAAGCCGGGCGTCAGTTTTGATAGGTCAAGTATACTGACATATGGGCCCAAAAATGCTCACGTGGCTGCTTACATATGGGACCAGACGTGGGTGACGAGGCTACTTACATTAGGGTCCATACGCTGGTGATGGCATCCATAACCATCACAGTTTGTAGACTCTGATAATTTGTTTTTATTTGAATTTTCAGCCAAATTTGTATGAAATTCGTATTTTGCTCTCATAACTTTGATTAAAAAAGTGTGTGTAACATTACTCCTATAAAGGATGGCGGAGTACCTTCCTGGGCTGCTCGATGGCGAATAGAGCCTCCCAGCCGTCCGTTGCCTAGTGCCTTGTGTAGGGAGGCTCTCATGGGCGTCACGAGCCGCCCGATCTGCTCGAACGGCTCGCACCCAGGCGACCCGGCTGGAGGGTCGATGACGGGTGGACTAAGGGCGTGCGATCGCTATAGTCGGCGCGCGTCCATGACGGGTGGACCGAGGGCGCCTCTGGGGCCACCGTCATGTGGAGGCCCCCCGCCCTCATGTGAGAGCTTTGCCGGACCGGCCTGTCGGTGTCTTCGCCCGTGCAGGATGGTTCGGTCGCTACAGTCAGTGCGTGCGGTGCTCCCGCTTGCACCAACTTTAGCGACGCTCACGCCCTCTGCGACTATGGAGGCGACCCAACTGGGAGGTCCATGATGGGTGGACCTCTTGCCCGCCCGGAGCCACCATCATTGGGCCGCATCCAGCACAACGGCGAGCGAGGCCCAGCATGGCGGGCGCCTCTGAGCCATTCGTTGTTCGGTGGTGTGCCATGAGGGCTACTCGAGTGCGCTCCAGGCCATCCAATCTACCTAGACGGCTCAAACCCAGGAGTCGCTTCCCCGGGCCTTCTAGATACCCGGTTGTTCGCACAACCGGCTATGCGGAGGGCCGTCCAGACGGGTTTGCTACCTGGGGGATGTGCTTGCCCGGTCCTGTTGGCTATCGAGTGTTTGGCTAGGGGGCGTGATACGTCTCCAACGCACCTATAATTTTTGATTGTTTCATGCTATTATATTATCAATCTTGTAGGCATTATATGCCATTTTATATCATTTTTGGGAACTAACCTATTAACTCACTGTCCAGTGCCAGTTCCTGTTTTTGCATATCTCTTTGTTTCACAGAAAAACTATACCAAATGAAGTCCAAACACGATGAAACTTTACGGTTATTTTTTATGGACCAGAAGAGATCCTAGAAGCTTCGGGGGGAGGACAGAAGATGTACGAGAGAGCCACAAGCTCACACGGCGCACCCCTAGGGAATTGGGGGGAGGGCCCCTCGTAACTTGATAACCCACAAGTATAGGGGATCAATTGTAGCTTTTCTCGATAAGTAAGAGTGTCGAACCCAACGAGGAGCTAAAGGTAGAATTAATATTCCCTTCAAGTTCTATCGACTACCGATACAACTCTACGAACGCTTAACGTTCGCTTTACCTAGAATAGGAATAAAACTAAAAATACTTTGTAGGTGTAAAGGGATATGTTTGCAAAATAATAAAGAACACGTAAATAAAAGTTATGGGCTGTTTTACTAAAAGTACAATTAGGTTAGTATAGCGAGTGTGGAAAAGTGGTGGTAGGATTTGCGGAACCGTCCCTAAGCAATTGGCTAAGTTACTTGACCGATAGTAAGTTTTTATGTGGGAGAGGCCACTGCTAACATGTCATCCCTTACTTGGAATTCTATGCACTTATGATTGGAACTATTAGCAAGCATCTGCAACTACTAAAGCTCATTAAGTTAAACCCAACCATAACATTAAGATATATTTGTTGGGGAATGTTGCATGGAAAACAAAAAAAAATTCTACGCACACGCAAGATCTATCCATGGAGATGCATAGCTACGAGAGGGGGAGAGAATCTACATACCCTTGTAGATCGCTAAGCAGAAGCGTTTATCAACGCGGTTGATGTAATCGTACACCTTTACGATCTGTTCCGATCAAGCACTGAACGCACGGCACCTCCGCGTTCAGCACACGTTCAGCTCGATCACGTCCTCGCCTTCTTGATCCAGCAAGAGGGGCGAAGTAGAAGATGAGTTCCGGCAGCACGATGGCGTGATGACGGCGGTGGTGAAACTATTTCCGCAGGGCTTCGCCAAGCATAACGGTTTTGAACAGAGGATGAACTAGAGGGAGATGGGGCGCCGCACACGGCTTGGGGATTCGTGGTGTATGGCGCCCCCTCCCCTCCTCTCATATATATAGGTGGAGGGGGGAGGGGAGGCTGCCTAGGGCGCGCCCCAAGGGGGCCGACGCCTGCCCTGGCCGCGCCCCCCTTCCTTCTTAGGCGCGTGGTGGGGAAGGCAGGAGGGGAGGCACCCCCCCCTTCCTTTCCTTGAGCGTGGAAGAGAAGGCAAGAGGGGGCTAGCCCTCTTCCTTAATTCCCTAGGGCCAGCGGCCAAGAGGTGGGGCGCGCTAGCCCCAAGTGGGCTGGTGTGCTTTCCCTTGTTGGCCCGTTTGGCCAAATATGCTCCCGTGGCCTCCCGGAACCCTTTCCGGTGATCCAATAAATATCTGGTGCATTTCGAAACTCTTCCGGAGACCAAATACTATCATCCTATATATCAATATTTACCTCCGGACCATTCCGGAGCTTCTCGTCATGTCCGTGATCTCATCCGGGAGTCCGAACAACATTCAGTCACCAACATACATAACTCATATAATACTATATCGTCAACGAACATTAAGCATGCGGACTCTACGGGTTCGAGAACGATACAGACATGACCGAGGCACTTCTCCGGTCAATAACCAATAGCGGGACCTGGATGCCCATAATGGTTTCTACATATTCTACGAAGATCTTTATCGGTCGGACCTTTATGACAACATACGTAGTTCCCTTTGTCTGTCGGTATATCACTTGCCCGAGATTCGATCATCGGTATCTCCATACCTAGTTCAATCTCGTCACCGGCAAGTCTCTTTACTTGTTCCGTAATACATCATCTTGTAACTAACTCCTTAGTCACTTTGCTTGCAAGCCTCTTGTGATGTTGTATTACCGAGAGGGCCCAGAGATACCTCTTCATCATACGGAGTGACAAATCTCAATCTCGATTCACGCCAACTCAATAGACACCTTCGGAGATACCTGTAGAGCACCTTTATGATCACCCAGTTACGTTGTGATGTTTGATAGCACACAAGGTATTCCTCCGGTATCCGGGAGTTGCATGATCTCATGGTCGAAGGAATATGTATTTGACATTAAGAAAGTAGTAGCAAAAACTTTAATGATCATATGCTATGCTAACGGATGGGTCTTGTCCATCACATCATTCTCCTAATGATGTGATCCCGTCATCAAGTGACAACTCATGTCTATGGTTAGGAAACCTTAACCATAGTTGATCAACAAGCTAGTCTAGTAGAGGCTCACTAGGGACACGGTTTTTGTTTATGTATCACACATGTATTTAAGTTTCCGGTCAATACAATTCTAGCATGAATAATAAATCTTTTATCATGAACAAGGAAATATGAAAATAACCAATTTATTATTGCCTCTAGGGCATATTTCCAACAATATTGGCCCCCCTTCAATCACGTATGAATCAATTTCTATGGCAGGAAGAAGCTTCTGTCACTCTAGCCCTCCAATGCATAGTCCTATCAACATACAACTAACCCTATGGTGTGATTGTTGGGGAACGTTGCATGGGAAACAAAAAATTTCCTACGCTCACCAAGGTCAATCTAGGAGATGAACATCTACGAGAGGAGAGATTACATCTACATACCCTTGTAGATCACTAAGCGGAAGCGTTAAGAAACGTGGTTGATGTAATCGAACGTCTTCGCGATCCAATCACGATCGGTCCCGCGAACTCCGATCCAAGTGCCGAACGAACGACACCTCCGCGTTCAACACACGTACGGCTTGATGACGCCTTCACCTCCTCGATCCAGCGAGCGATGGTGAAGTAGCAGCTCGAGTCCTCCGGCAGCACGATGGCGTGGTGGCGGTGGTGGTGGAGAAATCTCGGCAGAGCTTCGCTAAGCACTACGGAGAAGAAGAAGATTACGAGGGAGAGGAAGGGCAGCGCCGTGGCATAGATGGGGTGCGGCTGCCTTCCCTCTACCCCTCTATATATAGGGGGAAGGGAGGAGAGGGGCGCCCTAGGGTTCCCTAGGGGGGGCCGGCGGCCACCAGGGGGAAACCCTAGATGGGTTTTGGTGCGCCCCCCCCCCCCCCCCCGGAGCCTTGGCCCCCATGGCAAAGGGGTTGGCTGCCCTAGGGGGCGCCCCACCCCTTCTGGTTATGTGGGAAAGGGTGAGGGGGCGCACAACCCCTTAGTGGGCTGGTTTGCCCCCTCCCCTTGGCCCATGGGGCCCCCCAACACTTGCCGGGGCCCCCCGAAACCCCTTTCGGTGATGCTGGTCATCACCCGGTACCCCCGGAACAATTCCGGACTCCAATACCCTTCGTCCAATATATCAATCTTCACCTCCGGACCATTCCGGAGTTCCTCGTCACGTCTGGGATCTCATCCGGGACTCCAAACAACCTTCGGTAACCACCATAATGACTGAACTATACTTATATCGTCACCAAACGTTAAGTATGTAGACCCTGTGGGTTCGAGAACTATGCAGACATGGCCGAGACACCTCTACGGTTAATAACCAATAGCGGGACCTGGATTCCCATATTGGTTCCCACATATTCTACAAAGATCTTATCGGTCAAACCTCGATGTCAAGGATTCAGCTAATCCCGTATGTAGTTCCCTTTTGTCTATCGGTATGTTACTTGCCCGAGATTCGATCGTCGGTATCTCCATACCTAGTTCAATCTCGTTACCGGCAAGTCTCTTTACTCGTTCCGTAATACAAGATCCCGTGACTAACTCATTGGTCACATTGCTTGCAAGCTCATTGTGATGCTGTATTACCGAGTGGGCCCTGAGATACCTCTACGTCATACGGAGTGACAAATCCCAGTCTTGATCCATGCCAACTCAACAGACACCCTCGAAGATACCTGTAGAGCACCTTTATAGTCACCCAGTTACGTTGCGACGTTTGGTACACACAAGGTACTCCTCCGGTGCCAGTGAGTTTCATGATCTCATGGTCATAGGAACATATACTTGACATGCAGAAAACAATAGCAATAAACTTGACACGATCATATGCTACATTTATAGTTTGGGTCTTGTCCATCACATCATTCTCCTAATGATGTGATCCCATTATCAAATGACAACTTATGTCCATGGCTAGGAAAGCACAGCCATCTTTGATCAACGATCTAGTCCGGTAGAGGCATACTAGGGACATGTTGTTGTCTATGTATCCACACATGCATTTGAGTTTCGGGTCAATACAATTATAGCATGGATAATAAACGATTATCATGAACAAGGAAATATAATAATAACCACTTTATTATTGCCTCTAGGGCATATTTCCAACAGTCTCCCACTTGCACTAGAGTCAATAATCTAGCATTACATGGTAATGAATCTAACACCCATAGAGTTCTGGTGTTGATCATGCTTTGCCCGTGGAAGAGGTTTAGTCAACGGATTTGCGACATTCAGATCCGTATGTATCTTGCAAATGTTTATGTCTTCCTCCTTGATGTAATCGCGGATGGAATTGAAGCGTCGCTTTATGTGTCTGGTCCTCTTGTAAAACCTTGATTCCTTAGCTAGAGTAATGGCACCAGTGTTGTCACAGAACAGAGTCATTGGGTCCAGTGCACTGGGCACAACTCCAAGATCTGTCATGAACTGCTTCATCCAGACACCTTCCTTCGCTGCCTCTGAGGCAGCTATGTACTCCGCTTCGCATGTAGAATCAGCTACCACGCTCTGCTTGGAACTGCACCAGCTTACCGCTCCACCGTTCAGAACATATATGTATCCGGTTTGAGACTTAAGAGTCATCCGGATCAGTGTCAAAGCTTGCATCGACGTAACTCTTTACGATGAGCTCTTGATCGCCTCCATAAACGAGAAACATTTCCTTGGTCCTTTTTAGGTACTTAAGGATATTCTTCACCGTTGTCCAGTGATCCACTCCTGGATTACTTTGAAACCTTCCGGCCATACTTATGGCAAGGCTGACATCCGGTCTTGTGCACAGCATCGCATACATGATAGAGCCTATGGCAGAGGCATAGGGGATGACACTCATCTTTTCTCTATCCTCTGTAGTCGCTGGGCATTGAGTCTGACTCAACTTCACACCTTGCAAAACAGGCAAGAACCCCTTCTTGGACTGATCCATTTTGAACTTTTTCAAAATCTTATCAAGGTATGTGCTTTGTGAAAGTCCTATTAAGCGTCTCGATCTATCTCTATAGATCTTGATGCCTAATATGAAAGCAGCTTCTCCTAGGTCCTTCATTGAAAAACTATTGTTCAAATATTCCTTCACGTTTTCCAAAAGTTCTATATTGTTTCCAATCAGCAATATGTCATCCACATATAATATTAGAAACGCTATAGAGCTCCCACTCACTTTCTTGTAAATACAAGCTTCTCCGTAAACTTGTATAAACCCAAACGCTTTGATCACCTCATCAAAGCGAAGATTCCAACTCCGAGATGCTTGCACCAGTCCATAAATGGATCGCTCGAGCTTGCACACTTTGTCAGCATTCTCTGGATCGACAAAACCTTCCGGTTGCATCATATACAACTCTTCCTTAAGGAAACCGTTAAGGAACGCTGTTTTGACATCCATCTGCCAGATTTCATAATCGAAAAATGCAGCTATTGCCAACATGATTCTGACGGACTTAAGCATCGGTACGGGTGAGAAAGTCTCATCGTAGTCAACTCCTTGAACTTGTGAAAACCCCTTTGCCACAAGTCGAGCTTTATAGACGGTGATATTACCGTCCGCGTCCGTCTTCTTCTTGAAGATCCATTTATTCTGAATGGCCTTTCGCCCTTCAGGTAGTACTTCCAAAGTCCATACTTTGTTTTCATACATGGATCCCATCTCGGATTTCATGGCCTCTAACCATTTGTCGGAATCCGGGCCCACCATCGCTTCTCCATAGCTTGTAGGTTCATCGTTGTCCAACAACATGACCTCTAAGACAGGGATACTGTACCACTCAGGAGATGTACGTACCCTTGTCGACCTACGAGGTTCGATACTAACTTGATCTGAAACTTCATGATCACTATCATTAGCTTCCTCATCAACTGACGTAGGTGTCACAGAAACATCTTTCTGCGCTACACTACTCACTGGTTGAAGTAAAGGTTCAACAACATCATCAAGTTCTATCTTCCTCCCACTCAATTCTTTCGAGAGAAACTCCTTCTCGAGAAAGGACCCGTTCTTAGCGACAAACACTTTGCCTTCGGATCTGAGATAGAAGGTATACCCAACCATCCCTTTTGGGTATCCTATGAAGACGCATTTGTCCGCTTTGGGTTCGACCTTTTTCGGCTGAAGCCTTTTGACATAAGCATCGCAGCCCCAAACCTTAAGAAACGACAACTTTGATTTCTTGCCAAACCACAGTTCATAGGGTGTTGTCTCCACGGACTTAGATGGTGACCTATTTAAAGTGAATGCAGTTGTCTCTAACGCATAACCCCAAAACGATAGTGGCAGATCGGCAAGAGACATCATAGAACGCACCATATCCAATAAGGTTCGACTACGACGTTCGGACACACCATTACGCTGTGGTGTTCCAGGTGGCGTCAACTGTGAAACGATTCCACATTGTCTTAAATGATCACCAAACTCATAACTCAGATATTCTCCCCCTCGATCGGATCGTAGGAATTTAATCTTCTTGTTACGATGATTCTCAACTTCACTCTGAAATTGCTTGAACTTTTCAAATGTTTCAGACTTATGCTTCATTAAGTAAATATACCCATATCTACTAAAGTCATCGATGAAGGTGAGAAAGTAACGATATCCACCACGCACGTCAACGCTCATCGAACCACACACATCAGTATGTATGATTTCCAACAAGTCACTTGCCCGTTCCATTGTTCCGGAAAATGGGGTCTTAGTCATCTTGCCCATGAGGCATGGTTCGCATGTGACAACTGATTCAAAAATCAAGTGACTCCAAAAGTCCATCAGCATGGAGTTTCTTCATGCGCTTTACACCAATATGACCTAAGTGGCAGTGCCACAAGAAAGTGGTATTATCATTATCAACTCTACATCTTTTGGCATCAATGTTGTGAACATGTGTATCATCACTATCGAGATTCAATAAGTATAAACCCCTTACAATGGGTGCATGACCATAAAAGATACTACCCATATAAATAGAACAACCATTATTCTCTGATTTAAATGAGTAACCGTCTCGCATTAAACAAGATCCAGATATAATGTTCATGCTCAACGCAGGCACTAAATAACAATTATTCAGGTTCATCACTAATCCCGATGGTAATCGAAGAGCGAGCGTGCCGACGGCGATCACATCAACCTTGGAACCATTTCCCACGCGCATCGTCACTTTGTCCTTTGCCAACCTTTGTCTATTCCGTATTTCCTGCTTTGAGTTGCAAATGTGAGCAACCGAACCGGTATCAAATACCCAGGCACTACAACGAGAGTTGGTAAGGTACACATCAATAACATGTATATCATATATACCTTTGTTGACGTTGGCCCCCTTCTTGTCGGCCAGATACTTGGGGCAGTTCTGCTTCCAGTGGCCAATTCCCTTGCAATAGAAGCACTCAGTCTCCCGCTTGGGTCCAGCCTTGGGTTTCTTCACGGGAGGAGCAACTGCTTTGCCACCTTTCTTGAAGTTTCCCTTCTTTCCCTTGCCTTTCTTGAAACTAGTGGTTTTATTCACCATCAACACTTGATGCTCCTTCTGGATGTCTGACTCGGCGACTTTTAGCATCGTGAACAGCTCGGCGACTGACTTGTTCATCCCTTGCATGTTATAGTTCAACACAAAGCTCTTGTAGCTAGGTGGTAGCGATTGAAGAACTGTGTCAGTGACAGCCTCTGGCGGGAGCTCAACTCCCAACTCAGCCAGACGGTTGTAGTACCCAGACAATCTGAGTATGTGCTCACTGACAGACCCGTTCTCCTCCATCTTGCAGGCATAGAACTTATCGGAGGTCTCATACCTCTCGATCCGGGCATTCTTCTCAAAGATAAACTTCAACTCCTGGAACATCTCATATGTTCCATGATGTTCAAAACGCCTTTGAAGTCTCGGCTCTAAGCCATACAGCATGGCACACTGAACTATTGAGTAGTCATCAACACGCGACTGCCAGGCGTTCACAATGTCCATAGTCGCTGGAGGGGGTGGCGCACCAAGCTGTGCATCAAGGACATAAGACTTATGGGAAGCCGTGAGGATAATCCTCAGACTACGGGCCCAGTCTACAAAGTTACTTCCATCATCTTTCAGCTTAGCTTTCTCTAGGAATGCATTGAAATTCAGGGGAACTACTGGGCGAGCCATTGATCTACAACATAAATTTGCAAAGATAACTTTAGACTATTGTTCATGATAATGAGTTCAATTAATCATATTACTTAAGAACTCCCACTCAAATCGACATCCCCCCGGTCGTCTGAGTGCAACATGATCCAAATTCACCAACCCAAGTCCGATCATCATGTGAGATGAGGTGGTTTCAATGGTGAACATCTCCATGTTGAAAATATCTACTATATGACTCATGTTCGACCTTTCGGTCTCTTGTGTTCCGAGGCCATGTTTGTACATGCTAGGCTCGTCAAGTTTAACCCAAGTGTTCCGCATGTGCAAAACTTGTAGGGTAACGCAGCAGAAAACAAAAAATTTCCGACCTACGCACCAGCCCAGGACCACTATGGAGACTGCACACAAGGTTTGATCATTTTCGTTACCGACTCGTAGCGCAGCGGAAGTAGAGTCGATGACGATCGGCGGTGCAGATCCCCGCAGCTAGGATTTACAACCTCCCAACCGCGAGGATGTATACCCTCGTCTTCTCTTTGGACAGCCCTCCGGGAGGCGGTCGAACAGTCCCCCGGACGGTGTCGCGGACAGCCCTTCGGGAGGACCTTCGAAACTCGAACGGTCACTTGGACAGCCCTTCGGGAGGACTCACAGAACTAGGACCGTCACTTGGACAGCCCTTCGGGAGGCACTCATGAACAGCCCCTCGGGCACTAAGATCGAAACTACGACCTCTCTACAGAGTTGCACACATACGGTGTCATCTATCCGGCAGGGCTTCGCCGTCCAGAACTAGTTCCCACCGGAACCCAGACAGCCTTTCGGCTCTACGAAACTCTTTTCGTGGGAGGGAGAGAGAAGCCAGATCATTGCAATGGCACTTGTATGTGAGAAGGGATGAAGGATTGAGCAGCCCCCTCTCCTCCTTATATAGGAAAACCAAGGGGTAGGATGGGCATTCAAGAAATACCAAAATACCCATGAAGGAAACTCTTTCCAAGGGCATAAGAGAGAAACCAAAGGACATGTGGGGCTCCAAGGAGGAGCTCCACATGTGGCCGGCCACCCCCTAGGGGTCCCCCCCCCCCAAGGGGGCTCTCATCCATCCACATCACCTTCTAGAAGCCTTTAGCAAAAAGCCCTAAAAGGTGGCTTTCCAAAAAGCACTTTCACTATTCACGACGACATTTTTCAGCGTCCGTTCGAACTGAAAATATTTATGTGGGCTTAGAACATTTCCAGTACCCACTAAAATAATTTTCAACGTGTTTTGGAACAATTCCAATTTAGTGATTTCATCTGCGAAAAGCATCTGAAGCAGTTCCGGCAGCCCCGGAACATTTCCGGTTTTTTCTTCCAGAAAATTCCCAGAAGTTTCCAGAATGATTCTGGCATCCTCCAAGAATTATCAGGCATGTGCCGAAACCATTTTGACTTAATGGTATCCCCTGAAACAACTTTTCAGTTTCACCGGAACTCATCCGGTGACCTCTCTCTGCGGAACTTTTCCGCTGTCCGAAACTTTTCGGTGTCCGAAACTTTTTCGGTGATTTTCTCTCAGACTCCCTGTCTAGTATTCAGCAGATAGATGACCCTTAAGCGTGTGACCCTATAGGTTCGGTGAAGTATAGACATGACACGGAACCCCTTCCGATCAATGATCAACATCGGAGCCGTGGACACCCATATTGACCCCTATACCCACACGAATGAATATTCGAGTGAACCTCCAGTTGCCGTGTGCTATTCCTGTTGCTTCGCGATATGTTACAAATACCTGAGGTGAGACATGTTGGCATTCCCGTGGATCAACAACTTGTCCACTATGCTAGTTACCTCGTTACCGGTATTGTTCTCTTTTCTCGTTACCGTGTTCCGGCATCCCCGTGATCAAATCACAAAGTGTCTGGCCAGACGATGATTTATACCGTAACACCGAGAGGGCCCAGAGATATCTCTCCATCCTCGGAGGAGCAAATCCCAATCTTGAGCTATTAAGTTACTTGACATACTTTCCCATGAACCCGTAAGCCGCCGTAATAGCCACCCATTTACGGATGACGTTTAACAAACCCCAAAGTTCATGAAGCAAGCATGAAGAAACTCGATACTCTCATGGTCTGAGGAATCATGCAAACGTTAACCATCTCTGTGTTATTAACCATTAACTTGTGACGAATGAATCTCATAGCATAACACCAATTGGGTCGATTCAACACAAATGTTCTTCTAACATTGTGCCCTCAAAGTTGATGGCATAGACATGCCCATGATTGGGAAAACATAATCATCATGCAACACTTGAGCTAGTCTTAGAGGCATGACTAGGAATACATTTTACCTTTTATTATTCCACACGTGCACATGGGTTTTCCCCAGAGCCTTTATGGATATACGGGCTCGGGAACCACAGCAGTTATAGCATGGAACATAAACCTAATTATGAACACGGAGATAAATAATAACATTTATTATTGCCTCTAGGGCATATCTCCTACAACATGCATGCCCTAATGACTGCATCCTCTACCGCGGTGAGTACGAGGAATTGAACGCATGCCCGGTATGCGGTGCATTTCGGTATAAGATCAGACGATATGACCCTGGTGATGTTGAGGGCGAGCGCCCCAGGAAGAGGGTTCCTGCCAAGGTGATGTGGTATGCTCCTATAATACCACGGTTGAAACGTCTGTTCATGAACAAAGAGCATGCCAAGTTGATGCGATGGCACAAAGAAGACCGTAAGAAAGACGTGAAGTTGAGAGCACCTCACTACTAGGGAAAACCCCAGTAGTAGCGCTTGAAATACATATAGCAGTAGCGCTGGGTCCAGCGCTACTGCTAACGCGCTACAGCTAAGTTGTAGCAGTAGCGCTGGTCAGGGCAGCGCTACTGGTAAGTATGGTTAGCTGTAGCGCTGCCATGACCAGCGCTACTGCTAACTCTCTGTAGCCCTTGAACAAATGAAGCGCTGCTGCTAATCCAGCGTTGCTGCTAATCCAGCGCTGCTAGTAGATGCTTTCTGGCGCTACTACTAGTATTCCTGCTTCACAGATTTATACCCCCTCTATGTATTTGTGATGTATTTATACTGGCTCATGTGAGGAAGAAACATGGATTAGATTCATTTGGATGAATCAAAAGTTTAATTAGGACGACGATCCTACTAATTCAACTTTTGGTCACTTTTGATCCATCCACATGAATCTAATACGCGTTCCTTCCAACAATGATATAATAACTAATCATGATAATAATAACAAATCATCATGATAATCATGATCAACATCATCGTCATATTAATATAAAAACTCTTGCATCGTATCATCACCAACAACACTAGCTAATAATCATCATAGTCATTACCACCAACACTATTTAATCATCATAGTCATAGTGTACTATCTAATCACCACCAACACTAGCTAATAATAATCATCATAGTCATTACCACCAACACTAGCTATTTAATCATCATAGTCATAGTGTAGCATGTAGGGTAACGCAGCAGAAAACAAAAATTTTCCGACCTATGCACCAGCCCAGGACCACTATGGAGACTGCATACAAGGTTTGATCATTTTCGTTACCGACTCGTAGCGCAGCGGAAGTAGTCGATGACGATCGGCGGTGCAGATCCCCGCAGCTAGGATTTACAACCTCCCAACCGCGAGGATGTATACCCTCGTCTTCCCTTCGGACAGCCCTCCGCGAGGTGGTCGAACAGTCCCCCGGACGGTGTCGCAGACAGCCCTTCGGGAGGACCTTCGAAACTCGAACGGTCACTCGGACAGCCCTTCGGGAGGACTCACAGAACTTGGACCGTCACTTGGACAGCCCTTCGGGAGGCACTCACGAACAGCCCCTCGGGCACTAAGATCGAAACTACGACCTCTCTACAGAGTTGCACACATACGGTGTCATCTATCCGGCAGGGCTTCGCCGTCCAGAACTAGTTCCCACCGGAACCCAGACAGCCTTTCGGCTCTACGAAACTCTTTTCGTGGGAGGGAGAGAGAAGCCAGATCATTGCATGGCACTTGTATGTGAGAAGGGATGAAGGATTGAGCAGCCCCCTCTCCTCCTTATATAGGAAAACCAAGGGGTAGGATGGGCATTCAAGAAATACCAAAATACCCATGAAGGAAACTCTTTCCAAGGGCATAAGAGAGAAACCAAAGGATATGTGGAGCTCCAAGGAGGAGCTCCACATGTGGCCGGCCACCCCCTAGGGGTCCCCCCCAAAGGGGGCTCTCATCCATCCACATCACCTTCTAGAAGCCTTTAGCAAAAGCCCTAAAAGGTGGTTTTCCAAAAAATTCCAAAAAGCACTTTCACTATTCACGACGACATTTTTCAGCGTCCGTTTGAACTGAAAATATTTATGTGGGCTTAGAACATTTCCAGTACCCACTAAAATAATTTTCAACGCGTTCTGGAACAATTCCAGTTTAGTGATTTCATCTGCGAAAAGCATCTGAAGCGGTTCCGGCAGCCCCGGAACATTTCCGGTTTTTCTTCCAGAAAATTCCCAGAAGTTTCCAGAATGATTCTGGCATCCTCCAAGAATTATCAGGCATGTGCCGAAACCATTTTGACTTAATGGTATCCCCTGAAACAACTTTTCAGTTTCACCGAAACTCATCCGGTGTTCTCTCTGCGGAACTTTTCCGCTGTCCGAAACTTTTTCGGTGTCCGAAACTTTTTCGGTGATTTTCTCTCAGACTCCCTGTCTAGTATTCAGCAGATAGATGACCCTTAAGCGTGTGACCCTATAGGTTCGGTGAAGTATAGACATGACACGGAACCCCTTCCGATCAATGATCAACATCGGAGCCGTGGACACCCATATTGACCCCTATACCCACACGAATGAATATTCGAGTGAACCTCCAGTTGCCGTGTGCTATTCCTGTTGCTTCGCGATATGTTACAAATACTCGAGGTGAGACATGTTGGCATTCCCGTGGATCAACAACTTGTCCACTATGCTAGTTACCTCGTTACCGGTATTGTTCTCTTTTCTCGTTACTGTGTTCCGGCATCCCCGTGATCAAATCACAAAGTGTCTGGCCAGACGATGATGGATACCTTAACACCGAGAGGGCCCAGAGATATCTCTCCATCGTCGGAGGAGCAAATCCCAATCTTGAGCTATCAAGTTACTTAACATACTTTCCCATGAACCCGTAAGCCGCCGTAATAGCCATCCAGTTACGGATGACATTTAACAAACCCCAAAGTTCATGAATCAAGCATGAAGAAACTCGATACTCTCATGGTCTGAGGAATCATGCAAACGTTAACCATCTCTGTGTTATCAACCATTAACTTGTGACGAATGAATCTCATAGCATAACATCAATCGGGTCGATTCAACACAAATGTTCTTCTAACATTGTGCCCTCAAAGCTGCTGGCATAGACATGCCCATGATTGGGAAAACATAATCATCATGCAACACTTGAGCTAGTCTTAGAGGCATGACTAGGAATACTTTTTACCGTTTATTATTCCACACGTGCACATGGGTTTTCCCCAGAACCTTTATGGATATACGGGCTCGGGAACCACAGCAGTTATAGCATGGAACATAAACATAATTATGAGCAAGGAGATAAATAATAACATTTATTATTGCCTCTAGGGCATATCTCCTACAAAACTGGCTTGCACCCATTGTATGCGAACGTAGAGTCTATTACACCCGATCATCACGTGGTGTTTCGAAACGACAAACTTTCACAACGGTGCACACTTGGGGAGAACACAATTTTATCTTGAAATTTTAGTGAGGGATCACCTTATAATGTTACCACCGTCCTAAGCAAAATAAGATGCATAAAAGGATTAACATCACATGCAAATCATAAGTGACATGATATGGCCATCAACTTGTGCTTTTGATCTCCATCTCTAAAGCACCGGCATGATCTCCATCGTCACCGGCATGACACCATGATCTCCATCATCGTGTCACCATCGGGGTTGTCACGCCAACCATGCTTCTACTACTATTGCTACCGCTTAGCGATAAAGTAAAGCATTACATAGCGTTTAATGATTGACATGCATGTCATACAATAATTAAAGACAACCCTATGGCTCCTGTCGGTTGCCGTATTCATCGACATGCAAGTCATGATAAACTATTACAAAACATGGTCATCTCATACATCAAATATATCTCATCATGTCTTTGGCCATATCATATCACAACATACCCTGCAAAAACAAGTTAGACGTCCTCTAATTGTTGTTGCATGTTTTACGTGGCTACTATGGGTATCTAGCAAGAACGATTCTTACCTACGCAAAGCCACAACGGTGATATGCAAGTTGCTATTTAACCTTCTACAAGGACCTCCTTTGTCGAATCTGATTCAACTAAGGTGGGAGAGATAGACACCCGCCAGCCATCTTTATGCAACAAAGTCACATGTCTGCCGATGGAACCGGTCTCATGTACGTGGACATGTAAAGTTGGTCCGGGCCGCTTCATCCCACAATACCGCCGAATCAAGAAAAGACCAAGGAAGGAAGCAATCTGAATATCAACGCCCACAAACTCCTTTGTGTGCTACTCGTGATGTCATCTACGCATAGACCTAGCTCATGATGCCACTGTTGGGGAACGTTGCATGGGAAACAAAAAATTTCCTAGGCTCACCAAGATCAATCTAGGAGATGAACATCTACGAGAGGAGAGATTGCATCTACATACCCTTGTAGATCGCTAAGCGAAAGCGTTAAGAAACGCGGTTGATGTAGTCGAACGTCTTCGCGATCCAATCACGATCCGTCCCGCGAACTCCGATCCAAGTGCCGAACGGACGACACCTCCGCGTTCAACACACGTATGGCTTGACGACGCCTTCACCTCCTCGATCCAGCGAGCGATGGTGAAGTAGCAGCTCGAGTCCTCCGGCAGCACGACGGCGTGGTGGCGGTGGTGGTGGAGAAATCTCGGCAGAGCTTCGCTAAGCACTACGGAGAAGAAGAAGATTACGAGGGAGAGGAAGGGCAGCGCCGTGGCATAGATGGGGTGCGGCTGCCTTCCCTCTACCCCTCTATATATAGGGGGAAGGGAGGAGGAGGGGCGCCCTAGGGTTCCCTAGGGGGGCCGGCGGCCACGAGGGGGAAACCCTAGATGGGTTTTGGTGCGCCTCCCCCCCCCCTCGGGAGCCTTGGCCCCCAAGGCAAAGGGGTTGGCTGCCCTAGGGGGGCACCCCCACCCCTTCTGGTTACATGGGAAAGGGTGAGGGAGCACACAGCCCCTTTGTGGGCTGGTTTGCCCCCTCCCCTTGGCCCATGGGGCCCCCCAACACTTGCCGGGGCCCCCCGAAACCCCTTTCGGTGATGCTGGTCATCACCCGGTACCCCCGGAACAATTCCGGACTCCAATACCCTTCGTCCAATATATCAATCTTCACCTCCGGACCATTCCGGAGTTCCTCGTCACATCCGGGACTCCGAACAACCTTCGGTAACCACCATAATAACTGAACTATACTTATATCGTCACCAAACGTTAAGTGTGTAGACCCTGCGGGTTCGAGAAGTATGCAGACATGGCCGAGACACCTCTACGGGCAATAACCAATAGCGGGACCTGGATGCCCATATTGGTTCCCACATATTCTACGAAGATCTTATCGGTCGAACCTCGATGTCAAGGATTCAGCTAATCCCGTATGTAGTTCCCTTTGTCTATTGGTATGTTACTTGCCCGAGATTCGATCGTCGGTATCTCCATACCTAGTTCAATCTCGTTACCGGCAAGTCTCTTTACTCGTTCTGTAATACAAGATCCCATGACTAACTCATTGGTCACATTGCTTACAAGCTCATTGTGATGCTGTATTACCGAGTGGGCCCTGAGATACCTCTCCGTCATACGGAGTGACAAATCCCAGTCTTGATCCATGCCAACTCAACAGACACCCTCAGAGATACCTGTAGAGCACCTTTATAGTCACCCAGTTACGTTGCGACGTTTGGTACACACAAGGTACTCCTCCGGTGCCAGTGAGTTTCATGATCTCATGGTCATAGGAACATATACTTGACATGCAGAAAACAATAGCAATAAACTTGACACGATCATATGCTACGTTTATAGTTTGGGTCTTGTCCATCACATCATTCTCCTAATGATATGATCACGTTATCAAATGACAACTTATGTCCATGGCTAGGAAAGCACAGCCATCTTTGATCAGCGAGCTAGTCCCATAGAGGCATACTAGGGACATGTTGTTGTCTATGTATCCACACATGCATTTGAGTTTCCGGTCAACACAATTATAGCATGGATAATAAATGATTATCATGAACAAGGAAATATAATAATAAGCACTTTATTATTGCCTCTAGGGCATATTTTCAACAGTGATCCACACACGCGCTCGTATGATGGGCACCAAAGGACAACAATGTGATGACCCCGGCTTAATCGTGCACTAACCATACACGCAAATGCGCACGATCAAGCCTAAGGACTCACTTGAAGATATCACAACACAACTCTAAAACATAAATAAAGTCATACAAGCTTAATATTACAAGCCAGGGCCTCGAGGGCTCGAATACATAGCTCGATGGCATACAAGTGTCAGCGGAAGCGTCAGATATCTGGGTACAGATATATTACAGAACAGAGAGATAAGCCTTCACAGAGGCGGGGCAAAATAAAACTACGATCGAAAAGGCGTGGGCCTCCTGCCCTGGACCCTCCGAATCCTACTCCTGGTTGTCGGTCGGCTCCTCGCAGTAGTAGTACTCTCCGGGCTGGTAGTAGTAGTGGTCGTCGGTGGGGACAACTGGCTCCGGGGCTCCGTCGTCTGGATGCAACAAAGGAATAAAGGGGGAAAAAGGAAAATAAAGCAAACGTGAGTACTCATCCGAAGTACTCAGCAAGCAAGGATCTACACTACATATGCAACATTTTCAAAGGGGGCTGTATATGTGGACTGGGCTGCAGAAATGCCAGAATAGAGGGGGAAAGCATAGTCCTATCGAAGACTAGCATCTTCAACGGTCTCGCAGCATTAGAAGAGAGCAGAATAACATAATGTAAATTATAGCAGTAATATCATCAACCTCGGCCGGGGATTCTTCCTCGACTCCCTACGAGAAAGCAATCCCAGAGCCGTACTATCCAGTTCTCATCTCAGGTCATGTTCTAGTTGTACCGATCGGGATACAACTCCGAGTGTCCGTTACCGTAGGACAGGCTATCGATAGAAGTTTCTTCCCTCCAGGGGTGCACCAACTTACCCACCACGCTCGCTTAACTCCGGCCGGACACACTTTTCTAGGTCATGCCCGGCCTCGGCTAAGCAACACGCCGCAACCCGACCAAATACTTAACAGAGAGGTCAGCACGCCGGACTAACCTATGCCCCCAAGGGTCTTGGGCCATCGCCCCGGACGCTCCTGCACGTTGCGTACACCGCCGGTGAGCAGACCTAGCAACCCCTTAATACAAGCGCGGTTGCGTTCCCAGGCCAACCCAGCGTGTGCCGCTCAGTTGCTGACGTCTATTAAGCTTCGGCTGAAATATACGACGCAGAACGCCCATACTATGCCCACGTGATGGTTAGTGCTATCAGGCCAGAGGCCCCTCGGATCAAGTATCCAAACCGTTAGTGAATTAGGAGCGCGCGGAAACGAGCAGAGACTCACGATCGATGTGACCCCGTCGCCCCATCTCGAGGACTTGCGGCAAGGGCTAAGAATGCCCGGCCACGCCTCGTAGTTATCTCGCGGGCACCTCTCAGGTCAACCCGACTCCACATCACTTCGCATTCATGCTCGCGCGGGTACCCCTCAGGGCTGACCCGTCTTTAGTAACATGTTATCATGGTTCAGTGTTCAGTCATAGTAACCAAGTCTCCGTGTGTCTGACACCAAGGGGGAACCCTAAGGAATCACCCTCGATGGAATTCCCGCTCGATGCTATCGTCAAGGTGAACGAATGAGGAATCACCCTCGAGGTCCACACTTGAGAAGTTGCACGACGACGTCGTTATCGGGGGTGGTGTAGGAGGAATCACCCTCGCTTACCACGACCGAATAACTAACCTACAAGGTTATCATCAGAAGTGCTGACGAGGTATCACCCTCGGCACTCGATAGTAACCCAGCAGAGTCGAGCATCTTAGGGGAAGTGACGTGAGGTGCTGGGTCTGAACTTCGATCCCGATAATCGGATCTTCTGATTATCCAGCGGGGCAGTCGGGACAAGTGGGTCTCTGATGAGGCTCTACCCATCCTATACTAAACAGTTTAGGATAGCAGGAAAGTATCAACAACAGGTTACAAGTAAACAGGCTATGCAGCAGATATAGGACAACAGTAGCAGCAGTAACTTCTAATGCAAGCATAAGAGAGAAGAGAGTGGGCGATATCGGAATGCTCAAAATGGGGGTGCTTGCCTGTCTGCTCGACGGCAAGGGCCTGATCGTCGGGGACGTAGTCGTACTCCGGAGTGGCGTCTGCCTCAGGAGCTACGGCAACGCCGGGGTCTACCGAAAGAGAAGAGGGGGAAGAAACAAGTAAATATAATGCAAAAAGATGCAACACAGTGCGTGAGATGCTATGATGCAGTGCAGGGTTGCCTAAATTTGCCTCTAAGTCATTTTGGTTATTTTTAGAATTAATCTGGGATTTATTAACCGGTGTATGTGCACTATTCATCTACCGGAATCGGGCCCGGAGTTACGAGTTCTTCTACGTAGGAGGTTCTGGCAAGGAAATTGACGGCACGATCAGACTCAGCTCGTCGTTCCGAGCAACTTTCATGTTTTAACTTTTTCGATCTGAGCTACGGTTTAAAAGTTATTAATTTTCGAAGTTTAAATGATTTCCTGGAATTATTTTTATTAACAGAATTGAATTATGATGTCAGCATGATGTGTTGCTGACATCAGCAGGTCAACAGTGACGCTGACCTGGTCAAACCTGACATGTGGATCCAGTGGGACCCACATGTCAGTCTCTGTTTAGACTAACAGTGGATTAGTTTAATTAGCAGGGTTAATTAGGGAGTGGGCCCCATCTGTCAGTGAGACATTAGTATAACTATTTTATTTTTATTTATTAAAACATTTAATTAGGTTAATTAATCGCGGGGCCCACATGTCAGTGACTGTGCTGACCAGTCAGCACAGTTGACCGTGGTCAACGGGTCAACTGGGCCCCCTGGGACCCACTGGCAGCGGCCCAGGGGTGGACCCCATCGTGCCACGTCGGCGGCGGCCGGCGGCCGTTTTCGCGGCGGAAGATCGCCGGAGTTGGCCGGACACGCGCTGTGATGCGCCGTTTCGTGTGATTTTGGTTGCGTTCGAAAGATGGTGAGCTCGCGCGTCGAGCAGGGCCAACGGTCGGGCTCGGAAGTGGCCGGAATGTCGCCGGGG
The DNA here is from genome assembly GCA_011799875.1 of Thinopyrum elongatum. Classification (NCBI taxonomy): domain Eukaryota; kingdom Viridiplantae; phylum Streptophyta; class Magnoliopsida; order Poales; family Poaceae; genus Thinopyrum; species Thinopyrum elongatum. The sequence goes on along the minus strand of CM022303.1, from coordinate 654,775,769 downwards.
ACGAGCAGGGGCGGCGCCGGCGTTTGGCCATCGTCGGATCCGTGGCTACGGGGCCCGGCGAGGGCTGCGGACAGGCGCTACGGGTTCGGACGATGGTGCTGAATACGCATGTGAGCATGGGCGCGGACTGCGGCCACAGGGGCCACGCCGGCGAGCTCGACCACGGTGGCGGGAGCACGGGTGCGTCGGGGCGAGCTACGGCCTACAAGGAGGAGCAGCAGGGTGAGGGCCGGACGGGGTGCTCACCGAGGGAGCACACGGGGGCTCGTCGGAGGTTTAGTAGCAGCAGTGGCTCGCCGAAGACGGAGGAAAACGACGGCGTCCCGAGGATGAAGACGACGCGCGCGGGCGAAGCAGCGCTCCTCCGCTCCCTCCAGCTGCTCCGGAAGACGCAGTCGACCACAGCGCCCCTCCCAGGCGCAGTTAGACGAGGTGGGGAGGCCGTTGGCCACGGCGGCGACGGATCGCGGCGACGGTGACGCTCGGCCGGGGTTGGATCTGGAGGGGGAAGCGGGCGGAGCGAGCGAGGAGAGGGGGGAAGAATGACGGAGAGGCCAAGGGGGATGTACCAGCGCGGCCTTATCCCTTCACAGCCGCCCGCGGCGTCGCGGTGTCGATCGGCGACCGGGCGAGCACGCGCGGCCATGGACGAGGCGACACGGCGACAGAGAGAGAGGGAGGAGGGAGAAACAGGCCGCGGTGGGCTGGGCCTCCAGGTACTGTAGCACAGGCTGAAGTGCACAGTGTCGCTTAGGCCTTTTCTATTTTCCTTAATCTGTATTCTTTATTCCTTTCTGATTTGGTAATAGTTAGGCCACTTGTGCATTTTTGTGAAATGTGAGAGTTGACCCAAATATTGTAATGCAATATTTCCTTCCACCAAAAATTGGTTTGGACAGATTTGGAATTCATTTTAAATTGAAATGATTTTAAAGGGATTTAATATTGCTGTTTTGGTGTTGTTTCATCTTGTTTGAGTCATTTTCCTAACTCCAACTTTATTTATGATGGTTTTACAAATGTTCCTGGATTATTTGCCATTTAATGAACATTTTCCCAACAGTGTTTGATCAACTTCATATTTCACTTTTGAATTTGAGTTGCTTTTCAGAATTGAATTTGAATTGCTTTGATTAACCACTATGTTTAAGCACTGCAAATGAAATGACTTGGCATTATTAGCAGCTGATCACAGTGGTAGTTACACAGGGGTGTTACAAATTCTCCTCCTCTAAAAGAAATTCTCGTCCCGAGAATTCAGGAGGAAGAAGGAAAGAGGTCGGGATATTCCTTGCGAAGATGATCCTCGCGTTCCCAAGTGGCTTCATCTTCAGTGTGGTTCGACCACTGCACTTTCAGGAACTTGGTCGTCTTCTGACGAGTTCGACGTTCAGCTTCATCAAGGATGCGGATCGGATGCTCCTTATAAGACAAATCGTCTTGCAGTTGAAGCATCTCGTGATCCACTGCACGGTGCGGAGATTCCTTGAAGCATTTGCGAAGTTGCGACACGTGGAAGACATCATGAATATGAGAGAATTGTGGTGGCAACTCCAATTTATAAGCCACCTGTCCACGTCTGGCAACAATGCGAAAGGGACCAATATAGAGAGGAGCTAGCTTGCCCTTGATTCCGAAACGACGGGTGCCTTTCATCGGAGTGACATGGAGATAAACTTGATCACCTGGTTGATAAGTCAGACCCCATCGCTTGCGATCGTAATTGCTCTTTTGGCGGTCTTGAGCCGCCTTGAGATTCTCCCGGACAATTCTGACTTGTTCTTCAGCGTGTTGAATAATGTCCGGTCCAACAAGAGGCCGTTCCCCAGTTTCTGACCAATTCAGAGGGGTTCGACACTTACGTCCATAAAGCACTTCGAAGGGGGCCATTTTCAAGCTGGCTTGATAGCTGTTGTTATAAGAGAACTCGGCATACGGAGAGATTCCTCCCATTTCTTACCGAAGGATATAACACAAGCTCGAAGCATGTCTTCAAGCACTTGATTAACGCACTCAACTTGGCCTTGGGATTGGGGATGATAAGCTGAACTCCATGTAATGTGAGTTCCCATAGCTTCTTGAAAACTTTCCCAGAACTTGGACGTGAAAAGACCGTCACGGTCCGAACTGATCTCCTTCGGAATGCCGTGGAGTGAAACGATTCTGGAGATATACAGCTCTGCTAGTTGGCTAGCAGTGATAGTCTCCTTGACAGGTAGGAAATGAGCAACCTTGGAAAGTTGATCGATGACGACAAGAATAGCGTCGTGACCTTTCTGAGACTTGGGAAGACCAGTAATGAAATCCATCTGCACTTTATCCCATTTCCATAGAGGAATAGGGAGTGGTTGAAGAATTCCAGCAGGCTTCTGATGTTCTGCTTTCATGCGACGACATACGTCACATTCAGCAACGTATCGAGCAATGTCTTGCTTCATTCTAGACCACCAGTACCTCTGTCGAAGATCGCGATACATCCTGGTGCTACCCGGATGGATAGACAGCGGTGTATCATGAGCCTCCTTCATGACCTTGTCAGTCATAAGCTCGAAGCGAGGTACTACGATGCGGTCCCTGAAATATAATGTTCCATCTTCAACAACCGAGAAATCCCGGTACTTATCAAGGTGAAGCTCTTTCTTCATCAAGTCAATTTTAGCATCTTTGGCTTGCGCTTCCTTAACAGCCTTTTGAAGGTCTGGCTGTACCACAAGGTTATTAAGAGAACCTTGGGGAACAATTCGCAGATTCAGCTGAGTCAGTTCTGCATAAAGACGAGGTTGAGCTCGCCTAACCATGAGGTTGTTGCAATATGACTTGCGGCTCAGGGCATCGGCCATCACGTTAGCCTTGCCCGGGGTATATGAAATACCGCAGTCATAGTCCGTAATTGTTTCTAACCATCGTTGCTGACGGAGATTAAGATCCGGTTGAGTAAACAAGTATTTCAGACTCTGGTGATCGGTATAAATCTCACACAGGTTACCCAGAAGGTAATGTCGCCATAACTTCAATGCATATATCACTGCAGCAAGTTCAAGATCGTGCACTGGATATTTTTCTTCATGCGGACGCAATTGACGTGAAGCATACGCAATCACTCTTCGTTCTTGCATTAGGACACAGCCTAATCCCTGACGAGAGGCGTCGCAATATATCACAAAGTCCTTGCGGGAATCAGGAGGAGCAAGCACTGGAGCAAAAGTAAGCTTGTCCTTGAGGGTCTGGAAACTTTCCTGACATTTGTCTGTCCACTCAAACTTAACGCCTTTGTGGAGCAGATTAGTCAAGGGCTTGGCGATCTTGGAGAAGTTCTTGACGAATCGGCGGCAATAACTGGCTAGACCGAGGAAGCTTCGGACTTGCTTGGCATTCTTCGGAGGAGTCCAGTCAAGGATAGCCTGAACACGCTCCGGGTTAACGGCAATACTGTCCTTGGAAATCACATGTCCAAGGTAGGTCACTTCAGAAAGCCAGAATTCACATTTGGAGTACTTGGCATATAACTTGTGCTCTCGAAGCCTCTCCAGAACAAGGCGAAGATGTTCTGCATGTTCTTCCTTATTCTTCGAATATACTAGGATATCGTCCAGATATACCACGACGAACTTGTCGAGGTAGTCCATGAATATGTAATTCATCAGACGGGAGAACGTAGCTGGAGCATTCGTGAGGACAAATGACATGACGGTGTATTCATAGGAGCCATATCGAGTAACGAATGCAGTCTTTGGAATATCCTCTTCGCGGACACGGATCTGGTGATAACCCAACCTCAAGTCGAGTTTAGAGAACACCGAAGATCGATCAACTTGATGGATCCTACTCTCCGTGTGCGCTCTGATGCAGAATCCGGTCTTATCGAATGACAACTCGGAGTATAATACAACTCGGAGAGAAAGGTTAAACAAAACAATGGAAAGGAAAATGATTATCAGACTAATCAGATCAAAGACAGGGAAATCGCACTGAATCCAGCTCTCCGGGTGGATAGAATTTACGAGATCCTAAATGTCGGTGTTAGTAATTTTATTAAACCCGAATAGAAGAGAGATCAGAGTCCCAGAGTGAAGACGAGGAATAAAAGATCCTAATACCACCCAATTGGCGACGTGGGCCCGTAAGCCACACAGCCAAGTTAGTAAAAACAATTTTCGACCACTAGACTCAACTTCGGCCAAAGAGTTGGAAAGGGGGACTCCTAGAGGCAGTCGGCTCTGATACCAACCTGTGACAACCCCGGCTTAATCGTGCACTAACCATACACGCAAATGCGCACGATCAAGCCTAAGGACTCACTTGAAGATATCACAACACAACTCTAAAACATAAATAAAGTCATACAAGCTTAATATTACAAGCCAGGGCCTCGAGGGCTCGAATACATAGCTCGATGGCATACAAGTGTCGGCGGAAGCGTCAGATATCTGGGTACAGATATATTACAGAACAGAGAGATAAGCCTTCACAGAGGCGGGGCAAAATAAAACTACGATCGAAAAGGCGTGGGCCTCCTGCCCTGGACCCTCCGAATCCTACTCCTGGTCGTCGGTCGGCTCCTCGTAGTAGTAGTACTCTCCGGGCTGGTAGTAGTAGTGGTCGTCGGTGGGGACAACTGGCTCCGGGGCTCCGTCGTCTGGATGCGACAAAGGAATAAAGGGGGAAAAAGGAAAATAAAGCAAACGTGAGTACTCATCCGAAGTACTCAGCAAGCAAGGATCTACACTACATATGCAACATTTTCAAAGGGGGCTGTATATGTGGACTGGGCTGCAGAAATGCCAGAATAGAGGGGGAAAGCCTAGTCCTATCGAAGACTAGCATCTTCAACGGTCTCGCAGCATTAGAAGAGAGCAGAATAACATAATGTAAATTATAGCAGTAATGTCATCAACCTCGGCCGGGGATTCTTCCTCGACTCCCTGCGAGAAAGCAATCCCAGAGCCGTACTATCCAGTTCTCATCTCAGGTCATGTTCTAGTTGTACCGATCGGGATACAACTCCGAGTGTCCGTTACCGTAGGACAGGCTATCGATAGAAGTTTCTTCCCTCCAGGGGTGCACCAACTTACCCACCACGCTCGCTTAACTCCGGTCGGACACACTTTTCTGGGTCATGCCCGGCCTCGGCTAAGCAACACGCCGCAACCCGACCAAATACTTAACAGAGAGGTCAGCACGCCGGACTAACCTATGCCCCCAGGGGTCTTTGGCCATCGCCCCGGACGCTCCTGCACGTTGCGTACACCGCCGGTGAGCAGACCTAGCAACCCCTTAATACAAGCGCGGTTGCGTTCTCAGTCCAACCCAGTGTGTGCCGCTCAGTTGCTGACGTCTATTAAGCTTCGGCTGAAGTATACGACGCAGAACGCCCATACTATGCCCACGTGATGGTTAGTGCTATCAGGCCAGAGGCCCCTCGGATCAAATATCCAAACCGTTAGTGAATTAGGAGCGCGCGGAAACGAGCAGAGACTCACGATCGATGTGACCCCGTCGCCCCGTCTCGAGGACTTGCGGCAAGGGCTAAGAATGCCCGGCCACGCCTCGTAGTTATCTCGCGGGCACCTCTCAGGTCAACCCGACTCCACATTACTTCGCATTCATGCTCGCGCGGGTACTCCTCAGGGCCGACCCGTATTTAGTAACATGTTATCATGGTTCAGTGTTCAGTCATAGTAACCAAGTCTCCGTGTGTCTGACACCAAGGGGGAACCCTGAGGAATCACCCTCGATGGAATTCCCGCTCGATGCTATCGTCAAGGTGAACGAATGAGGAATCACCCTCGAGGTCCACACTTGAGAAGTTGCACGACGACGTCGTTATCGGGGGTGGTGTAGGAGGAATCACCCTCGCTTACCACGACCGAATAACTAACCTACAAGGTTATCATCAGAAGTGCTGACGAGGTATCACCCTCGGCACTCGATAGTAACCCAGCAGAGTCGAGCATCTTAGGGGAAGTGACGTGAGGTGCCCGGGTCTGATCTTTGATCCCGATAATCGGGTCTTTTGACTATCCAGCGGGGCAGTCGGGACAAGTGGGTCTCTGATGAGGCTCTACCCATCCTATACTAAACAGTTTAGGATAGCAGGAAAGTATCAACAGCAGGTTACAAGTAAACAGGCTATGCAGCAGATATAGGACAACAGTAGCAGCAGTAACTTCTAATGCAAGCATAAGAGAGAAGAGAGTGGGCGATATCGGAATGCTCAAAATGGGGGTGCTTGCCTGTCTGCTCGACGGCAAGGGCCTGATCGTCGGGGACGTAGTCGTACTCCGGAGTGGCGTCTGCCTCAGGAGCTACGGCAACGTCGGGGTCTACCGAAAGAGAAGAGGGGGAAGAAACAAGTAAATATAATGCAAACAGATGCAACACAGTGTGTGCGATGCTATGATGCAGTTCAGGGTTGCCTAAATTTGCCTCTAAGTCATTTTGGTTATTTTTAGAATTAATCTGGGATTTATTAACCGGTGTATGTGCACTATTCATCTACCGGATTCGGGCCCGGAGTTACGAGTTCTTCTACGTAGGAGGTTCCGGCAAGGAAACTGACAGCACGATCAGACTCGGCTCGTCGTTCCGAGCAACTTTCATGTTTTAACTTTTTCGATCTGAGCTACGGTTTAAAAGGTATTAATTTTCGAAGTTTAAATGATTTTCTGGAATTATTTTTATTAACAGAATTGAATTATGACGTCAGCATGATGTGTTGCTGACATCAGTAGGTCAACAGTGACGCTGACCTGGTCAAACCTGACATGTGGGTCCAGTGGGACCCAGATGTCAGTCTCTGTTTAGACTAACAGTGGATTAGTTTAATTAGCAGGGTTAATTAGGGAGTGGGCCCCATCTATCAGTGAGACATTAGTATAACTATTTTGTTTTTATTTATTAAAACAGTTAATTAGGTTAATTAACCGCGGGGCCCACATGTCAGTGACTGTGCTGACCAGTCAGCACAGTTGACCGTGGTCAACGGGTCAACTGGGCCCCCTGGGACCCACTGGCAGCGGCCCAGGGGTGGACCCCTTCGTGCCACGTCGGCGGCGGCCGGCGTCCGTTTTCGCGGCGGAAGATCGCCGGAGTTGGCCGGACACGCGCTGTGATGCACCGTTTCGTGTGATTTTGGTTGCGTTCGAAAGCTGGTGAGCTCGCGCGTCGAGCAGGGCCAACGGTCGGGCTCGGAAGTGGCCGGAATGTCGCCGGGGACGAGCAGGGGCGGCGCCGGCGTTTGGCCATCATCGAATCCGTGGCTACGGGGCCCGGCGAGGGCTGCGGACAGGCGCCACGGGTTCGGACGATGGTGCTGAATACGCATGTGAGCACGGCCGCGGACTGCGACCACAGGGGCCACGCCGGCGAGCTCGACCGCGGTGGCGGGAGCACGGGTGCGTCGGGGCGAGCTACAGCCTACAAGGAGGAGCAGCAGGGTGAGGGCCGGACGGGGTGCTCACCGAGGGAGCACACGGGGGCTCGTCGGAGGTTTAGTAGCAGCAGTGGCTCGCCGAAGACGGAGGAAAACGACGGCGTCCCGAGGATGAAGACGACGCGCGCGGGCGAAGCAGCGCTCCTCCGCTCCCTCCAGCTGCTCCGGAAGACGCAGTCGACCACAGCGCCCCTCCCAGGCGCAGTTAGACGAGGTGGGGAGGCCGTTGGCCACGGCGGCGACGGATCGCGGCGACGGTGACGCTCGGCCGGGGTTGGATCTGGAGGGGGAAGCGGGCGGAGCGAGCGAGGAGAGGGGGGAAGAATGACGGAGAGGCCAAGGGGGATGTACCAGCGCGGCCTTATCCCTTCACAGCCGCCCGCGGCGTCGCGGTGTCGATCGGCGACCGGGCGAGCACGCGCGGCCATGGACGAGGCGACACGGCGACAGAGAGAGAGGGAGGAGGGAGAAACAGGCCGCGGTGGGCTGGGCCTCCAGGTACTGTAGCACAGGCTGAAGTGCAAGTGTCCCTTAGGCCTTTTCTATTTTCCTTAATCTGTATTCTTTATTCCTTTCTGATTTGTATATTTTAGGCCACTTGTCATTTTTGTGAAATGTGAGTTGACCCAAATATTGTAATGCAATATTTCCTTCCACCAAAAATTGGTTTGGACAGATTTGGAATTCATTTTAATTGAAATGATTTAAAGGGATTTAATATTGCTGTTTGGGTGCTAGTTTCCTCTTGTTTTGAATCATTTTCTCCTAACTCCACTTTATTTAACTGTGGTTTTTACAAATGTTCCGGATTATTTGCCATTTAATGAACAATGTTTTCCAACCGTGTTGATCAACTTCATATTTCACTTTGAATTTGAGTTGATTTCTCAAATTGAATGTGAAATTGTTTGATGTAACCACTATTGTTTTGTAAGCAACTGCCAATGAATGACTTGGCATGTATTAGCAGCTGATCACAGTGATAGTTTACACAGGGTGTTTACAAACAACATGACCACAAGAAATTAAACCAATCATAGCAATTCACCAATTACCTACCCAAAGACAACAAAATCTACTCAAACATCATAGGTGACAACACATCATTGGATCACTAATTTGAAGTTAAAGCACCCATGTTCAAGTAGGGGGTACAAACAGGTTGCAGGCAGAGTGGGCCGCTGATCAATAAGATGAGACGGAAGGTGATGGAGTGTTTGAGGAAGATGACGGTTGTTGGTGTAGATCGTGTCAGTCGCGATGATGGCCCGGCGCGCGTTCTCCGGCGCCACCGGGAGAAAGCCAAGAGAGAGCCCCCCCCCCTCTTTTATTCTTCTTCTGGCCTCCCCCCTAGAGGGAGAGGGGTTTCCCCTCTGGTCCTTGGCCCTCATGGCTCCCGAAGGGCAGATCCCCTTCGAGATTGGATCTCTCTCTCTGTTCTTTTCTGTTTCAATGTTCTTGTTTCTGGCCCTTCACCGTTCTTAAATTCTCAGATCCTTAACTCTGATTGGGCTGAAATTTTGAGGTATTTCTTTCCGGATACTATCTTCTTTTGCGGTGATAGAAGGGCTCCAACCACCTTACACGGGACCCACAACCTGCAGCACGCCCTAGGTAGGGGGCGCGCCCTCCGGGCTTGTGGCCCCCTCGGGCATCGTCTCGCGTTGATTATTCTTCCAAAAAATCACATATGTTCCAAATAGATCTTCATAAATTTTTATCGCGTTGGACTTTGTTTGATATGTATTCCCCGCGAGAGAAAAAAACATGCACACACAGGAACTGGCATTGCACACTGGATATATATTTAGTCCTAAAATAACATAAATGTTGCAAAAGTATGTGAAAAGTTGTTGGAATATTGGCATGAAACAACCAAAAATTATAGATATTATCATAACTCCGTTTGACCTATTCGAGGCGCTGTAAATTCAAAAATATCTGGAAACCCCCAGAGTGAGACCCGAAACAATTATTTCCGTCGCCGCAAGCCTCTGTTCTTCCGTGATCCATCTGGAGGCGTCCGCCGGTACTCTGCGGAAGGGGGAATCGATCACAGAGGCCTTGTACATCACACCTTGTTGCCTCCATGATGTTGTGGTGAGTAGTTCCCACATGACCACGGTTCCATAGCAGTAGCTAATGGCTATACCTCTCACCTTATCTGATGTTCATTACCATGTTCTCTTTCGGAGATCGATTAGATGTCAACTTTTTGCAGTGTATTTGTTGGGATCTGATGAATTGGTGGTTTATGATCTGATTATTAAATTGAAAGAAAGTAATTGAGTTTTTCTGAACTTGTATTAGTATGATTTAAGTTCTTGCTTAGTATTGCTCTCCTCTCCGATCTATCTCACTTTTGGCCAATTTGATCGGTTTATCTTCTGTGAGAGAGGTGCTTGATAGTAGTTCATCTTGCGGTGTCCTCAACTCTGTGACATGAGGAGTAGTGAGACACGTATTGGTATTGTTGCTACATACAGGGTAAAACGATGGGTTCGATCATATTAATTGATTTTTATCTTGTCTACATATTTCATCATGCTCCACGCATTACTTTGTTTTTAGAACTTATACCTTTAAGATGCAATGCTGGTATAGCGGTCGAGGGGTGGAGTATAGTATTAGATGCAGATGGATGATCGTCGTCTATTTGTGCTCAGACGTAATGCCTATTATATCTGACATCCAGCAGAATATCATCAAAAACTATCGCATTTTCTATTAATTGTCATAACCAGTAATTTGCTTACCCCACCGTTGCTATGCCATGAGAGATGTGCTAGTTGGTGGCTCCGTACTATCTATTTGCTGGTGGTGTGCAGGTTTACACTCGAGGGAGACACGCCTGGGCCATATCGCCTTACATCCATTTTGGGGGGCTTCCACCTGCTCGACGAGGATCATGTTGCTCTTTTCTCTCTTTCCCTTTGGTTTTCAATCCGCCCAAGCATATGGTTGGCTTTCTAGCTTGCTATTGTCGTGGGGATCATTTTCTGGTGTGCATTGGTGTTGGGTGTGCGCATTTCTATCCTTTTGTTTACATCCGTTGTATGCCGTGTTTTTGTCCTGTTGATGCTTCATTTGAAGTTATAATAAAAGCAGTCAAAAAAAAAATAAAGCGAACCAATTTTGTGGTTGGATGGTAGTGAGAGACGGGGGGTACCCCTGCAAACCAGACTGCAAGTCTTAAATTTGTGACATGGGGCTCGCATTATTTCTAATTTATTCTTCCGATGATGTTCGTTCATTGGGAGGAGACGCTCCGTCGCTATGAGAGCGTATTGGTGACTTCGTAAAATCTCAAGATGCTAATGCCGGTTCATCTCTCGGAGATGATTCACACGGGGTAGGATGTGCATTTTCACGCTGTCGTTCATTTATTGTATGTCATGTATGTGAGCGACTCGTTGTGCACGTCTGTGCAAAAAAAAAAAGTGAAAGCCAAAATATAATGTCGGCCTTAAGCTTTTGTCTGAGTAAACTTGGGCACCAAGCAAATGTTACCAAGCTCCAGACATCCGAATTCGCTGACCTGCGGACCGTGGTCACAGGAAGTACAGTAAAGGGAACCTTCTTGGCAGCCTTGGTGTGGCCCCCCTCAGGGGAACAAAAACCTCGGCGGCTGGTGGTGTGAAGGAGAAGAGAGGCGGAGCATACGTCGTTCACCAACTCACTCACTTCCGGTTGAACCAATCCGCCGAGGGAATGGAGTCCCTCTCACCCAGTCGAAGGTATAGGCGAATCTGCATTTTAATCCGTCCTCTCTCAACATCCCTTGGCGCGATGAAATTTGGCAACGGAATCTCATTTTGTGGTCGTATCATATGAATGCAGGCTACCATCTGAACCGGTGGTGGCCTGTGGGGGAGACGGGGCTGTGCATCCCGGCGATGGCCGGGCCGCTGCATGCTTCGGTGGCATTCGTCGATGGCACTTCATCCTCGTCGGCGGCGCGCGGCGAGGAGATCCCCGAGGAACCGGGCAGGGCTTGTGCCAGAGGCCGACGGCGGCCTGCCCGGCCCGCGCAGTCCATTGCGATGAACCCACAAGCTCCCGGTTGGTCCGGCACCAAAGGTGCTTGCTAATTAGTCCCAGTCGGAAGTAAAGATTATTATTCGGCATTCTCGAAAGAAAAAAAAAGATTATTGTTTCAGCTAAGCTTAATTAGTCCTTATCAGGAAGATATTTACTTGTTCAGTATGCAAATGGTGTGCCGACCTGACTAATACCCGTGACATTGCTCAAACACGTACCGGATATATACAGTACAGCAGAATTGTATCGTCCCATAGGTCGGGATGATAAAAAAATAAGGTTCAGTATGATGGTGCAGTCATCAGCATAACGCGTACGGTAATCTGATTAGTTGTGGGGTAATAAATATACCACACATGTATATTAGAGGGGCTGAGGTGCTGTAAAAGTTTTAAATGAACTGCTCACGTTTTTTCCTCGGTGATTATGTGATGAGCAAAATTTGCACCACTGTTTTGGAGTTGAAAACTTTCTGGTCAGAACGCAAACAGATAGATCAAGTGTTGCTTATGTTTGCAGAGCTAGGGCTGGTTGTCATCACCCCCAGAGCGCTCACCATGTCCTACCGTATCGGGGCCTTAGAGAAGTGCATCAGGGTTATCCGGAGAACAGGGGAGTCTGTTATCACCCAACATGGGGTACAACTTTTGGATTCTCTTGTGAGGCATATGCCTTCTACAATTTGTATTCGTGGGAACTGGATTCGGCATCAGGTACGGCAGGAGTCGGCTTGATGTAAAAAAGAAGACCAGTGCATGCAGGAAATTTTTTTTGCGGGTGTTCGGTGGATAACAGACAAGGTTCAGGAACTGATATAACAATTATTTCTAAAAAGTAGGTATTGTATTTCATTTACTAAAAATAAATGGTTTGTTTTGGTTTATGCAGGGGAAACCTACTGCCGCCGAAAACACAAGGTCATGCCGATGTGAATGTCCGGCGATGATTCGTGGCTGCGGCAAAGTGACAACAGGTGGTATATTACTGGACCCAGGGTGACAACACAACCACTCCCTTGCTTCCACATGGAAAGAAGGTACAGTGGCCATCTCACAAACATCTAGATCGGTACCCAAAGGACTTGATTCTTCACGCGAGGGGTAACAACGTGAAACATCGACAAAGTCTAACAACAGTATAGGAACGTTTCTTCTTCGGACCGTGAAAATGTACCATCTGTTACCAGGATCATGCAAGCGAAACGTAACTAAGACATTTCAAGTCTTCGCAGACATAGAAGCCAAGATCCATATTTCAAGTTCAGGATGCAGTGGTACCGAGAGTTCGGATAAAGAACCTCATGGACCAGTTGGTGAGCCGAATGCAATACAAGTTCTTTGGCTATGTTATACATTTTGACACCACAGTACAGGACTAACCTGTACGGCATACCATTGGACTATTCATAGGCGTAAACAATCACTTTCAGAGTATCATCTTGGCTGGAGTGTTCGTTAGAGAAGGCAGGTAGAAAGCTTCGAATGGGTTTTCAACGAATTTGTAAGATGATGGGCATGTGAAGCACTAAAGACATTCTGACAGGTGAGTATCAGTTTTGATTTGCGTGTTCCCCAGTGGATCATCTACAAACATCTGATAAATTAGTTATTTGTATTGTTTCAAATCAGTAATCGAGCGATGGAGGTGCTATAAAGAATGTGATGCCGAACACAGCCCACCGGTGGTGCAAAATGGCACGTATTGAAGAAAGCAAGGAGTTCCTCGGACCCCTGACACAAAACGGAATGAGTTTCGAGCAGAGTTCCATAAGGTTGTCAAGCCATCTCACAGTAGATGATTTGAGACAGCATGGGGGATGTTGATTGACAAGTACAACTTAAGGCCCATCCGTACTGACCCCAACTTTCCGAAACCAGGAAGAAATGGGCAAAGCTATTTCAAGGGGTGTTTTGTGCCAGATGACGAGCACTCAAAAAGCGAGACCGCTAACAGCAGCTGAAGAGATATGTACAGCCTTCATGTCCGATGCATGTGTTTGTGACAATACATGCGGTTTCAGTTTGACCTGGGCGCAGACGAAACTTACAAGAGCTACGGAACCTGGTTGTAAGCAATTAGATTTCTCATCAGATATATATTCAATTCATTATCTTTTAACATGACATTACCTTCCTGCAAGGATGATATTTAAATAATTGTTTGACATTTCCACAGGGGAATGTCGTGATGAGCTCTAACCTATCGATTGAGCATCAATGCTAGCAGATATTATCTATCCTACATTGTTCGAACAATTTGGCCAAACCCTTTATGAGCAGGAGCTTACCATGCGGAGGAGATTGAGAAAACGGTGTACAGGACAGCATACTCAAGCAGATAAAGGGAAAATTGGCACAGGGTAGTCTATGATGTTAGATGATAGACAATGGGGAAGAATTTGACTGTGAATGCGGTTCAATTGATCACATGGGTTTGCTATGCTGCCATGTGCTGAAGGTTAGAAGACATAACTTTGTTCATAATATTGTTTTTTGCTTCAGTTTTTCAGAATTCATGTTTGTCATAAATAGGGTACCGTCTGGCAACGGCAAGTGATGGATCATGTAGGAATCACGAGATACCCAGAAGCACATAGTGACGTGGTGGACGAGAGATGCGCGATTATGTCCTGCCTAAAAACCTAACATTAGAGCAAAAACCTGGTGGGCCAAAACTATTAAGAACTAGTAAAGATGGGAGCTGCAAGTGAAGAGGCCTATGATATGATAATGAGGTCATTGGGAACTCATGGCGTACGGCACAATACAGAAGCACGAGGTGGCCTAGGGGCTCGAGGAACACCAACCGCCGAAAGGGTACTGGTGGATGAAAGACCAGGTGATTGCTCAGTTGACGACAGTGATACAGTATCGACACAAGACCCACAGTTGACTACCTGCTCCTTGTAAGAAACCTAAACCCGATGCCAACTAGTTGGGAGAAGCACCATATGATATCATGAGGAAAGCAACTAGGCTTTGGCGCATTTGCCGACTTCAAGGCATAAGAGGACGACTTGTTCGAGAGGGATGACCTGCCAAAGCACCGAGGAAGCAGGGGAGGTGTACTAACTGTGGTGTTGCTGGACACCGTAGGAACACTTGCTCCGAGCGTAAGTAAGTATGTGTTGTTGTGCGGCGTAGTGTTAGAACTTAGTTTAGTAATCTCTTTTGTGAAAGGGTGTGCTCAGTGTTGGTGCCGACTTTATGGCATTTAGATGCCGTAGTGTGGGCAAAACTAATCTCCGGGGCTGTTTGAAATGAGTGTAAATTCGTGTGGCCACCTGCATTTAGTTCAAAATTTGAGCTAAATATCGGTGGCCATACAAATTTTCCAACCCATTCAACGGGATTTAACGGTTAACAGAAGTTTGTTACTATGAGGAAACATGAAAGCTCAGGGTTGTCAGTCCAGAAAGCCAAAATGAATAACTGCCCCCCTAAGATATTTTGTGCCAACCAAACCCATTATTTTCTACTATTTCCAGAGCAACACCAGGCTGCAATGGCATAATACAGATTCAGAAAGGTTCAGATTTATCACATGCCTTACATTCAGAAGGGTTCAGATATAGTTACTTCCCTCTGTAAAGAAATATAAGGAGCGTTTAGATCATTAAAGAGCACAATACATAACATCAAATGTCTTGTACATATACTCTCTTTTTCGTCTGAAATGAAAAGCATGAGCTCCTGCCGGTTCCGAGAAAAAAACATCAAATGTGCAAACGGTAGAGTTGATCGATAATGGCATTGTTGTAAGTATTGGCAAAAATAGTTCAAGCCATATTTGTTATGTACAGTGCAGTTTTATCAAGCACGATGATAATGACTCTCAGACACACGAACGCCCGTGCAATGCTATGGAGACAGATAACACTCGAAGAAGGCGGGCATCCCTTGATATGTACATCACGGTTATAAAATTTTTTTTGTTTTTCTTTTTCGAACAAGAATACCAGGTTCAGAGCCCCAACTAGCGGGTCTACTAGAACCCCAAAGTTCAGAGCCCCACCTCAAAGTCAAAACGTGCAAAAAAAAAATACTAGGTAACAGTATGCACCAGAAATAGATAATATGACACATGGATCTGATACTACACCTCCGTCCTGGTTTATTTGTCCCCTTATAATTTTGTGTCATATTTTGATGAATATTTAACTACAAAACGTAAATGCATGTCAACAAAAATTATATCGTTGATTCGTATTTGAAAATAGTTTTTAATGATATAATTTTTTATGACATACATGAACATTTTGCTAGTTAAATTTATTGTCAAATTTGGCACAAAATAAAAGGGGGCCAATCACCAACGGAGGTAGTAGTTTGAGAGGTGCCCACTCAGGGGAACCTTAGAAATACCAGTGGAAAGGATCTATCAATTTTGAGAGAATTCGAAACAAACTTGATTTTTGTTCTCTGATTTGTGGGTCCCGTTTGAAGACCTAAATGAATTTTTTTGGGTCAAACTTTCGTGTGTGTATGCAAATATGTGGATGCATATTAGAAAACAGATTGCCACATTGTTCTTGAGTTGTTGGCTACTCCTCGAGAGCAGCACTGTTTTTCCAATTGAGCACTGTGCATAAGATAATAAGGGATGAACTACTTCTTTCGTACATTCTCAATCTAATATTTGTCACACACCCTTTCCAAGTTTTGTTTGATTTTCTACACTTCCTTTGTCAAAATATTTTTATATATTTAAGGGTACTAACTAGAAACACACATATAATGCACTATATGACGAACAAGCATAAACTAATTTAATTGCTCTATAATATGTTTTTTTTCTTAGTGTTATGGTGAAATATAACGCAACAAAAAATTAAACTCCTAACTAAATCAATATAATTAAACATTACTTTGCGTCAAAATACGCTTTCATTTAGTACAGCCACATGAACTTTTTATCATAAATAATAAGAGTGTACTAAAATATGTATATTTTCTATGTGATTAAATTATTAGTTCTACTAGGTAATGTTTTCAAATATAATATAATTAAATTGTATCAATATTCATAAGACACATAAGTAAACATGATTAATTATAATGAAATAAAAAAATTCAGTATAAATATCAAAATGCTTACATAGAATTGAACCGGCCCTTAGTCTGTGGGAGATGAGGTGATATATATTCTCTTGCAAGATGTATACTATTTGCCCACACACTCACCATATGAGTCTGGACTAAGTACAGTGATTTTTTATAAAAGCATCGCTCTAAACCATTTCATTTAGCGGCGATTTCCGCCCACATTGTAGTGCGCTTAAGCCGGTTACAAGCTGACAGCAATTTTTTCTACCCGTCAATTGTGATATCGATGGCAGTTTAAGATGAATTATATATCCCGTTTTATTCATGAATTAAAAAGATTTCATAAAATTTAAAAATGTTCATTGATTTGAAAAAATACCTATTTCAACATAGTTCGAATATCTAAAAAAATTCATGTAATCTAAAAAAGTTCATAATTTGAAAAATGTTTAAGAATTCTAAAGATGTTTCACAACTTAAAATTATTCCCTAATATCAAATTTTTGTACAAATTGAAAAATGTTCATAACCTTTGAAAATATTCACAAATTTTTAAAATGCTCATTACTAAAAATGCTCTTGTATTTTAAAAATTGGCAAATTAAAAAATCATGAATTTGTAAATGATCAGAATTAGAAAAATGTACACAATTTGAATATAGCACAAATTACTAAAATATTTAGAATTTAAAATAATTTACTATTTTTAAAAAAAAATCAATGAATTTGAAAAGGAAAGAAACAATGGAGAGAAAATACATAAAAGAGAAAGGGAAAAAGATCGATCCAAACCTAGGAAAACCGCTAAAGAAACATTGACAATAAAAAAAGAGAAAAGAATAACCAGAGCTAGCTTCGCAAAATCGGGTGGAATCTTTCAAAACCAGTGAAAGAAGCTTCGACACCGTTGCCGAGCACTTCCATGCTCCCCATTAATGGGCTAACCCACCAGACCTGCCGTGCAAGGACACGACACGCCTTCGCCGTGACCGCCTGGTCCTGTTGCCTGTTCCTGGTTTGGTTGTTGGTTAAGACTGGGTTTCTTTTAAAACTTATCGTACTATGTTGGTTTGAAACTTGTGATGCATGGTTGATTATGTTTTGTGCCTAAGTTTGTTCTATGCTCTAGTTTAGTTTCTTAGTTATCCATGTGTGCCTCTGGTAATCTCACCACATCGAGGAAGAGGTTACCACACAACTGTCCTGATATAACCAACAACCGACTTGTGTTTCCTCTGCAACAAGTCCACACAAACACAAAGGCCGCCCGTTTCGGCACATGCAGGCTAAATGTGATGCGACAACCAATCAACATGCAGATGATGATTTTTTGCCTGCATACCTTCAGCCCGTCAGCGGACCTAACTGGGACAAGTAATGTAAAAAGGAAAAAACGATGCAGTTAACCAAACGCATCTTACCTGTCCCACTTTACGTTCAATTCAGTCATGACTCGTTGAAAACGGCCGATTCGAGTCATAAGGCTATTCATGTGCAATCAGGTTTCCGTGTATGCTACCAAATGATTTTCTCTGTGCATCTACTGAAACTTGTTTGAGAATGCTGCAGAGTGCAACTTGGGCGTCGCCCATCTCGTTATCGAATTTCCGTCATCCTATGCACCGTGGCCCATGAAAGCACTGCTCCCCTAAGGGCTTTTTTCGGTTGCGACAAAATTGAAGAGGGGAATGAAGTGGATTGGGGTGAATAAATCCCATACAAGTAAATCCTATCTCATTCACTCCCCTCCAAACCTCTCCAATCCCCTCCAGGAGAGTTTAAAACCGAACAGGCCTGAGGAACTATCGGAGGAGCCACGTGGGGCCCCTCAGGGGAAATAGCTTGGCGACTGTCTGGGTGAGGAAGGACCGTATGCTAAAGCCAGTGGCGGTCGTCTTCAACCTCATTCGCTCACTTAGCTTGAATCCAATCCGCGCGGGAGATGGAGTTCCCTCTCGGCCCAGTCGAACAGGTAGGGGCGCTCCATCTGAATGCCGCATTTTTTTCCGCCTCCGTTCTTTGGCGGTTGAGGCATGATTTTGCTGCTCAAATCATCTCATTTCAGGGGTCTATGGTAGGCAGGATGCCAACTTTGAGCCGTGGCGGTGGCTGTCCGCTATGGGGACGAGGGTCCGGGAGCCGCGCATCTGCTCGCTTGCGGTGGCATTCTCCTCCGCGGCGGGGAGGAGATCCGTCGGGGAACTGGAGAGAGCTTTTTTGCGCGGGTTTCGACGGCGGGCCTGCTTAGTCCGCCGTTCTGTCCACTGGCAGAATGAAACCCACACGCCCGGCTGGACCAAAGGTGACTGCTTCAGTTTAGCTTGCTTATTAATTAGTTCCCCTTGGCAAAGTGATACTTTTTCTGTAAAACTCAATTAGGTCCTTAGCATTTTTGTTCAGTTACTGCTGATGTGTTGAACATACATGCCATATGCTCAACAGAACTTGAATTATTATACAGTTTGTACAGCAAGCGATTTTTTGTCCCAGTGTTGGGATGATTAAGAAGACAGGTCGAAGATGATAATGCAGTTTGACATAACTCGACATGGCAACTTAACTTCATTTCATTGTGGGTTATATAACCGTCGCTTAAATTATGCATGATCTGTGCGGTGCGGCCGTAAATAATCGCTCATTGACATTTTCCATCTGTTGATTATGAAATGGAATGTACATGGCAATGGCAAAGATATCACTGCTGCTGTATCTGATATATAGAGTTGAAAATCTCTAGTCACAACAAATTGGGTCCAGTACCTGTTGCTTATGGCTTGCAGATGTTAGGGTTGGCTCCATCGTCCTCGTCGGACCGCACACCATGTCCTGGCCGGATACGTAGCCCTCGAGCAATCCATCGCAGCTTATCGAGAACAGGGATCATGTTATCAACCCAAAGTTGCTAACACCTTTCGATTCGCTTGGTGAGGTCTATGACGTCTACAATGTGTAGCCTGGAACATGGATTCGGCATCAGGTACGGCCAAGGTCGGGCTAATGTGGAAGAGGACCAAGACCATTTCAGGAAATTGTTATGTGGGGCGTTCGTGAGTAGAACAAGGAGTCCAGAATGTAATAAACAAACTTCTTCTTTTTGCATATAAAGTAGGTATTGCATTTCATTTAAATTACACTAGATACGTGTGTTTCGGTTTATCGCTAGGGGAAACCAGATGCCCGACAACACAAGGTCAAAACCGGTTGTGGATGTCCGCGTTATTTCGTTTGTTCGCGTACTGATGACAATGCTGGTACTCGACTGGAGCACAGTGGTGACAGCAAACAACCACCCTTGGACTCCAACGTGCGAAGATCCTGGCCATCCCCACAAACATATACGATTCTGTATACAAAGAAAGTTTTTGGTTACGTCGCTAGGGAGGACGACATACGTCGGGAAAGTCCAACACATTATAGGTAAGTTTCTTTCTTCTCGGACCCATGGAGAATGCCCCATTCACTAAGCATACACTTAGGGAACCGTGTGGTCCAAATTAGCAAAGATCAATCAGAGCGATACGATGTTAGTAAGAACATTGAAGGTCCTTTTGCAACATGAGACGGCCAAGGATCCAGACTTCATGTATCAGGCTCCAGCTATCCGAGAGTCGGAAGATAAGAACCTCATGTGGACCCGGGCGGAGCCGGATTGCAGTACAGGTAATTTTGGAGATGTATCCAAACGTTTGACAACAACTTACCTGACCAACCTGCATGAACTGCCTTTGTGACTATTCCGATAGGCGTAACGCCACTGTATCTTAAGGCGATAATAGGGGGGGTTAAGGCGGGCAGTTGGGACTGATGACGTTTAGGCCTGGAGGAAAGAGAGTGAGATCACGTAGGTTAGCAGATAGGAGGTGAGAGTGGAGGGGGGTGACGATAGAGGTTTCAAGTTGTGGTTTTTGTGCTTTGACTTGAATTTTTCTATAAGAATGATGGTGCGGTGAGCACCGATGACAATTCTCACAGGTTAGTATCATTTTTATTTTGCGTGTTCCCCAGGACCATTACCAAAATACTAAAACTAATTATTTATTTGTATGTTTCAGATCAGACAATCAAGCGATGGAGGTGGCCATAACGATGCTGATGCCGATGACAGCCCACCGATGGTGCAAATGGCACATCTTAAGAAAGCAAAGGAGGCCCTCCGGCCCTGTAACACAAACAAATGAGTTCCAGGCAGAGTTTCCTAGGTTGTCGATCACATGCTGACGATAGAATGAGTTTGAGAAAGCATGTGGGACTAGTTGATTAAAAGTACAACTTAGGTCCACATCCGGACCGACACAAACTTACGAAACTTAGGAAGAAATGGCAAAGCCAAGTTTAAAGGGTGTTTTGTGGGCCAAGATGACAGTACTCAGAGAAGAGAGACCGCCGACGAGCATCTGACGAATACCTATCTCCACCACATGCCCGAATGCATATGTTCGTGAAGCTACATCGGTGCAGTTTCCGGGACGCAGAGGAGAGCTACGTACAAGAAACGGCCTAAGATTGTAAACAAATTAATTTTCATAATATAGGATTCAGTCACTCTCTAAAACATTGGAACCTTCCTAGAAGGACGATATTTTAACAAGTGATCTGATATTTCCACAGAGGCGCCGTGATGAGGGCTAACCTGTCATTGAGCGTGCGTCATCTAGCCACAGATATATACCTGTCGATTTCAAACATCTTTGGCCAAATCTCTAATAAGCAGGAGCTTACCCAGTTGGAAGATTGAGAAGAACAGGTGTACACGCAAGCATACTGAACCAAGACAAGGAGAAATGGCGCAGTAAGGCGGTCTACGAGGTTAAGATGATAGAAATGGGTTAATTTGAGTGTGAATGTGGTCAATTTGACTCACATGGGTTTGTATGTCTGGGCCACATTCTAAGGTTAGAAGAATACTACTAACGTCTTCATCTATCATAATATTGATCTCTTCGGTTCATGTTTTCAGAATGTCCTGCAGATATTTACCATAATATATACTGTTCCGCAATGGCAGGTTATGGATTATTAGGAATCATAGGAGATACCCAAAGCACACGTGATCGAGGTGGATGAAGACGCGCGGATTCGGGCAACAGACTCCAACCACCTTGTACAAGTCGAACGCTGTGACTAGTCATCTTGGAACGCTGACGACACAGAGGCCCCGCGAAGGTTTTAAGGGGATATTCAAGGAAAGCCATGGGAGATCTGGCACCATACAAGACAAGAGGTTCCTAGGGCTCGAGATCGACGAACCTCAGAAAGGCCAATGGGTGAATGACAAGACCAGCATGTATTGCTCCGGAACGACAAATCGATACCGATGTTTGGCAACACAAAACCAACCTCATCGAAGTACCCACCTGGTCAGACCAGGAAGGCCAGCATTTGTGAGGAAGCACCATTCGAGGTAGAAAACAACGGCAGGTTTGGGTCAAGGCAATTTGGGCCGGGGCAAGGGCATAAGAGACGACTGTCCGAGAGGGTGCCTGCCAAAAGCAGCAGAGGCTCAGGGGAGGGTATAACTGTGCGTTTTTCGTTTGTTTGTCTGGTTGTGACGGTCTCTATCCGTAGCTGCACTTTAGCTACTGTTGTCGAGCCCCCTGGATTTAAATCAAGGGTGGTAGAGTAGCATGAGTATATGTTTGGGTTGTGTGCTTCAGTGTGTGGAGTGATGCGTTTCAAGAATCTCTTTTGTGAAAACGTGGCCTTGCTGGAGTTAGCAGGTGATGGTTGATCAGGGGGAGGTGGCCGCCGTATTTTGTTTCGCGTGTGGTGTGCTGGCCTCATTTGCTTTTTGCCGTCCCTTTTATGTATAAGTGACCTAATATCTAATCATTGTTATTAGTTTCTAACTAAAATGGCGAACCCCGCGTTTGCTCGACCAGATTTTACTATGTGTTCTTAAACTTTTTGCATTTGTTATGCATTCATCTTTGATTTTGATGCGGTTCCAGTACACAGTTTTTGGGCATTGTTTTATATACAAGTATGTTTGAGTCAGAATTTAAATGGCCAAACACCAATTTGAACAGGACTTCCAACAGCGCCTAAAGGATTATTTATGCTATGCCAAAGGTGGTGATATTTGCTGATCTGGTTACATGAAGATGAAGAAACATTGATTGCCCTAATGGTGATTCCATAGGTGTAAGGGGAAATGGCCCAACCCATTATTTTCTATTCCCACAGCAAGAGACTGCATTAACTAGTACAATGACATCTTGAAGGACTGCGCGCGGTTGGAGTTGCCGGTGGGCCTCCACCGCCCGGAGTTCGATCCTCGTTGGGACGAATTCCGTTGTCTCACTCCGCGGCCACTGTTTCATCAAGAACAGTGTACACCTGTACTCTAGTTTGTGGTGTCGTTGTGTGGTCTCTGCGTCGAACAGATTCTAAACATCTTGTATACTCGTTGAGGCTCAAAAAAAAAATACCTGACATATTGACATGCATTCAGAAGGCTTCAGTTTTTTACTACGGCTGCGGTACGTCAATTCGCAAACAGCAGAGTTTGAATGTCATGACATTGTTTGTAGCAGTTACAAAGATAGTTCAAGCAATTTTTGCCATGTGTACATCTTGCCAAAGAACGAAAGTTTATCCTGTATAATGAAGAGAACAGAGCAAACTCTCAACAAAAGGGCCGACATTCTTGTAAATCTGACCATACGTGAAAAATATAAGAGCATCACAATAGCATACTCAAAGAGTTTTTACAACCTCATAGGACAATTGTATATGTGGACTGGGCTGCAGAAATGCCAGAATAGAGGGGGAAAGCCTAGTCCTATCGAAGACTAGCATCTTCAACGGTCTCGCAGCATTA